>CM073521.1:7207500-7807500 GCA_037074615.1 Leucaena leucocephala | reverse complement strand
GATGAACTTGGCCTTCATTGGACTGCTGATGATAAACTTTCTTTTGGGGAAACAAGCACTATATCCATTGTCAATGAGACCCGGAAGCAGTACACAACACTGTGGCACTTTCCTGCTGATTCTCGAAAATACTGCTACACGCTTAATGTTGTCAGTAGGACAAGGTACCTGCTGAGGGCGACATTCTTGTATGGCAACTTTGATAATAACAATGTTTATCCAAAATTTGACCTTTCCTTTGGGGCTACTCATTGGGGTACAATTGTTATATCTGATGCTGATACTATAGAAATGCGAGAGCTTATATTTCTGGCTGCAAGTTCCACAGTGGATGTATGTTTATCAAATGCAACAACTGGGCAACCGTTCATATCTACACTTGAACTCCGGCAATTCAATGGTTCAGTTTATTATACGCAGTCTGAAGAACACGTTTACCTCAGTGTTTCTGCAAGGATAAATTTTGGTGCAGAGAGTGATGCTCCAATCAGGTGCATTAAGCCTTCCTTGTCCCTATTTATTGCTTTGAAGCCTTCATTTTACATTTTCCTTCGTTAATGTGTGGACAAGCCTATAGACATCTTTTATGTATATTTTGTTGTTTTCACTAGCCAAAAATCGGAATTTTGTAAGTGTTATCCAAACCAATAACTAATTTGCAGATTGTTTCTAGACATGCTCATTTGTAGTTTTATTATCAGCTCTTGTAGTTTTGAAGCAATTTCTTATTCTTACATTAGAAATTTTGTATCTGTTCCGTATCAGGTATCCTGATGACCCTTTTGATAGAATTTGGGAGTCAGATTCTGTTAAGAAAGCAAATTATCTTGTTGATGTTGCTGCTGGAACCGATAAAATTTCTACCGATTTACCAATTGATGTTAACCACGATGAAATGCCGCCAATGAAAGTGATGCAGACGGCTGTAGTGGGCACAAATGGATCTCTAACTTACCGGATGAACTTGGAAGGTTTTCCGGCAAATGGATGGGCATTCACCTATTTTGCTGAGATTGAAGATCTGAGCCCAGATGAGTCCAGAAAATTCAGGCTAGTTCTTCCAGGGCAGCCTGATATCAGCAAGGCCGTTGTTAATATTGAAGAAAATGCTCTAGGAAAATATCGCCTCTATGAACCAGGATTCACCAATTTATCCCTACACTTTGTGTTATCCTTTCGATTTGGCAAGACATCTGATTCTACGAGGGGTCCTCTTCTGAATGCTTTGGAGATAAATAAGTATCTAGAGAAAAATGATGGCACAGTAGATGGTAACTCTCCTTATTTGGAAACTATTGTGACACCATAAAGAGTTTTTTCTGCCTACTTGAAAATGTCTACAGTAACCATTTAATTAGTAACCTATTTCAATATCAACTGTTGTCAGAGACAAATTTTATGAACCGTTGGATTTTGGTTAATGCTTCATTTGAATACTTTGCAGGAGCAGCCATTTCTGATGTAGTTTCACATTACACGTTAGCAAACTGGGCACAAGAGGGAGGTGATCCATAGTCCCTTGGTCATGGATCCCTGTAGCTCAGATCCACAACCAAGAATAGTTTCAATGTAAAGTTTTTTCTTGGGGTTATTAATTTTGTTTGTTTGCATGCCAATTTGTTTTCCTTGGCCACCCAGTACAAAAATAAAGAAAGAAAATCCATCGTCTTGATTCTACTGTGTTACATAGCATGTGTCCAAAGAGAAGTTCAACTGATCTGATAGCACTTACTTTGTGTTCCTGGTTGTGGCAGTTTGTTGTCTGCTAAAAACTTGACTGGCAATATTCCGTCAGGCATCACCAAATTGACTGGTCTGGTTGAACTGTAAGTTTCATCTTGCCTTATAATTTTGCTGGAAGGAGGCTACTTATTTTTCAAGTTTGGATCCATCAAACTTATATTTTGGTACTAACATGATTTCATTCGTGGATGTAGATGGCTTGATGGAAATATGTTGACCGGATCAATACCTGATTTTACTGGATGCATGGACTTGAAGATTATGTAATCTCTAATGACGTCTTCTATCTTTCATTCTTTGTGTATATTTGGCTAACTACAACCTCTGCCTCTTGCAGTCATCTTGAGAACAATCAGTTGACGGGTGGGATCCCTTCCTCTTTGGCAAAACTCCCAAATTTGCAGGAACTGTAAGCTATCTGGAACTCATATATTGGTTGTTTGCAAAAATTGAAAATTGATTGACTTTGGATCATATTTTGTGATCTTACTTAATGAGCATCTTTCCGTCTATGACCCTAGTCATGTTCAAATAATATTCAAGCTTGTGAACTTCTTTCTAATTTTTTTGTTATATTATTGATATAATTTAAATGTTGCTTCTGATGGTTATAGGTATGTACAAAATAATATATTATCTGGAGCTGTGCCATCTGGTCTTCTGAGCAAAGATTTGGTTCTAAAGTGAGTATCAATATTTACTGATCAAACTTGAAACCGAAATCATGCAGCATTTTGCTTGCTTACTCCTCCTTTCAAGATACATATTTTTGCATGTGCTTATGTGATGTTTTGACATTTGACATTTGCATTGGCAACAGTCCCTAAAACTGCCAACAGCTTGGTTTTGTTATCAATTGATGGGTATTTTAGCGAGACAGGGAACCTTACCCCAACCCATTTAAATACCCCCATCGAGCATTACATATCACTCAACATGGGATTTAGTATCCTATACTACCAAGTCCCTATTAGTAACAAAATTTTAATCTCTGTTAAAACATAATATTTCTTCTAGAATCATTAGTTGTTTTTGAAGGGAATTGGAAGACACGCAGCGGAAATTAACTTTAAAAATTTTTCCATTCCCAGCTAGGATCTACCGAATGTGTTTAAGTCAAGGAGAAAGAAGTGTTACCTTCGGTTTCAAGCTTTGGTCGCGACCTCAGTGTCCACTAGTCGCGACTCCTCGCCTCTGGAACTTTCAGTCGCGACCTCCTCAGCTTCTAGTCGCGACCTGTCGCCTCTGGAGTTTGTAGTCGCGACCTACTATGCTTCTAGTCGCGACCTGTCGCCTCTGGAGCTTTTAGTCGCGACCTCTTAAACTTCACGTCGCGACCTGTCTCCTCTTTTCGGATTTCTGACGTTCAGATGCCCGTTTGGTCGCGACCTAAGTGTGTTCTGGTCGCGACCTTTCTTCGTGTCTGGCCGTATCGTAGAAGTCGACAGCTCAGATCGGCTTCCTCTACCGGTATCCACACGAACAGCGTTCCAATTGCGAACGACGTGCTAGCGCCTCTTGTCCCTCTAAGGCTTTCTGGAGATTCCGTCCTCACCGTCTCTATTTCGACAGTTTCTTATATGCAAACCTTTTGCACTCTCCCTGCCCCCTTTTCTCACGACTGAATGTGTGTGAAGAGATCTATTGTGTGTAGAACCCTAGCTCCTAATGTCAAATATATAGGAAGCTATCGGGCTTCTAATAGGGCCGGGCTTCAGAATTAATCTTATATTAATTCTGAATTAATACAATATCATATATTGCATAATTTAATAAGAAACTGATTAAATAAATATGGTTTATATTAAATCCGTCCCACAGATTTAATTCACCTATTTATTTAATTTAAAAGACAGAATTATATTTGATTTATTCTCATAAATCAAATTTGAGATATCTTATCAATTTGAATTTCAAATTCAAATAGATCATATCCATTTAAATTCAAATTCAAAATGATAGAGATTTAATTTATCCTTATAAATTAAATCTTACAAATATCTCTTATATTATATATATAATATATATATAAACTAATTTATATATATATATAAAATATATATCCACCCTAGATTATTCATTGAATCTAGACATCTCTTAGATTCAATGAATCTGGACATCATAGCTCGCATTGGGCTGTTTTGTGTGCGACCCTGTAGGCCCATATGAAGTTGGCAGTGGCCCAGTTACTATACTGACCCACAAGTCGTAAGCGGTCTCTAGCAAGGCATTACGACTACCCAAAACATATGAGGATCGATAAACGATGTAACCTTTCATACAACCATATCACGTCCCTTTTGTCACACGATATTTCGGTCAAGGATGAGGCATGGTGAACGTCATCCTCCTGTTCCTGACCGTTACTTTCTCGATCCCTGAGTAGTCTGAATATAGAAATGGAACTACCCTTCCATTCCAGTATGGCCATACATTTCTCAGACTCACTCATCGAGGGGCCCAGTAATATCTCTCTACGAATGTGAGGGACAAATTCCATCTTGACCATTCACATTCCTCCGCATGAAAACCACTAAGCCCGAGCATAGCCTTTATGATCACTCGGTCAAAAGTGACTTTTGACTAGGTCAAAGCTGAGCGTTTGTCATGTAGGAATCCATGATGATCTCAGGTCAAAGGGCATAGTGACATGGCTTGTATATGAGAGAAGCTTATGACTTGACCCATGCAGCTCTCTCATTGCGGGTCGATCCAACACCCTGTACTCTTACATGTGCTTACGACTTTGATTTATATCTCTATATATCTTCAAAGTCATACTGGTCTTATTTCATCTCTGCTCCCACATAGATGACCGACCAGGGACATTTAGGATAAGATCACGAGTTATCCAAGGATTGTCATCATAGTAAACATGCAAATAATATGATAACTTTATTAAGAAATTCATAAATCAACAATGTTCATAAGATAATGATTGGCCCCTAGGGCACAATCTCCAACATCCTCCCACTTGCACTAGGTACAATCATTAATTTGCCTAATTCCCATTGACCTAACATGACACTCATGTTTTGCTTGCACAAGCGGCTTTGTTAGAGGATCAGCAACATTGTCTTCCCCTGCTACCTTGCATATTTTTATATCACCTCTATCATTGATTTCTCTGATGAGATGAAATCGCCTGAGTATATGCTTGGTCCTTTGATGTGACCTAGGCTCTTTGGCCTGTGCAATGGCACCACTATTGTCACAGAACAAAGTTATTGGATCTGAGATGGTAGGTACCACCCCTAGTTCTGTAATGAACTTCCTGATCCAAACAGCCTCCTTAGCTGCATCAGATGCTGCTATGTACTCAGCTTCCGTTGCAGAATCTGCTACAGTGCTCTGCTTAGAGCTCTTCCAGCTTACTGCTCCATTATTCAGGAGGAATATGTATCCAGATTGTGATTTCTGGTCATCCTGGTCAGTTTGGAAACTTGCATCTGTGTAACCAGTTACATAGAGCTCGTCTACCAATCCACCATAGACCAAGAATAAGTCCTTAGTCCTTCTTAAGTACTTAAGGATATTCTTGACAGCAGTCCAATGGCCCTCACCAGGGTCCTGTTGATATCTGCTAGTCATACTTAAGGCAAACGAGACATCCGGTCGAGTACATAACATGGCGTACATGATAGATCCTATGGCCGAGGCATATGGAATCTTACTCATGCGACCTCGCTGATCTGGTGTACTAGGACACAAATCCTTGCTGAGGTGAATACCATGAGACATGGGTATGAAACCCCTTTTTGATTCCTGCATACTGAACCTATGCAGTATCTTGTCTATATATGTGCTCTGACTCAGTCCTAGAAGCCTTTTAGATCTATCTCTATAGATCCTAATTCCTAGGATGTAGGTGGCTTCACCCAAGTATTTCATCGAGAAAGATTTTTCTAACCAAGACTTGACAATCTGCAAGGTAGGAATGTCATTCCCAATGAGTAGGATGTCATCGACATAGAGTACCAAAAATACAACTGTGCTCCCACTAACCTTCTTGTACACACAAGGTTCATCAATATTTTGAAGAAATCCAAACTCTTTGACTACTTCATCAAAACGATGATTCCAACTCCGAGATGCTTGCTTCAGTCCATAAATGGACCTTTGAAGCTTGCACACCTTACCAGAGTCCTCAGAACGCACAAAACCTTCCGGTTGTGTCATGTACACATCCTCAAGGAGCTTTCCATTAAGGAAGGCTGTCTTGACGTCCATCTGCCATATTTCATAGTCATAATATGCTGCAATGGCAAGGAGGATTCTGATTGATTTGGCCATTGCAACTGGGGAAAAGGTCTCATCATAGTCCACACCATGAGTTTGAGTAAATCCTTTTGCAACCAGTCGTGCCTTGAAGACATTTACATTGCCATCCATGTCAGTTTTCTCTTTAAAAACCCACTTGCACCCGACGGTTTTTATACCTTCAGGCGGGTCGACTAAGGTCCATACCTTATTGTCGTACATGGATTGCATCTCAGACTTCATGGCATTAAGCCATTTCTCAGAGTTTGGTCCCACTATAGCTTCTTGATAGGTAGTGGGCTCATTATGCTCAATGAGCAACACATCACGACTATCAGAAATCAGAAATCCATATCTCTGAGGCTGAAGTCGTACCCTATTAGATCGCCTTGGGCCTTGCGTGACTTGAGGAGTCTCAACAACTTCTTGTGAGTCTTCTCTACTTTCCATCTCTAGTTCTGTGGCGTCTTGTGGCTCTCGAACTTCTTTGAGGTGTACCTTGCTCCCAGTGGTTCTTTTAGAGATAAATTCTCGTTCTAGAAAGATACCATTTCTGACAACAAACACTTTGTTATCAGTGGGGTTGTAGACATAATATCCCTTGGTTTCCTTAGGATATCCCACAAAAAGGCACTTTGAAGATTTGGGCGCTAACTTATCTGAGGCTTGTTGCTTAACATAGACCTCACATCCCCAAATCTTGAGAAAAGACAAACTAGGTTTCCTCCCAGTCCATATCTCATACGGAGTCTTTTCAACTGCCTTAGATGGAACACGATTCAGTGTGAACGCAGCTGTCTCTAGGGCGTGGCCCCAAAAGGATGGTGGAAGATCTGTTCGACTCATCATGGATCGAACCATATCCAATAGTGTTCGATTCCTCCGTTCAGAAACCCCATTCCATTGTGGTGTTCCTGGAGGAGTCAATTGTGAGACTATTCCACAATTCCTAAGATGATCGATAAACTCTTGGCTCAAATATTCACCACCTCGATCAGATCGAAGGGATTTAATTGTTTTGCCAAGATGGTTTTGTACTTCATTTTGAAATATCTTGAACATTTCAAAAGATTCGGATTTATGTTTCATTAGATAGACATAGCCATATCTACTGAAATCATCTATGAATGTAATGAAGTACGAATAACCTCTTCTGGCATTTGTATTCATCGGTCCACACACATCTGTATGTATGAGGCCCAACAAATCAGTCGCCCTCTCACTGTGCCCAGTGAAAGGCGACTTTGTCATCTTTCCTAACAAACAAGATTCGCAAGTATCATATGATTCAAAATCAAATGAGTTGAGAAATCTATCTTGATGGAGTTTAGAAATGCGTTTCTCATTTATGTGGCCCAGACGACAGTGCCAGAGGTATGTCGGATTCAAATCATTTGGTTTGACCCTTTTGGCGGTTATGTTATAGATATTTCCATGATTGGGTTATTCCAAGTTTAATATGTAATGATCAACATGCAAATCACCATGAGCATAGAAAATATCATTACGATAAATAGAACATTTACCATTCCCAGAAATGGAAGTGTAACCTTCCTTATCCAAATAAGAAAGAGAAACAATGTTACTACTCAAAGCAGGAACATAATAGCAATTGTTCAAGACTAACAAAAGCCCAGTGGGCAGAACTAATTCATAAGTGCCTACAGCTAGAGCAGCAACCTTTGCTCTATTTCCAACTCGTAGGTCAACTTCGCCCTTTTTCAGCTTTCTACTATCCTTTAGGCCCTGCACATTTGTACAAATGTGAGAACCACATGCAGTATCTAATACCCATGTAGTGGAAGTAGAGAGATGAATGTCTATAACATAAATACCTGAAGCGATAGCCCCGCTATCCTTCTTGTTCTTTCTCAGATCTTCAAGGTAGAGTTTGCAATTCCTCTTCCAATGACCCGGTTCATTGCAGAAAAAGCAAACTCCTTCCTTTGGAGGCTTTGCCTTCTTTGGTGCAGGCTTGGTTTCGGGCTTGCCTGACTCTTTGGTCTTACCAGATGAGCCATGACCCTTCCCCTTGCCCTTGCCCTTCCTTTTCATACCCTTTCCTTTCTGAACCATCAAAACAGTACTGGGCTTCTTCTTAACAGTCGGCTCAGCAGTTTTAAGCATCCCATGCAGTTCAGAAATAGATTTCTCCATGTTGTTCATGTTGTAGTTCATGACAAACTGGTCATAACTTTCCGGGAGTGAGTTCAAGATCAAATCTGTAGCTAACTCCTGGCTCATGGGAAATCCAAGCCTCTCAAGGTGATCTATGTACCCTTTCATCTTTAAGACATGAGTACTCACTGATGCACCTTCAGCCATCTTGCAGGAATGTAAGGCCTTAGTGGTCTCATACCTCTCTTGCCTTGCTTGTTGCTGGAACATTTCCTTAAGATGCACAATCATCTCATAAGCCTCCATGTGTTCCAAATCTCTTTGGAGCTCCGGAACCATGGTGGCAAGCATCAAGCATCCCACATCAACAGAGTGTTCCTTATGCTTCGCATAAGAATCTCTCTGAGCTCCAGGAGCATTGGCTGCTGGCTCATCAGGAATGGGTTGATCTAGGACATATGCCTTTCTTTCCTGCTTGAGAACAATTCTCAAGTTCCTGAACCAGTCAAGAAAGTTTGTCCCATTGAGTTTGTCCTTCTCAAGGACAGATCGCAACGATAATGTAGCAGTATTACTAGTCGTCATGATTCTACAATTAAAATATGCAAGCGAATTAGCAATCTCCCACTGAATAAAACAACCCTCAATGTAATAATTAGTGGGCTAAGATCCATATTTGGCTTAAACTTGAGTCCGCTTTGGCTGGACGCTCAACTTTAAGTTATTTAGGTAGGTAACAACTTTACCAATTACATCAAATGTAATTCTTAGATATTTATGGGATTCAATCATCATATGATCCGGCATGTTTTAATCCCATCTAATGCCTTGAGACCCAAAACCGTTTTGATAATCTCAATTAAGTCAAACAATAACAAACATAAGAGCAGCACCATTACTCTTGCTTATCTCCCCAAGATAACTCAAATGCACCCACTTTGGTGGACCTACAAATGAGCGATCGAGGTTTTGACAAGTGTCCATTAATTGACGGCATATGACTTAAGATTTCTTTTAGAGGGTTTAATTAATTATCTGGTTTATAAGATGCATGTATCGCGGTTGTATCTCATACAAGTATTATGCATATTAAAACATACATGCAGTGATCTAATCAAAAGATGCATAATCTTAAACGTGACACAATATGGCTCACCTATCCTAAGTCCCCTCAAGCCAATGAGAGAAGCTGTCTAATTAGAATAGGAAAATTACATAAGGAAACCTCGTTTTAACATTCGAGGGGAGTGAGATGAGAAGAGAATGTACAACGAGAGTCATTAGAGGAAGGCACGACACGCAGGCCGTATTTAGAAAAATTACAACACTTGTAATCTAGAGCCATATTGTTCACCATACCCAAACATTCAAGAATCAAAATTCATGCTATTTGAAGGGCAATAAATGTTTCAAAACATTCATATATCAAGAAAGTCAATACATATTACGATTATGTTGCGCTACGATTAAATAGCCACGGCGGTCCCGCTAGCCGGTTAGCGGGCGGGGTGTGGGGCAGCGCCCCAATAGAAATTTTTTTTTTGATAAATAATCAAGAATCTTAATTCTTTTTCCTTAGACCCCATCAATATTAATTGATCAAATCAATTGATATACACCACCGATTTCAGTTTCCTTTTAGATTCCGTATATGTCATACATAAACAGATTCCATATATGTCATACATATTTCGCATGTTATCATATAATCAGCTAAGAAGTCTAACATACATCACATGTATCAACAATCAAACCTAACTTAAACACAAAACGGCATGGCTCTGATACCACTGAAGGGAATTGGAAGACACGCAGCGGAAATTAACTTTAAAAATTTTTCCATTCCCAGCTAGGATCTACCGAATGTGTTTAAGTCAAGGAGAAAGAAGTGTTACCTTCGGTTTCAAGCTTTGGTCGCGACCTCAGTGTCCACTAGTCGCGACTCCTCGCCTCTGGAACTTTCAGTCGCGACCTCCTCAGCTTCTAGTCGCGACCTGTCGCCTCTGGAGTTTGTAGTCGCGACCTACTATGCTTCTAGTCGCGACCTGTCGCCTCTGGAGCTTTTAGTCGCGACCTCTTAAACTTCACGTCGCGACCTGTCTCCTCTTTTCGGATTTCTGACGTTCAGATGCCCGTTTGGTCGCGACCTAAGTGTGTTCTGGTCGCGACCTTTCTTCGTGTCTGGCCGTATCGTAGAAGTCGACAGCTCAGATCGGCTTCCTCTACCGGTATCCACACGAACAGCGTTCCAATTGCGAACGACGTGCTAGCGCCTCTTGTCCCTCTAAGGCTTTCTGGAGATTCCGTCCTCACCGTCTCTATTTCGACAGTTTCTTATATGCAAACCTTTTGCACTCTCCCTGCCCCCTTTTCTCACGACTGAATGTGTGTGAAGAGATCTATTGTGTGTAGAACCCTAGCTCCTAATGTCAAATATATAGGAAGCTATCGGGCTTCTAATAGGGCCGGGCTTCAGAATTAATCTTATATTAATTCTGAATTAATACAATATCATATATTGCATAATTTAATAAGAAACTGATTAAATAAATATGGTTTATATTAAATCCGTCCCACAGATTTAATTCACCTATTTATTTAATTTAAAAGACAGAATTATATTTGATTTATTCTCATAAATCAAATTTGAGATATCTTATCAATTTGAATTTCAAATTCAAATAGATCATATCCATTTAAATTCAAATTCAAAATGATAGAGATTTAATTTATCCTTATAAATTAAATCTTACAAATATCTCTTATATTATATATATAATATATATATAAACTAATTTATATATATATATAAAATATATATCCACCCTAGATTATTCATTGAATCTAGACATCTCTTAGATTCAATGAATCTGGACATCATAGCTCGCATTGGGCTGTTTTGTGTGCGACCCTGTAGGCCCATATGAAGTTGGCAGTGGCCCAGTTACTATACTGACCCACAAGTCGTAAGCGGTCTCTAGCAAGGCATTACGACTACCCAAAACATATGAGGATCGATAAACGATGTAACCTTTCATACAACCATATCACGTCCCTTTTGTCACACGATATTTCGGTCAAGGATGAGGCATGGTGAACGTCATCCTCCTGTTCCTGACCGTTACTTTCTCGATCCCTGAGTAGTCTGAATATAGAAATGGAACTACCCTTCCATTCCAGTATGGCCATACATTTCTCAGACTCACTCATCGAGGGGCCCAGTAATATCTCTCTACGAATGTGAGGGACAAATTCCATCTTGACCATTCACATTCCTCCGCATGAAAACCACTAAGCCCGAGCATAGCCTTTATGATCACTCGGTCAAAAGTGACTTTTGACTAGGTCAAAGCTGAGCGTTTGTCATGTAGGAATCCATGATGATCTCAGGTCAAAGGGCATAGTGACATGGCTTGTATATGAGAGAAGCTTATGACTTGACCCATGCAGCTCTCTCATTGCGGGTCGATCCAACACCCTGTACTCTTACATGTGCTTACGACTTTGATTTATATCTCTATATATCTTCAAAGTCATACTGGTCTTATTTCATCTCTGCTCCCACATAGATGACCGACCAGGGACATTTAGGATAAGATCACGAGTTATCCAAGGATTGTCATCATAGTAAACATGCAAATAATATGATAACTTTATTAAGAAATTCATAAATCAACAATGTTCATAAGATAATGATTGGCCCCTAGGGCACAATCTCCAACAGTTTTGTGTCAAATTTTCCGATTTTCTCCATATACAAGATTTCCATTGCTTACTCCTCTGGTTCTCAACAGTTATTCTGGAAACATGAATCTTCATAAAGAAAGCAAAACGAAGAGCCACATGATTGTTATCGTTGGTTCATCAATTGGGGCTACTGCTCTACTCTTAGCAACAATTGCTTCTTGCTTGTTTATACGCAAAGGAACAAGAAGATACCATGAGGAAGGCAGGAATCTAATACCAAATTTTATTAGTGTTGTTAAAGTTTTTAGATGTAGAACATGGCTTATTTATTTTGACACTCATTTCAGATCACCTTGCTTCCCTCTCTTCACAAAGGCTGGCTGCTTCCAAGAGTGATGATCCTGCTACAGAGGCTGCTCATTCCTACAGTTTTACTGAAATTGAAAATGCCACAAATAACTTTGAGAAGAAGGTTGGTTCTGGAGGTTTTGGGGTTGTATACTATGGGGTACTGAAAGATGGAAAAGAGATCGCTGTTAAAGTTCTAACTAGTAATTCCTATCAGGGAAAGCGTGAATTCTCCAATGAGGTAAACTGTGCATTCAGTTAATTTCTTTCAGTATTCCAACATTGCAGCTATCCCTTCCATATCATAATCTACGGATGTTTGCTTTGTTTCAAAATAAAAAAAGTAAACGGATACTTGTATATTCATTTGAGGATTAAAATTTTGGTATCTATTAGGTGAAACCTCTTAATCTCATTTAGGGAAAACCAGTGGATCAAAATATGGGCAGCTAATCATTAGATTATATATCTGTTTGATCCAGGTGACTCTTCTTTCAAGGATACATCACAGAAACTTGGTACAGCTTCTGGGATACTGCCGAGAAGAAGGCAACAATATGCTTATTTATGAGTTCATGCATAATGGAACTCTCAAGGAACATCTTTATGGTGAGACTGTATGATTCAAACTGAGTGAAAGGCCATATGGATATACTCAGTTGTGTTTAACTTCTTTTAGGTCCATTGACCCGTGGGCGGAGTATCAATTGGATTAAGCGTCTAGAAATTGTGAAAGATGCCGCCAAAGGTATAGTTAGCTAAATTATCATTTAATAAAATACTATTTTAGACGATAGTAAAAGTTTCTTTCTCTCGAGTTTGCGGATTTAAAACTACAGATTGCATTTCTCTCATGCTTGTTCAGGGATTGAATATCTACACACGGGCTGTGTTCGTTCTGTTATTCACAGAGACTTGAAAAGCAGCAATATCCTTCTTGACAAACACATGAGAGGCAAGGTTTCAGATTTTGACCTTTCAAAACTAGCCGTTGATGGAGTCTCCCATGTTTCAAGCATAGTTCGGGGTACCCTAGGGTATTTGGATCCAGAGTAAGACCTTAGACCTTGAAAATTTGTGTTTCCTTGAGATCAAGCAAAGGATTAACTTGATTATCAAAGGTAATTAAACTATTGCTGAACAGGTACTACATTTCCCAGCAACTGACAGACAAGAGTGATGGTTATAGTTTTGGCGTCATTCTTCTTGAACTCATATCAGGTGAAGAAGCAATATCAAATGAGAGCTTTGGTGCAAATTGCCGAAACATAGTCCAATGGGTGAGTTTTGATTTCTCTGGAGACACAGTAACTTGAGTCACACGGTTCTGTGAAAATGATTTAGTTCATTAGCTGTGATTGCACAACAGGCAAAAATGCACATTGAGAGTGGAGACATACAAGGAATCATCGATCCTTCACTGCGAAATGAGTACGACCTGCAATCGATGTGGAAAATAGCAGAGAAAGCATTGATGTGTGTTCAACCTCACGGGCACATGAGGCCATCAATTTCTGAAGTTTTGAAGGAGATCCAAGAAGCAATCTCTATAGAAAGAGAGGCTGAAACAATGAAGGAGGGCAATTCAGATGAAATGTCAAGACAATCTGTTCATTCTTCTATGAACATGGGATCAATGGGTCTTGATGCTGCTGAGAATTACTTGTCTATTGATGAATCCATTGCACAGCCCACTGCAAGATAGACATACTAGTAAACCTTTGTCTCTCTCATTTTCCCTCTTCTTTTTCCTTCCTATGTGCAGCTCCAACAAAAAAAAAAAAGAGAGGTGATTTTCTTGTCCTGCAGTAGAATTTCAAAAGGATATTATTTTATTGCCAAAATTTAGTTATATATGTATGTACAAAGCAGTATAAATAGTTGCATACTTGGCTACTTGCATAACTACATGTTCATTAGTTCATACACTTCATAAGCACAATATCTATTCACGTGGCTAAAATTGACAGTATGCGGCATTCATGTAAAATATGGGTCACAGCACAATCCACAACCACAAACCTTCAAATTAAAAAATACTTGGCAAAAATCATACTCTTCCTGTTATAACACATGTTTAGTCATCAATAATTAATTGCCTGACGACAATTCTGGTGAATCTGGTGTGATGCTAAGCTTCCACAGCTTGGAAACAGTGAAAATCTTATCTTCTATTTTGTTGGTGGGTATCTAATATATTCAATATTTTAAAAATAATTATACTAGAAGCCATGTAAGTAGTAATAGATGCAACATGGCATTGATAAACTTGCCTTGTAAGTTTAATTATCACAAAACTGTTCCTAATTAATAAACCAGCTAATGTAATATGTTGTTACTCTTGTTTTAATTATTGCATTTGATCCAGTTAACTATAAAAACATGAGAAGCAATGGACTTTTGTTATTATTTCTTGTCATTATCCCTGACAACAATCACTTATCTTCACAAATTTCTGTGTTTCTTGGCCCATCAATGCCTGCAATGTAAAAGGGCGAAATGGTAATTCACCATACCATTGCCACAAACGAAGCATCATTCTTTTCAAATTCCTAGGGAATCTGGCTTCATGGAATACGCATTCCTGAAGGAAAAGTTCGGAGGTTTCATTAACAACAAAACATGCATGAGCGGTCTTCTCCTTTCCATGTCTATTTCTACAATTAGCTGCTATTTGGCTTGTGAAATATTGCGTGGAAATAAAAATAAAAATTAGATTTTGTTAAATGACATAAGTATGCAATGAACATTTATATGCTTTTTTGCAAAAAAAAATTTAAATAAGTTCGACATTGATACTTTACTAAGATTAGGGTATAGCCTCAGGGCTCACATAATATTTACAAAAAATTTATAATATCGAATGTCAAATGAGCCTTTACAACGAGAGTAAACAAATGAAAGAAGATGCAAAAAATATTTATTATTTAAAAATTAATTTTGACGAGTAATTTTTTTAAAAAACGATAAGCAAAGTTCCACCAATCAAATACGGCATAACTATTCTAAACAATCTATTGACGCATAAACCGCTCTACTTTAACAATTCTGGTTGAATTTATAATCTTTACTTTATCTAAAGATGATAATTTATAAAGCTGATGAAATTAAATATAAAATATTCCGGATGGCAAAAAAAATATAAAATATTCCGGGCAAAAACATTGTCGTATGATTGTTCTCCTTAATATAGTTTTGAGTCTTGAAATTTGTTAAAGATTTACCTAAATTGATAACAAACTATTGGTTAAAGTATTAAACAGTCTTATTTTTATAGAGAGAAAGTTACAAAATAAGAATACTTTTGATTAAATAAAAAAATTTATCTAAACTATAATTATATTATTTTAACCCAAAATATATGCACTTAGTTATAAAAGAAAAATACATTCACTTGATTTGGAATATATTCTTGTTATAGATCTTAGGGGTAAAAGGATTTTTTTTTTTTAAATTTTCACACCCATTTAATATAAAATTAGTCTTGCATTTAAAAATTGAAAACACATGATTTATCGTAAGATATATATATATGTTTTTAATTATTTTTTGCCCCCATAACCAATATAAAGGAGATTTGATTCAATAAATTGCGGAGTCCTTCCTCAGACTCGAAACAACGAATATGTACAGTAACCACGTGGTCGAATCATCTGCCCAGCCTTGATCTTCAGCACTTAGCCCAGAAGGTGGAGAGAGAGAGAAGCTTTGTTTATTTTGTTGCATTAGAAACAAAAACCAACGGTGTTGATAGCACTCACTCTCTCATCTCAATCGTCTCTTTAACTCCCTTCTCCAGCGTCCGATCCTTCGCTCAGTCTCACCGATCTCACGCTCGCGCCAAATACAAATTCTCCACATCCCCCCAGGTACCTACCCGCAACGCCCCGCCTTATTTTTCTCAGTCACACCTCGCTTCTCACTCCTTCTTCATCCTCCTTCTCTCTCTAGGGTTTCGTTTCGATCCATTTCAAGGGTTTTTCTTCTGCCTTATCGATTATGGATTTGTTTCTTTTCTTTGTCGTATTAGGATTCCTGCAACCATGGCTGCTGCTCCGACCAGTCCCAGCGCTGGTGGTAGCCACGAGAGCGGTGATCAGAGTCCCCGCTCTAATGTCAGAGAGCAGGAAAGGTACCTGCCCATCGCCAATATCAGCCGAATCATGAAGAAGGGACTTCCTACTAATGGAAAAATCGCCAAGGATGCCAAGGAGACTGTGCAGGAATGCGTTTCCGAGTTCATCAGCTTTATCACCAGCGAGTGTGTTTTTTCTATAATTGTTCATGTATGTAGTTATTTTTGTCGGAAATATTATTTGCTTGGGGTTTAATTGGGGTCGAATTATGTAGGGCGAGTGATAAGTGTCAGAGGGAAAAGAGGAAGACGGTCAATGGCGATGATTTACTTTGGGCAATGGCAACTTTAGGGTTCGAGGATTACCTCGATCCTCTGAAGATTTATCTGAGCAGATACAGGGAGGTAATGAACGTTAGAACTACAGTTCTGTTTATCGCCTAGTTTATTGGTTAAACAAGGTGAATAAAGTTCAGAGAAGCTTCTTTGCCTTTTTTATTCCCAGAAACAAACCTATGACCTGAAACGTCGATATATTCCACGGAAGATAAATCTGTGAAACTTTTGATAGGTTTTAGTCCCTGCCGTTCAACTTTGACTTTTCACTGATTTTTGGTTCCTTTTTTTGTTCTGGATTTCTCCTTGGACGATTGGGCTTGTTGCAGATGGAGGTTAGTTCATACTTCGACAGTACTACTGCTTCAGTAGCTTTTCCATTTTCTAATTTTTCACATTCGATTCGACTTTTCTTATTTTTCTGTACCCGTCATGTTATGTTTTTCAAATTGTGGTATATTAGGGTGATACCAAGGGTTCGGCGAAGGGCGGAGAAGTATCTGCCAAGAAAGATGTTCAACCAAGTCCTACTGCTCAGGTATATATTTGTACATTCATTTTTATGCATACTTTTATTGATAGAAACTCGTTTACATGACAATGTCTGATGTTGACTCATTTTATTGTAAAATCTACAGCTCGACCATGGAGGTTCTTTCTCACAAGGTGTTGACTATACAAATTCTCAGGTAACCTCCCTTTCTCTATTTCCCTTGGTATATCTCTTCCTGAGCTTTTTGTGGCAGCATCATCTTGTTATAATGAAGAAAATGCTGAGTTTACTGTTTGAACTCATCTTAATTGCATTTAATTGTTTTTTTTCCCAATATCTAATATTGTAGTTGCTAGGCATAAACAATTTGATGCATGACAGTGATGGGATGCATGACTTAATGAGACATCCTTCATAGCAGGACTTTCCAGGTTTAATTCCATTTCTTCTGAAAAGATTACGTTTAAAGCTAAATATAATTAAACAGTTCCACACTATGTCGGCCTTAATATAATTTTTATTTGTTGTTAGAAGTCATACTGCCAATGATCTATCTTAGAAGCAAATCAGCAATGCTTTATAATTCTTCACCATAAGATGAGCCACAGCTACAGCTGGCTCGTATTGTACTATATGTGCTGAATAGCAGCTTGCTGGTCTTAGTTGGCCTGATAAAATGAGCACATAGGAAGCTGGTGCCTTGTTAGAAGTTCTTATTCCTAATGAAATTTGCAAAGCATATGGAATGGAGAACCCTAAAACTGCAATAGCTCTGGACTTCTGTCTTCTCGTAAATCCTAATGCATAAAAATAGTTCGGGTTACTTTATATTCTTGGTTGCAATTTTGCTTCCTCTGGGTCCTGACCCCGATAATGAGAGTGGTGATTTAGTTACTTAAAATAAGAGGCTAGTTGGTCTGAAAGGCATGTGAATGATGCCCGTCGGTTTCATGCAACCCTCCTTGTGGATGTTATCTTTTTAAATTTTAGACGTAGTCTGACCTTGCTAGCTTCACTCTTTGTAGTTATGTTTTGATTGTACTATATCAATTGATTTACCTAGGTTATGAGAAAGATATTTCATATTTTGTCAATTTCATCGAATATATTTGTATTAGCTATTACGGTTTTTAAGTTTAAAATACTTTGGGGGGTGAATCGTCTGAGATTAAGCCACTGCAGTGTCTTATGCGATAAGCCTGCCTTCAGGCAGATGCCTTACGGCTTACAGGCTGATGTGTCAGGAGCGATCAAATCAAAATTATCTGGGCTCTTAATTTTAATGGTCCCCGTACTTTAAGATGCTGGTATCAGCATCTTTTTAGCCAGTCACAAATTATTGTAGTGCCCCATCACTTTTTGCCTAATGTGTCTTTCTTAAACCTTTCTTTCTTTGATACTTGCTTAGCGTCTTAATATTAAAACTTGAAAAGTATTTTATCCCAAATTATTCTCGCGTGGAACTCTACTTTTTTTTTTATATATAAAAAAAAAACATATCTGGAATTTTTTTCCTCCGTCGCAACATTTTACTTGTTTGTGATAATTGTAGTTTAAGGAGTTTATGTTAACAGTTTTTAATAGATGGATGGCAGGTTTCTCATACATTTTGATTTAACATTTTTTTGGGGTAAAAATCAGACGCAGGTTCAACTTATGATGGTTCCTATGCAAGTCCCAGAATAGTTTATTCAGACTCCGTCAATAAGTTGTGGGATTTGAATGTTATTGGAGATTTGGTAATTGTCATAGGCAATTCGACATATTTAGTGCATTGATGACGTTAGGTGGTGCTGTTGTCGTTTTCGGATATTTTTTTTCCAAAAAAAATTTCCCATCATGGTCTGTATATTATTTTTGAAGTAGCATTATTATTTCGTAGTGTCGCCGGAACCAAGTGTGCTCCGCTTGTTCCATCTGGTGTTTTGGCAGACCAAATATTTTATATTTGTCATTGGAAATCTGAAGTATTTTTCGCTCGTCTCGTTTTAACTCGTTTTCCCCAGAACTAGAGACTTGAATCTCAATAAATATTCTGTGTTCTGATTCTCCATTTTGGTCAGAACGAAAAACCTCTCGCCCTGGTTGTACTGTGGCTGCTCTAGTTTATAAATATTGGCTGTACCTTGTGTGTAAATCGCTGCCATGAAACAAACGAAGCAAAACAAACTCTTACATTTGATTTGAGATGACTAAGGCGAGATCACGCTACAACTTGAAAGAGGTGGCGCGAACTACTCCATGGCTAAATATGATACCCAGTTACCAAAAACATGAAGACTGAAAACGATGGTTGTGTAGGTACGGTTTTGTACAAGAATCATGAAGTATGTATATACAGCAGTATATTATAAAATGTGAAAGTAACTATTATAAAAAGAAATAAAAACTAAAAAAAAATTGGGTACCTTGCGAAATGAGAATCTAGAGGCGATGGTTAGAGCGCGGGGGATTTACGTGGTGGTGAAACTCAGAAACTGAACAGTGAGGGAGGGCGTACTCTATCTACTAAGGAAATGAAAACACCAAAGCTTGGGTTGCCATGTGGATGTGGTTTGTGTTCCCTCCAATACATTGGTCATGGTGGAAGATAAAGCCCTTCCATTTTCTTTTCCTTTTACCCTATTATTTAATTCATTTTCTGCCCACCCCAAAAGTCCCTTGTCCCCTCAGTGCCTCTTCCATATCATTTTCTTACTCAGATTAGCCCCCTTCTGTGATTTTCCAAAGTAAAGTATGCCTTATTATTTATTAACTCTGGTCTTCATCTATCCTTCACCACCCCAAAAGACATGCCTTCGCTTTTCATCTGTCCTTTCACGTTTGATGCCAAAAGAACTTCACTTATTTCGTATATTTATCTCCTCTCAAATGCCAGGTCAAAAAAAAAAAAAAATCTCTTCCCAAATGCACTTCTTATGGAGGAAAAAAATACCACGGTTAAGTTGATTTGAGAACTCAATTTTTATGTTAAATTCAATTTTATTATGTTTTATTCAATTTTTATATAAATCTCACTTGACTATGAGTTTTAGTTAATTTTATAATAAACGTTAATATTAAATATAAAATTCTCGTTAAGCTGCTCTTCATGATTAATGTGTTCATATATATGTAAAAGATCGTATAATTAATATTATGTATATATATTCTTGCAAATGAGATCTTCAAGCCTATTCTTAATCGTTATTTTGAATTTTAACTTGATATTTTTAATGAAAATAATATAAATTAAATTATATATTCAGGAAATGTTGGCTCAGTACTTGATACAATTTAATAACTTATTTTTATTTAAGATATATACAATTTAATATTTGGTATTTTCAAATTTACGATTCTTAACTCTTGGAATATACAATAATGACCAATAACGAAATAGGGATATGTGTAATTTTAATACTATATTTTTCTATATTTAAATTAGTGTACAAGGCAACGGGGAAGGAATACAAAAATATGTGATTTAATTTATAGTCTAATGACTAAAGGATGTTTTAATTGGAATATTAAAAACTGAATGATTTAGAGATTTTGATTTGTTAATAATTAAAATAATAAATAATATAAAAAATATATTTTTATCATAAAACTGAATAATACTTTTGTACGTGATTATAAGGTAATTAATCAAACTGTAAAATAATTCTTTAGATTTATCAAATAATTATCTTATTAAGAAGCACCCAAATCAATTGTAAGTGATATTATTGCTTAGATCCTTAGACTTTGGACGATATAGATATATATTATTTGAAATTTTAAATTTAATAATCATAGATAGATGACTCAAATCCCAAATAAGGATTATAATATTCTATGATTTTATCATTATTTAAAGAATTATTTAACTGAATATAAAAATGGAATGATTTGGAAATTAAATTTTGATCGATTATTTAACATAATCTTTTTGGCCGGTTTAGAATATTGTATTTACTTGTGGAAAGCAAGTACGTCTCAAACATATAATTTGTAATGCTAAGAAATTATAATGGATAAGCTAAAATATTTTAAATAAATTTAATAAAATTAGAAATTTGTTATATTTCACTAGTAGTTAACATTTATTTTGAAATTTTTAATTAAATATTTATCGATTTGAAGTTTTTAATTTACATATCTTTCACCATTTTTATATAAATTTGAAAGATTTATATATGTACGGTAAATTAAAAAAGCTAATCTTAAACAATTCTCCTATATATTTAAAATCTCAAAATTCATAATTTACCTTTTCAAATTTTAAAAGAAATTTAATTGGGTAAGCTAAATAATTATCTATTAGCCAATAGAGGATTATGGGATGACAAAATCCAAGCAAAAATATATGAAGATTTTGATTTGTTACAAAGGAAGTATAGAATAAAAAAGAAATATAGTTAATATAGAATGAAAATTCATAAAATTGCAAAAGTTTAGTTCAAATTGAATTTTAGCAGCTTAGATATATTAAAAAATTATTTTATAATCAACCAACTAATTACTGGATTATAGGTAGTATTATTTTAAATAAGAAAAATGAATTAGCACTAAATCTACAATAAAATCATTGATTTGAATTTGTTTCAACACATCTTCTGATCTCTATCTTAAATAAAAAAAAAAATTAAATTAGATGGAATAATCGTTAGGATTGTGGTTGACAATTATTCCAATTCAAGATGTAAATTACCCTTAAAATAAAGAAAATAAAATGAAAGTAAAGCCAAGTGGCTGCCGTTCCTTTGTTTGTTTGTGGATGGAGGAAAAGATTAGTTTCCTTAAATAATGTAGTTTAGTTAATTTAGTATCATTAAGGGATTTTTTTTTGTTGCCTACCCGGTTCACCGGAACTTTACCTTGACTATATCTGGATCCGACCCGCGTTGCGCACCTAGCTATAGTGTGTGAGTTTCCCAACAAAAATTTTTTGCATACGCCAAGGCTTAAACTCGAGATCTCATTTAAATGATACCAAACAGTTTATCATTCAGACTAATCCCGTTGTTCCCTTGGGAATAAACACATCAGACAAATAACGAAAATAATAAATTATCCCGTTGGGCTAATTAAGATTCCAGGCCCATTGCTTCATCAAACGTATACTGACTTGGGTTGGACGATTGGCATCATCTAGTCCACTAATCTAACGGTCTAAAATGCATCACCCAAAAGAATAGGATGCTTATCTTCGTGGAAACCCCACTCCACCCTCAGCTATTCGCTTTCGTAATTGTTTTAAATCATAGGATTGGGGAGCTGCATTGAGATTTATGCACGTCATAAGAAGCGTCTCAATATCTCATTGATCGTTTTATTAGGATTATTATCCCGTGCATTACATTTATACTATAACCGTGTGCCTTCGGGCTTTCGTCTATAAATATTATTAGTTTTTGTTGAGAAGTTTAATTTTCTGTTCTCGTATAACCTTAATTTAATCTCTCAATTCTCAGGACTCAGAAGGATCCGGCGACGAAGTGAGAGGAAGAGGAAGAGGAAGGGAAGAAAAGGGAGAAGGACAGCCTTAATATTACCATAGCATATTTATTTTTGGTTTCCCATAGAAAACTGGTTCTTCGACCTTCTCTAAGATCGATTAACCACTACAACTAGGTAACTCAACCAAAAACCATTGAAACTTTGCGGTTGAGTCTTCAACTTCCGTTAATTCCTCATCAGTTTATCGGTTTTTTGGCTGTCATTGCTGTTTTCAGTATGATTGCTTTGTCTCTTTTACCTTTGGATTTTTTCGTTTACAAATGATCAACGCAAGACGTGTTTGCATATTATGTATATGTGTACATGTCAATTATATGTTCCCTCTGAGTGTTTCCGTTTCCTCGTCCATCCTTTTTGCTTTTGAGCTTGGTGTGTTTAATTTGTCTAGTGTCTGAGACACTGAGGCTTCCCTGAGAGCTTTCTGTGTCGGTTATCATTCGAATATGACGAGTTTATCCTTCCTTTCTCTTCGATCACTTTCCTATCAATTTAGCCTTTTGTATCTGATACGATTTCCTTACTGAGAAATAGGTATCATAAACGCTGTATCACATTTATGTTATGATCCTGATGACTAAATGACGGAATTAATTTTGAAGATAATAGGAAATAATTTCGTACTGTCTATAGAGACGAAACCTTGAATAATAGAACTGAGGTTGTTCTAGATTGGTCTTATGGATTTCTGCAAGAGGGAAATAACAGAATATCCTGTCTTTCTAAATTAAGACTTATTTGGCCTGCCTTTGTTTAAGAATTTATGGTAATGAATGATAATCTGATAAGATTTTGAACTACACAGGTGTCTATTTGCATTGCTGGATAAAAACAATTAATGGAAAATCGAGGCCAGAAGCGCCCAGAGATGGTAGATGAACTACCTGCTGATAAACGGGTGTGCAGTTCATTGGACTTAAGACCAAGCTCTTCCAACACATCAAATCAAATCCATCCCGATTCTACACACTCAATGCCGGAGACCCATGATAATGACATGGATACTTCATCATCTGCCTCCGCTTCAAGTCCATCAGAGGGAGAACCTGAAAAGGATTCAGCTTATGGGTCATGTGATTCAGATGACATGGAGCAGCATTACAACAGTCTTCGAGGCTACCATAGGCAGAGATTATCTAGTGATCATGGGAAGTTCAAAAAAATTATATCAAGTCTGAATGAAGAGACTGATCCTTCTGCTCAATTAATTGTTCTTACAGAACTTTGTGAAGTTTTGTCATTTTGTACAGAGGCTTCACTCTCCAGCATGACTTCAGATTCATTATCACCGTTACTGGTCAACCTGGCAAAGCATGAGAGTAACCCAGATATAATGTTGTTGGCTATAAGGGCTATCACCTATATATGTGACGTGTATCCTCGATCAGCTGGAATCCTTGTTAGACATGATGCTGTTTCTGCTTTATGTCAAAGATTATTGGCTATCGAGCATCAAGATGTAGCTGAACAGGTTATTTATGGTTGTTTATTTGCAATATATCTCATTAATTTTGTTGCCCTTGTATAGTATGGAAGGAATATGTGGTTATAGATCTTGTGTTCATGTAGTGTCTCCAAGCATTAGAGAAAATATCCCAAGAGCAACCGCTTGCTTGCTTACGTGGGGGGGCTATTATGGCTGTTCTAAATTATATTGACTTCTTCTCAACAAGCATTCAGGTAAGCCTCAAACTCAACATGGCATCATTCTCATGGGAATTGGCCCTTTATAAAGCTTTTAACTCCAAGAATTTATTGGCTTTAGTTGTTATAGGGCTTCTTGATGAAATAATTCTGTTTCACTAACCCCTCCTCTCCCTCAAAAAAAACTTATCCAGAGAGTGGCTCTTTCTACTGTGGTGAACATATGTAAGAAGCTTCCTTCAGAAAGCCTGTCACCTTGCATGGAGGCTCTACCTATTTTATGCAATCTTCTTCATTATGAGGATCGGCAGGTACCAAGAATAGGCTTTGGATGATGATTCTGTATGTCTCTTCTGCGTTTTAATATTCCTTTTTTAGTAGTTATTAACCTTCTAAACTTAATACCTCAGCTTGTGGAAAATGTTGCTACCTGCTTAATTAAAATAGTTGAGCAAGCTGGACACTCATCCAAATTGTTGGATGAACTTTGTAAGCATGGGTTGATTCAACAAGTCTCACATATTTTGAGTTTGAATGGCCGAACAACTCTATCTCAACCAATTTATAATGTAAGAATTTTCCCCTATCTTTTAGCGTCTATCTTTCTCCACTTATTTTCTCTACTGTCTTTGAAAATGACATGAGCTTATTATGTTGATTGGCAGGGATTGATAGGACTACTTGTCAAGCTTTCTTCTAGTTCAGTTGTAGCCTTCAGGACTTTGTATGAGCTAAACATAAGCAATGTATTGAAAGATATCTTGGCTACATCTGACCTTCCACATGGGGTCTCGTCTTCTCATCCCATAGGTGGACATTCCAATCAGGTATACCACTTAGTCTGCAGTACTGTTTTGTCTTTCACTGTTTTAGTCCACACAATTTAAATAATTATTGCAACTTAACATTCTATTTAAACTTTTCAGAAAATAAAACCAATATCTAGACCTTCAATTTGTCTTAGGATCATGACACTATCTTATGGATTCGTTTTAAATTGTATGGGGGATTTGGAAGAATGGTTTCATGTGTTTTTCAGGTCATTATTGGGCAAGGTTTGCATATTCAATAATGGTGCTGTCATTTTGAATGCAGAAATCTTTATAACAAAGCATTTAAGTTCAGTCCTCAAATTTTCATATTTAAGTTCTTTATCTAAAATTCGGTAATCAACGCCTCAAATCATAAGCCCGCGTGTTGCATACCCATACCTAATAATTAAGTATCATGTATTCCGCAGACTAAAGTAGTGCTTGATGTGACTTGTCTAAATACCATTCATTTGAATAATCACAAAGCAAGCATGTTGTTTGTCACCCTGGTGAGATTATTTTGTGCTTTCAAACTGAAAGTATAATATAGGGGGTGTATTTTTTTATTCATTGCTTAGCAATATTTTTATGTTGATTTATGGCCACTGATGGAATGGTCAGAATCGAGAATCTAGCCTGGAATTGTTATTTGACCTCTAAATTTTTTCTTCCCTATACAGAAGTAGAGATTGGAAAGAGCTGGATTTTCTCTATAAACAGTTTATATAGCCTTTGAAGTTGGGGAGTTTTCTAGTCAAAAGTAGCATGTTTCTAAGTGAATTTAGTTAACCACGGACATGGATCTAGAATGTCATAATTGAACCTATTGCACTTTGATATTTTTTGCTAAACCCATTAACAGATTGATTTTATGCTGTTTCAAAGTTATCTAATTCAAATTCGTTTTTGGATATCTTGAATTCATGAACTATTGCGGCCTAATATGGAATATCCAATATAATTATTCCCCTAGTCCATGATACACAGAAATTTCTGATAAACATGTCGGATGAAATAGATCATGTTGTTGCACTGGCTGTTTATTATGTTCTCATATGGTTCAAAATTCTAACGTTTTATGCTGTAATATATCTAGTTGAAGCGTGTATTTCTCTTTTGCTGCATAAAATGTTATGAGCTATACCTTTCCTGAGCTACAGCCTATGAGAGGATTTGGAGTTTAGATTCGAACTCTTGTTACATCTGTTGAGTTTTGTCATTGGTATTTAGTTCCTTCTGTTGGAGGGAGGCTTTAGTGTGCAGCATATTACTTGGTTCAATGTTTTATCTATTAACAAATTAAAGTTTGTGGTAATGTCAGGTATATGAAGTTCTAAAATTGCTCAACGAACTTCTGCCCAGGTTGGACAAAGATCAGAATGATCAACTAGTGCTAGATAAAGAATCCTTTCTTGTTAATCACCCAGATTATCTGCAAAAGTTTGGGATGGCTGTGGTTCCCCTGTTGATCCAGGTTGTTTTTTTTCCTTGATAGATATGTTTTCTTTTTTCTTTTTTATGTTCTTTTCATTATTTTGTTTTACCTGCTGTTCCCTTTTACAGGTGTTTAATTCTGGTGCAAGTTTAAATGTTTGCCATGGATGTTTATTTGTTATGCACAAGTTAGTTTATTTGAGCAACTCTGACATGCTTGTTGAATCACTTAAGAATGCCGGCATTTCCAGGTGAAGCAGGTTACCTTATCCTCTGAGTTGAAGTGTTGAATTAAATAATTTTGATAAATTATTGATTTTATCAAGTTATGTGGCAGTTTTTTAGCTGGAGTATTCACTCGAAAGGATTGCCACTTGCTGATATTAGCCTTGCAGATTGCCGAGATAATTCTTCAGAAGTTTTCAGATAATTTCCTGAAGTTGTTTATAAAGGAAGGTGTCTTTTTTGCCATTGATGCACTATTAACACCAGGAAGCTCGTCAGAGTTGATGTACCCAGTGTTTGGTGGCATCCAATTGGCATTTGACTCAAGTCAAAAGTCTTCTTCTAGGGACCTCAAATGCCTGTGTTATGCATTTTCTACTAATCAATCTTGTACAACAGTATCAGATGCAGGATCTTGCAAGCTTGAGAAGGACTCAATTATTAATCTTGCAAAGCATATAAAGTCAAAATTCTTAGCACCAGAATTATATGATTCTGAAAAAGGCTTGACTGAAATTCTTCAAAATCTCAGAGCATTGTCTGTGGCATTAAATGATTCGCTTGGCACACCTACTAGCAATGGTTCTCTTAATCTGCCTGAAGAGAAGGTTGATGATATACTGTATCAAATTATGGAGAAGCTTACGGGCAAGGAAAAAGTTTCTACTTTTGAATTTATTGAGAGTGGACTTGCAAAATCATTGATAAACTATTTATCTAATGGTCTCCATATGAGGAAAAATGGGGGAAGGCAAGGTGGTTATGATGTTGTGATTGAAAAACGATTTGATGTTCTGGCAAGGGTATGCTTATCTTATCGTCAGCTTCATTCTGGAGACACACCCCTTTCTTTTCTAATACGGAACTTACAGAGTGCGCTGACTTCTTTGGAGGCTTTTCCTGTTATTCTAAGCAATGGACTGAGACTAAGGGGCTCCTATGCTACAGTTCCAAATAGATGTCCGATACCATATCCTTGCCTGAAAGTTCGTTTTGTCAAGGGTGAGGGAGAGACATGCCTTAATAACTATACTGAAGATTTTCTTACGGTTGATCCTTTTTCATCATTACATACTGTTGAGGGATATTTATGGCCAAAGGTTAGCTTAAAAAGCACTAATCATGTAAAGTCATCATCCAGCCAAGTAGCTTTCCAAGCAGAAAGTCCACCCATTCAATATCTACCGTCAAATGCAAGTTCCTCTCAAGTAAATATCAGGCCTGATGTTTTGCTAGCTAATATCATTGAGACACAGGTTACATTTCTAAAGCCCTGGTTACTGAGTTACTGATTAACTGAAGCTGCATTCTAATTCTTTATTTTTTATTGTTTAATGTATTTTCCTTTTTTTTGGGTAAGGCACCTGGATTTTCTTAGAGGCTGATCTGTTTATTTTGCAGGGAGAAGAGACAAAGCTGTTACAACCTACGCCTGATCAAGCTGTCAGTCCAAATCCAGGGGAATCATCTTCCTCTGAAACTCATGTAAGTACAGCTATTGTTACAGAACATATTTTTGGCGGTCATGTGTCAACCTGAGGTTATGATGGATCAATTATTATAAAGTTTGTCATTTTATGGTTTTCATTATCCATCACTACTGCTTAATGGTTAATTCTAAAGTTTCCTTTTTTTATGTTTTGAGATTCATTGTACACTTGTTTGTACTATTCACTTTGTACTTGTGCTCTAGTTCTTATATCTCTTTTCAATCTTCAAATTTCTATTAAGCACGGTTCTAATATATGTCTGCTTTAGCTTATATTTTGACTTTTATGATTATACTCAACAGGGGCATGAAGAGAGAGAACCACAATTGAATGCAGAAGCAGGCCCAAAACTGGAAGGAAATCCGGCTTCTTGTAGTAATGAAACTGAACAAAAGCTTGTTTTTTACCTTGAAGAACAGCAGCTGGATCCTAAATTGACTTTGTACCAGGCAATTCTTGGTCAAGTAATGAAAAACAACGACTCTTTCTCTAGCGCAAAACTGTGGAGTCAAGTGCACACAATAACTTATAGTATGGCTGTAAAATCTGAGGACATAGCCCCTCCCGAACGTCTTTGTTCACCTGAAGATGTGTTTATCATTGATAAAGTTGCGGCTTATATACATTGCACTCCTTTTTTCTCAGACATGTTCTCATGTGAACTTGCTTCTGATTTGGAGAAGTCAAGCCCGACTTATGATATTTTGTTTCTCCTTAAAAGCTTGGAAGGCATGAATAGATTTAACTTTCACCTCATGTCTCGTGAAAGAATTTGTGCTTTTGCTGAAGGGAAACTTGATAACCTGGATAGCCTAAAAGTACTGGTTCCTTCTGTCCCACGAAACGAGTTTGCAAGTGCAAAATTGACAGAAAAACTGGAACAGCAAATGCGGGATCCTTTTACAGTCTCTATTGGTGCTATGCCTCTGTGGTGTAATCAGCTGATGGTTTCTTGCCCTTTCCTGTTTAGTTTTGAGGCAAGATGCAAGTACTTCAAATTGGCAGCATTTGGTCAGCAACAGCTTCAACCTCATGTATCTTACAATGATTCAGCAACAATAAGCAACAGGCGCCTGAGCCTTGGGGTATTACCTCGGAAGAAATTTTTAGTTTTCCGCAACCGGATTCTTGAATCTGCTGCACAAATGATGGATTTACATGCCCTTCATAAAGTAGTTCTTGAAGTGGAATATGATGAAGAAGTTGGTACTGGTCTTGGACCGACATTGGAATTCTATACCTTGGTCTGTCAGGAGTTCCAGAAATCTGGAATGGGGATGTGGAGAGAGGATAATTGGTTTTTTACATTGAAGACAAACTTGCAGGCTGAGATGAGAATTCTGTCTCCCTATGGACTCTTTCCTTGTCCATGGCCTTCAACACTAGAATCATCTGGTGGTATACAGTTCTCTGAAGTAACAAAGAATTTTTTCCTTTTGGGCCAAGTTGTTGCTAAAGCTCTTCAAGATGGAAGGGTCTTAGATCTGCACTTCTCCAAAGCCTTTTATAAACTTATTCTTGGAAAGGTACACCAATTCTAGATGCAATTGATGAGCTTCAAATGAACTTGAAACCCAACAACCATGAATTATTTGCTTACAGATGATCATTATGTTTGACTTGGTCTCTTTGTTTGCTTATCATCTCTTTAGGAACTCTCTCTCTATGACATTCAATCATTTGATCCTGGGCTTGGTAGAGTGCTTCAAGAGTTTCAGGCTATTGTGAACCGGAAAAATTTTTTAGAATCTGTCTCTGGAGACAATTACATGATGGAATTTGATGCATGCTTTCGAGATACAAGAATTGAAGACCTTTGCCTAGATTTCACTCTTCCTGGGTATCCGGACATTGTTCTTACTTCTGGGACTGATCACACAGCAGTAAGATATTACTTAATGTGAGTGCAATTTGGTTTTGTTTTGTTATTCTCATTGGTGATAAGAATTTATATTTTTTGGATAGGTGAATATGAGAAACCTGGATGATTATGTTTCACTTGTTGTTGATGCCACTGTGAAGTCAGGAATTTCCAGACAAGTTGAAGCTTTCAAATATGGTTTTAATCAGGTTCTGCCATTATTCCCTTTGACTAAATGACGCTTATAATACTTTCTAATGTCTTAGTTTTTAACAATTGAGATAATTAATACACAAACCTTTTATATTGCGATATTCTCACTGTCTCTCTCTACATATATATCTCTATCTCTATCTCTCCCTATCTCTGAGTGGCGCACGTCGGGGCTTGAATGGTCTGAGAGAATTGGGGTTCACGTATTATATAATGAACTGAAGGAATTTGAGCTTAAAACTAATGCTTGTATTCAAGATTATGAGGGTTACTATTGTTGCATGGTTTAAAGGGTTGGAATCTAAAATGTTGAGATGTGGATTCAATTTTGAAGCAGAATTAGCTACTGATTAAACATAGACTATCAATTGAAGAAGATTCTTTCCTGCTTTTGGGCATGTTGATCATAAGTTTGTCAACTTCAGCCCCCATTTTATATAGTGTATTACAGAATGTTCCTCCTTTTTCTTAAGACCTTCTAATTGTCAATTAATTGATAGTTTTTTTTTTAAATCTTGTAATTGTGAATTATTTGATAGTTTTTTTTTTATCTTGTGATTGTCAAATATTTGATTTTTTTTTGTCAACTCCAGGTCTTTTCCATTGAGCGGCTTCGCATTTTTAATGAAGAAGAACTTGAGCGATTACTCTGTGGAGAAGTTGATTCTTGGGCTGTATGTATATATTTCATTTCTCAATATGTATAAGCCTGCTTTTTCAGAGAGGAAAATTATGAAAACAACTTCAATTTAATAATCTCTTTTTAGCAGTTCCATGAGCTGGCGGATCACATCAAATTTGATCATGGGTACACTGCTAGCAGTCCTCCAGTCGTTAATGTGAGCCTTCCTCATTTTCAATTAACGTTATATGTTTTTTTTTTTTTTTTGTGGTTTCAACTGTGGGTTTTTACCCCAAATGTCATAATCTGTTGCTTACTGGTTTGGAATGTCAGTTGCTGGAGATCATTCGAGAATTTGACCATGTACAGCGGAGAGCATTCCTTCAGTTTGTGACTGGGGCTCCTCGACTTCCTCCCGGAGGACTGGCATCTCTTAATCCCAAGTTGACTATTGTGAGAAAGGTGTGTGGATATGATACCCCGTAAGATGATTCTGTTGTGGTTTTTACGCTAGGCTTTATGGTTGTTATAATTATACGTTTGTTGTTTTTGACAGCATTGTACCAACCGGGCAGACACAGACTTGCCCAGCGTGATGACTTGTGCAAATTACTTGAAGTTACCTCCTTACTCAACAAGAGTACTTCTCGTTACTGTCAAAGTTGAATAACTAAAGCATGCAGAAAATAACGTTTCATAAACTGGAACCTAATTTCCTTTGCTATATAAATTCCAGGAAAAGATGAAAGAGAAGCTCTTGTATGCCATAACCGAGGGACAAGGATCATTTCACCTTTCATAACTCCATTCCCTTGACTTGATCTGCATTTCAATGCTGAATCTGTAAGTATTAGAGTAGTCAATAGAGATGTAGATAAGGATCTGAATGTGTTGCTGGCAAAAGTGGTGATGGGTGGTTGGAAGAGAAGCTGATTTGCTGCTGCTGAAGGAGAAGAAGCTCCAGTCTTCACTGACTATAATTGTTGGGGTGTGTTCATAGCCCGCAATTACACAGGTTAGTTCATTGACTTGGGTTAGTTGTACAGAGACCAAGGGTACTTTTAAGTGGTTGCTCTTTTAGATATTTTCATGTACAGAACTTTGTACAGAAATCTCTTTGGATGGTGGACTTTTGTTTACATCAATAGTTGCCTTTCGCCTTCAACGTCTCATTGTTTCTGCTCTATTTGATTTCCAGAAACTTGTATTCTTAGATTGGCGTAGCATACGCCAATCGTGTTACTTTCTGATGTATTCTGACCACTTTTATAAAACATTCGTTATAAACTACAAAGAAACGAAACAACTAAACGATATAAATGCACTATATAAATGTTGATCTGCGCCTCTGATATCAATCTGTCCTGATTAGCTAAAACAGTGTCTGATTCACAGTAAAAGTAGTATGCCGAGGAATTTAGCGAGTTTAAATCACATGATAATTTCCGAAAGTTCAGCTTTCTAAAGAGGTACACATGCGAAGATGACTTGACAGTCAACAGTTTGTGTGAATGGCGGTGGATATTTTGCAACTAAATGTTGTGATGTGACGATCTGTAATAAGGAAGATAAGTAGCGCGGGAAGTCAAAGTTCCCGGACCCGTCCCCATTCACCAAGCTATTCACGGATTAATTAATGTTTTAATTAGCACATGCAATATTCTTCAACAAAATACATATTAATTAATTTGTCACCTGAGGATGCTTTTTCTGTTGTATTAATGGAAAGGTATGTGGCTAATTTTTGCAGTTATATATACCAAAATAGTTTATAGAAAGAATCAGATTAAGATGTGATAAACTAGTTTTTCTTATTATTAATTGAATTCAATATAAGTTAAATTATACAAAACTTAATGAAATTTGGCCTGTACATATAAAAATAATTCACCAACCATCCCTTAAACTTTTTTGGGTTTTTTCAATTTTTAAGTTATATAAAAATAATACATATAAACTTTAAGATATGTACAGATAAATCTCCTATATTATATTATTTTAAAAGAATAATGGATAAGTTAAAGATAAACATATAAAAAATATTAGCTCTAGATAAACTAAAATTCAAGAGGTCACATATAATTTAGACTTGAATAAAATTTCTTAAATATTTTTTTAAGTATCACAATAGTTATACTCTTCTAAATAAAAGTAATCAAATAAAAAAAGTTCATCAAGAGAAAATGATATCTAACTAGAAAAATTCCTCCGTAAAATGAGTATTCTACTTCAAATTTTAAATTTAAAGAAATACCAATGTAAAAATAAGAAAGAAAATAAAAGAATAATATTTCTCCTCATCAATACAAAGTGAAAGAGTAAAGTAGTGATAAAATTTATTTAAATAACATATTGATCATATAAATTTGTTGTATATTTTATAAATAAGTATTCTATTTTTTGTTGTATAATTAGTATATTTTAATTAAATTAATGTTTATTAAAATCTAATTAAATTAATGATGAAATATATTGACGACATATAACTCTTTTTTTTTAAAAAAAAAAAACATGCAGCACTCTTCTCCAGCACATGCCACGTCGTCCCAGGATGATTCTTGAGTTCTCTTCCCATCTGTCTATGATTCGAATCGGGAGAGGAGGCATTATGGGCTCTGGTACGAAACCAGCTTTCCAGTACTTCACTTTCCCTGAATGCCTACTGCTCTTCCATCCTTCCGAGTTCCGAGTGTGATCCGTCCAATGCACTTTGGTAGCCTGAGGAGAGCTGGTCCTTGGAAAACAGGTTCGCATTTTTCTCCCTCGCTCATGTGATTACTCTATCAAGGTGCTTCACATTTATCTTAAGTAAAATCGCATCTATATTTCGCATTTTAGGTTTTCCGTAATGTCTACTATTTCTGACCACATCGATTTAAATACCGATGCCGTTTTCGTTGATCGGCAAAATGAGTCTGCTGGGTTTGATTCATCAGAAACGAATGCCTGTGCCGTCGTTCCTGCCTCTGTTGATAATGAGGTTAAAGTCCGATATCATGAGTTTTGCCCGGTTGGAGATAGTCTAGGAGAGAATGGGTCGGTGAAGCCAGGTTACGATGAAAAGCCTTGTGGAATCGGACGAGAGGGTTTTGATAAAGATACTGAAGTCGTGCGTAGAGCAAATGATATGGAGGCCGGGGCAGAATTTGCTGGTGGAGTTATCGCAACTGATAAATGCTCGGATTCTGAATTAAACTATGGCGTTGTGAATGAGCTGGAGAACAAGTTTATGTGCCGTAATGTGAACCAAAATACTAAAGAAGATTTTGGTGGTGAAGGGAATGGAAGCTGGCAGCAGTTTCATGTTGATGAGTTAGCAGACCAGGGAGCTAGCACAGACATGGGAGATGAGAATAATGTCAAAGCTGCTGATGATAAGGTTTCTACGGATGGTCCTAAAGATCATTGTGCGTCAAGAACTGCAGAATCTGTGTGCCAATCGCTGGATGGCATTGTCCATATGGAGGCCAAGGACGTCAATTTCAAAGAATCTTTGCATGATGAATTCCCAATTTCCAGAAATCAGCTTTGTCAGGTAGAAACTTCATATCTTTTGAAACAGCCATCCCTTGAAGTTTGTACACAACCGGAGGTGATAAGAGGTCAGTCCATGGACATCAACCTGACAGAAGCATTGCAAGTGGGAAATATTCAAAAAGACTGCCATGGTCTTAATCTTGTTGTAAATTTTAATTCATGCAGAAAGTTGGTGGAGGTTGACATGAATATGAAATCAGTGTCTTCAGAATTCTGTGTATCTGATATAGTATGGGGAAAAGTGAGGGGTCATCCGTGGTGGCCTGGCCAGATCTTTGATCCTTCGGCTGCATCAAAAAAGGCAAAGAGGTATTTTAAGAAAGAGAGCTATCTGATAGCATATTTTGGGGATCAAACATTCGCTTGGAACGATGCATCAAAGATAAAGCCATTTCAAATGTATTTCTCACAAATGGAGAAACAGAGCAATTTGGACAACTTTTATCATGCTGTTGATTGTGCATTGGATGAGGTCTCAAGACGAGTTGAGTTTGGCTTATCCTGCCCCTGCACGCCTGAAGTGTTCACCAATCTTAAAACCCAAATAATTACTAGCACTGGAATCCAGGAACACTCAAGCAGAAGAGATGGAGGGGACAGGTTTCTGAATGCAATCACTTTTGAACCCAAGAAACTTGTCAACTTTGTTAAATTATTAGCGGAGTCACCATTTGTTGAATTTGAAAGATTGGATTTTGCAATAGCAAGTGCCCAATTGTTGGCCTTCAGCCATTCAAAGGGTTATTCTCAACTGTCTGAGTCTGTAGTGAATGATGCGTTGTTCAAGAATGATATGGCAATTATACCCATGGACGTGGAGGAAGGGCAATATGATTATCAAATTGATAGCCAAGGATTGGAAACTGATGTTGGCTATCCACACAAGCGGAAGCACATCTCTAGAATAGATTGCGTGTGGCCCTGCAAGAAACAAAAACGTTTGTCTGATTTGATGTCTGAGAAATGTTTGCTTCTCCCAAATGACAAGCATGTTTTAGGTAGGGGAGATGATGGTAATGAGTCCATTCTGCTCTCTTCGACAAGGAAGCAGAAGGCATATAAGAGCACTTCCGATGATAATTGTCATAAATCCCAAAATATTAAGCTCATCCAATTGCACAAAGTTTCTGTAGATGAGATGTGGTGGCACCTTCACTTGGCTGCTACAGATCCCACAGGAGATGGCTGCTTCACTGTCATGGTGAATTTTTTTGCAGAATTCAGAAATTTCTATGGTCCACATAATTCCACACCGCTGGAGCTCTGCAAGGATTCTTATTGGACTGACAGGATTATTCATAGTATTCCTGAAGAGCAATCATTGTTAGAGAAACAGAATGAGAGGGAGGAGTTTCTGCCTGTGAATCCTACTGAAGGGGGTGCTCCCTTTTTCAAACCTCAAGTAGCTGCTGATGGGAAGGAACGTTTTGATGAGGGCTCTAAGGAAGATACCTGCCCAACAGCCCTGATTCTTGAATTTACAAACTTGGATTCTATTCCTTCAGAAACAAGCCTCAACAAAATTTTTAGCCGCTTTGGACCCTTGATCGAATCACAGACCGAACTAATAAAGAAAAGTAGATGTGCCAGAGTGGTTTTCAAAAGACTTTCTGATGCACAAAGCGCATTCAGCAGCGCTGGGAAATATAGCACTTTTGGACCTTCACTTTTTAGATACCACCTCAAGGTCATGCCTTCATCATCTAAAGCCCCTGTTGGTGCAGCAGGTAAGCGAGGCAGGAGAAGAAGTTCTGGGCAAGGCGGTGAACTCTAGTGCCTTGGCATAGATTGCTTCCACCTTATATATCACTATATGACTTTAACGCTAGGTGTTTTCTTTGTCGATATCGTTGTTCTTAGTATGAGTCTTATGATAAGCTAGCGTGTCTAGCATGCTAATAATACATAGGAGTGAGCAGCCTGACTTATTGATGACGTAGAAATCACTCTGGATAGGATCAAGTCGATGTAGTTAAGAATGGTCCATGCTCTAGTAAGTAGTTACTGATATGATGAAAGTTACCAGGTTCAAGCTGATGGGACAGGATCAACCTTTTTCTAAAAAGCAATGCGCATATGTTGCCGTAATTATCAGGTTTAGTGTGTTATGAAAACCTGAGGCTGTGAATCTTCTGACTACTTCATTTTGCTGGGTATTACCGGTCATGTAAATCATATAAATCATTGACGTGTCTTTTTATTACCCGTCATATAGATCATATAGAGAAGGCTTTCCAGTTTACATTTTCTTCGTCTCCCATGTTGCATCTGAGATGTGCTTAAGTTGATATTGAAATTGATGAACAAGTAAATTGGCTTTTGTATTTGGGCCTGCTTTGGAAATCGCCCGCGAGAGGGCAAGACTTCAAATTCAAGAGGGTAGTAAAAATACCAACGGGGTTGGTCCGAGTGGTAAGCGGCTCGTATCGCTTAAGCGAGGTCTCGAGTTTGAGTCTTGGCGTAGGCAGAAAATTTCCGTTGGGAGACTCACCCACCATAGCCAGGTGCGTGACACGGGTCGAATCCGGATGTAGTAGGGGCAAAGTTCCGGTGAACTGGGTGAGCAACAAAAAAAAAAGGTAGTAAAAATTAACGGGGTTGATCCGAGTGATAAACGTTTCGGTATCGTTTAAGTGAGGTCTTGAGTTTGAACCTTGGCGTATGTAGAAAAATCCTATTGAGAGACTCACCTATTATAGCAAGTGCGCGACACGGGTCAGATCCAGATGTAGTTAGGATAAAGCTTCTGTAAACGGGTGGCAACTAAAAAAACAAACTAGGGTGGTAAAAAAAAATTAGGATGTAAAAAATGGAGGCTCGGATTTTCAGTTTTAACTTTTAAGGATTTTTTTTTTCCTTTTGCACATAAATATCACGCTTTTCTTAATATAAAATAAAAGATTGACTACAAATTTTGCGTCATGTATGCAAGAGGAGTTTTCATTGGATCCATATACCTATATTTTTTTTTATTACAAAAATTTTTAAAAAAGGATTTGACTCACCTATAATCTAAAGGTAGGGCGAAGTTTTTCTTCTTTCTTAGCGATACTAATATCAGATAAGGTGAGTCGTCTATTACCGTTAGGCATAAACTTAGATTATCAAGAATTATGATATCTACTTAAGTTTCACGATTATAATCATATTATAATACACGTGCCCGCACTTAGTATATGTGACAGGTGTTGAACTCATTATTTAAAAAAAAAAATACATAAATATACCCGGGAGAATGAGTTTTTGCGCTTGCTAAAAACACATAAATATTGATGATAAATGTAAATATTTGGACTAACTACAAAATTCAAATCTTGTATTTATTTCATTCTAAGGGGCTTGCGGCAGATGAAGTTGAAGACAAAGTGATTGAAATCATTGATCCCATTGGATTTGTCAGCTTTGAGAGTATGGAACAGGGAGGAGAGATGAAATATAAAAGAAAAAAAACCAAAGCATGTGACTGGAATATTTTGAATCCCTGTACTCCCAACGGTTAAGCATGCAAGATGTTTGTGCACTTATAATATCGAGCATATTACATATATTATAATCTAAAACTTTAATTCTTAAGAGAATTTCTTACTGCTTTCTTAATAATAAAATATTAGAAAATATAAATAATTTTTTCATTAAACTACTGGACGAGACAACACTTAAAATTAAAATATATAGTATTTATTAATTTTCTATTACTTTAAATAATTATATAAAAAATTTCACATCTCGCTAGTTTGAACTTGAAGCCCAAGTTCGCTGCGGCTCAATGATGTCACATGCCGCGCCCATTTCGCTCCTCGTCTCCCTCCTTTATTTTTCATTTAAAAAAGGTAAATTCTAATTATTTTTATTTATTTTAAATCCAATTATTCAAAAAAGAGCCGCTTCTTCCAAGTTCAAAATTCTCAAAGCAGACAACTCCCTCCTATCTTGGCCACTGAGTTGCCCTACTCCAATCCTCACTTCCGATTGTTCTTTCAGAATCTTTCACATCCTTCTCTATTTTCGCTGGTTAAGCGCGATTCAGATTGATCATATTTTCTGAAATGGAGGGTTCTCAAAGAAAGAAGGATGTTCAAGACCGTCGACTTAGTATTATCGACGTTTCGTCGGCCGACGATTCGCTACTTGATCCCCTTTCTGGGAATCCCGACAAGCAACACTCCGTTCACCTTTCCGGTTGCCTTTTTAAATCCCAATTCCCTGCGATATTACTCAAAATTTCTTTTGTCCTGAATTCTGATTGTTGGTTGCATTTTTATTGCTTAACTTGCCTCAAAATCCCAAACGCTCTTGGAACCTTGGGCTACTGATGGTTTTGATACTTGCTCTTGTTTACATAGCGTATATCTTGTTCATTTGAACTACATCGGGCATTTCTGGTTCTTTCTTTCTGCTTTTGAAGGAAAAGAAAACCAAGAAAGAAAAACTTGCTTACTGCAAAATTTCAGTGATATCAAGGTTTAGTATTTGTAGGAAATAAGTAGAACTAATTTTGAGCTACGTAGTTATGAACTTGTGGTCTCAATTATAATATGATATCCTTAGGAATCTATACTTGTCCTAACATCTTGACTTCAGGGATATGTTTAATATTTTATACAGCCAGATGAAACTCATTCAGACATTTTTGTTAGATTTATACATTTAGAGGTTAATGGGACGAAGCATAACTGATGATATGATTGTCAGTTGTCGCGCTGGTTGGATTCTCAGTCACTCGACTGTATAGTTATGGTGGATTACTCGTTGCGAGGTGCTAACTAGGATTTCCTATGTTATCACAAAGCATCGGGCTTAACATATTTATAGGGCCATGTCTTTTTCTTGGCCACGGAATTTTATAGGGCCATGTCGTGATCTCATGTTTGCTTCACTTCTGATACTCGTGTGCAAATCTATGTAGACTCACTACCCGTTCACCCTCTTTTAAATCTACCATTTTTTCTTATGCTTTTTCGAATTTATATTTATATTTTTCAATTCTTATTTGAATAAAATGTTTTCAGAAAACCAAGAGCATGCAGAGTTGTTAAACACTCCAAACTCAAAAACGTTTGAGGACGCATCCAGCAAACTTGAAGAGTGGAAGCAAGAGCCCCGGCCAAATGAAACCTTTGAAATGGGAAAGACAAAGAAAAGCAAGTGCAATTTGCGTAAAAGTTTAGCTTGGGATAGTGCTTTCTTCACAAGTGCTGGTATATATCTTTGAACCCTTGGAATTAGCGTTTTTTTTTTTTTGCTTCCCTATGATGTTTAGTGTGTTTCATTGCAAGTCCCATGTGTTTACTGTATTCAGGTGTTTTGGATCCTGAGGAGTTGTCCAGCATAATTGAAGGTGTAGAGAAGGAAGAAAAGCATGCATTACCGGGAATTAAGGAGGATTTATACATGTCTTGTGGGTCCAGCTCTACATTAGAAAGTGATAGCTTGACGCTGGAAAGTCTAGAGGCTGATTTATTCGAGGACATAAGAGCTTCAATTCAGAAATCAGGCAAGATGTCTGATCTGGCGTATGGAAACAGCAAAGTGATGTCAGGGGTAGCAGGATTCCAGACTGATGACTGCAAGCAGCCATTACCAGGGATTAAAGAGGATGTGCGCAGGTCGTGTGAGTCCATCTCTACGTTAGAAAGCGATAGCTTGACTCTAGAAAGTATGGAGGCTAATTTATTTGACGATATAAGAGCTTCAATTCAGAAGTCCAGTAAAACTTCCGATATGGCGAATAGAAGTAGCCCAGTGCCATCAGGGGTTGTAGGAGTCCAAACTGATGACAGTAAGTTTCTCTTCAGTCACACTAACTTTGTATTGTTGTACCGAACGCTTCTGTCTCCCTAGTTAGCAAGCTTAAATGTGTTAGTTAGGAAAATTTATAGAATTAGAATAGATCAAGCTCTTTATTATGATGAGCATTGGGCTTGTGTCTATACTTCAGCCACAATCTTCTCTGCATGACATTAATTTTCCCTTTGCACATTTGACCATGTTAAGAGCACGGTAGAAAGCAGGCTGAATGTTATTTAATCACTCTGTTCTTACATTCTGAAGGATTTATGCTGTGGTAGTTGATTTTCTACTTCTTAAAGTTGTGTTTTTTTTTCCTTTTCCAGTGTTAAAGACGACTGGCATGACTTCTGGGAACAAGGTATTACTAGTTTTTATGAATCAGCACATGTTTATAATTTGTATTTTTGAACGATTTCCTTCTTATCTCAAGACAAAAATAATTGACAATTTGAAGATAAAACTTTCTGTTTATTTTAGTTGAAAGCCTCATCTTCTAAGAATTTGGGTACTCCCAGCGTGCAACTATCCGGAAGAATGACCAAGAATCATGGACGCCCCCCAGTTTTACAGGTATGAATCTATAGAAAAGCAAAAAAGAGAACTTGTGGCTCTCTACGTAAGCAAACTAATGCTTAGGCGGGGGGAAGCAAGTGTCCAGAAGTCTTTAAAAAAAAAAATTGGTGACTTTTTGTGGCTGACACCATTTTCTTTTGTTTTGAAAGAAGCTCAGTGCCAGGAGGGGAGAGCCATCTACTGTAAAGCAACCTAAGTTACCTGCCAAGCCTACTCCAGGTTTAGCAATGTCAACAAAGAGGGCCTCTCTTGGTGGTCTGCATGCTGGAAGTGAAGGGGACAAATCAAAACGAGTAGTTGGTGATTAAACTTTGCCCTGGCTTTATTTAATTTTCCAAAATTAGGCCTAAGAGTGTACCTCTCTGATTTGTAAGTCACTTTTTGGTTAATTTGACCTTTCAGGCAGTGTGCGTTCAGGGCCGAAAGCACCCACTATTGGTGGTTCGGGAGGTATCGTGCCTAAGACCACAATAACATCCAAATCATCCTCAGCTCCATCAGTCGCAACCAAAACAAAATCAACATCCACGTCTTTTGGTAGAAACTCATCTGGTAATACCAGTAAATCTCCTTTGAATTCCTTGAAAAGAAAAGTTGATGCTGGCACCATTAAGCCACCCGCATCTGGCTCAGCTGTCAGGACACCATCAAAAATGGCTCCAAGAAATAAAACCGAGTCTGGGAATTGTAGCCTCTCAGGTTTGATGTCTGTAACCAAGGTCTCTTCTAGCGTCTCACCTGCTAACTCTATCAGTGACTGGTCTTCAGAGTCCTCTTCATCAACTTGTATGAGTAAAAATAGGTCTAATAGTTCAAGGACTAGCATTGATAGTAGCTCTTGCAGAAAGGTCTTGTCAGACGCTGATACACAACAAGTTTCGAGTTCTCTGAATTCTCCAAGGGATTCAAGCTTAGAAGGGCAGGAGAGTCAGTTGATTGGATCTGTCAGTCAGTGTGCAAGGTCCATTTCTGCTGGAACGGCTCTTCCATCAGCTCCCGCGAAACCATCCGGCCTTCGAATGCCTTCACCAAAGATTGGATTTTTTGATGGGGTGAGTTTTACATTTTTTGTATCTTTTATGTATTTAGGAACTGGTTTTCCCCCCAGAGTGATTTTCTGAAATTCGTCTCAAGTTTTTGTCATAATGACCTGGTCATCAGCTTAAAATCTATGTTGTTTTTGACCGATGCAGAAGATACTTCTATAAATTATGGTTTTTACCCATTTCTTTCTGCATTTTCGTATTACACCAAATGTATTCAATTAGTGTTAAACTTTTGATGCAGATGAAATCGTCGGGGCGCACCCCTCGTGGGGGAATGCAGTCGCACTCTGCTGTACCTCGTGGCTTGCCCCATGGAAGTAGTGTCGGTCCAAGTGAAGGCCAAAACAAAGCAAACCGTGGAAAAATTCAGCCAGCTAGATCTAACGTGTCAATAAAAAACGCACAACGCAATAGCCAGCAAACTTCACAACCAAACCCTGTTCATGGATCATTGGGTGTAGCGGTTATGGGGTCTAGCGCTTTGCAAAATGTTGAAAGCTCCTCTGAGATGTTCATGGAAGTTCCAAAGAAGACTGTTCTTGAAAGCACTGCCGGAAACCTAAGTAATATGACGGAAGGACATCCCGTAGGAATGCAAGATCTCAATCCTGGTTTGACACAGAACATTGGAACTGCTGATGAAAAGCCTAATAAAATTGATTCTAGTTCTACTTGTGATGTTGAAAATTCATCTCGTGAGATTGTTGGGGAAGGCCCTAAATGTGGCAAAGTTGATCTCCCAAAGGCTGAAGGTCCGGTTCTTCACGAAGCAATGGAAACTAAGGAAGCAATGGACATTTCCATGGATAAACTGAGTCCAGAAGGTACCAATAACATGCCTTCACTGAATAGCATTGACAACATTCAAATGGTCGGAGAACATAATCCTAGCATTGCAATTGCTTTGGAAATAGATAGTTTGAGCTGTCAACTTGGAGTTATGGATATAAATTCGAAGATACAGAAAAACTTAGACAGTCATTCTCTTTCTTGCTCTCTGTCCGATGTCAACTCCCAAGATAATCTTAATGTTATGGAGTTATCTAGTCGCAAGGGGCATCTTGATTGTCCTAAAGTGGAAGAATCCTTCAATGGTCCAAATTCACCTGCTCCCACAAGGAGACCCTTCGCTGTGCAAGACTCCTTTTGCAATATGGATGGCTTGTGCAGAGTTTCCACGGAATCGTCAGTTGCAGAGGTAAAATCAAACTTGTCCTTACCACAAATCATGAGCAAAGAGAACTGAGGTGGCCTTACAAAGTTGATCTGAAGATTCTTTAGATTTGCTGTTTTGTGCGAGAATTGCAACTATAGAAGTCTTGATTCTGATTTGTCTTATCTTATTCAGGCTATTGAATAGAAGAATTTTCATTCCCAACCACAAGATCTAATGTTTATGTGAATTACATTGGGATCCTATATATAATCGCCCGAAAACAAACCAGTGTAGTGTTTTTTGTCATGGAAGATTGGAAATGGATTGAGCGAATTTTTGCTCTTTTTAGTTACTTGTAAATATGCTGTGGTAACCTAACGAAAGAAAAATGATTTTCTCCCGAACTTTTTCAAAAAAAGTATAATAAACATAAAGTTTCACTGATCAAATTATCAAATTATAACTTATTCGTTAAGGTTACACCTTTCACGGAGGGCATGACCTTACGCTAGTCTAACTTATTAGTGAATGAGAAAATTTCTCGAAAAATCCAATGTACTTGGAATTTATCAATTATATTTTATATTACCCAGGTGAATTTGCCAATTGATAAAAAAAATCATTCAAATGCAACGTGTTTTTTTTTGGTATACATTAAAATGCAATGTAATCTGCAAGTTACTCCCTCAACATTGTTCTGCAAAAGGCCCAAACCCATCCCATGATCCCCAAATCATTCACTGGACTGCTCCTACGGCTTATAGTTGAATTCCAGGAAACGAAGCAGCCCAGTTGGTCTGGGTAGGCTAACCTCTGCAGTACATTAGGTTGAATGATTTTTGATAAAAATAAAAATAATAAAAATTTTATTTAATAAGATAAAAGTGAATATGAAATTAATACATATTTTTTTTATAATTTAAAATAAAATAATATAAAATATTTATTTTTATAACTTCAAAAAAGTTAAAATTATTCATAAATTTTATAACTAAAATAAAATAACTTGAAAAATTTCATTTCTACTTTCAACGTAATTCTCAATTTTTCCCCGTTCAAACTGATTGACTTCAGCAAGGGGAAAAAATTATAAAGTTGCGGAGCAAATTACATTGCAAATCAGAGTATCGATGCCGTTTAAGTCTCACCTTCGTAACGGTGCTTGTGCTCCCCCTTTAATCGATTAGTTTGCTCAATTTAACGTGAAATTATACCAGAGCATACAAGAAACACCGTAATGATGCACCGAATATAAATGGAGAGTTGTGATTATCCCCCCTGCTGATTTCTTGTCCAGTAAACCATTACACTGACCCATCAAATGTTTCAACGGGCAACGTTAGTAAATAAACCTTGCGGAACTCCATTGACAAGATTGAAATAAGAATGAGCAGCACATAAGTTAAATTTGGTGTAAAAGTTACCAACAAAGAGCCAAAAAACTATAGATTGTTGGGTTGCGTACAGGGAGAGATTCAAAATTGTTCATCAACGAATTTCAACATCAAAAGAAGCAAGATTCATAACACTCCAAAAAGACTATGAAAAAACGATAAGGCAGTCTAATTAATTTAAGACCTTGGCTTCTCCTTCTTCTCCTTGAAGAGGGCAAGGAGTGAGACACCAGATACCTTCACAACCTTGAATCTGACACCAGGAATATCACCCACGGCATGACCCTTTCGTCCAAATCCAGCTATCAAGACTTCGTCCTACAACCAAGTGGCAAAACCCATAATGCACAATGGCCAATAGAAATATAAGAACAATTGAATCAAAACTCATTAACGCGCACAGATAGATATAAACAAGGGCCTTACATTCTCCTCTATGTAGTTTAAGCAACCATCGTTAGGGACAAAGGCAGCAATCTTCTTTCCATTCTTGATAAGTTGAACCCTGGCACACTTACGAATGGCAGAGTTTGGCTGCTTAGCCTCAATACCTCTGGCATATGGAAGAATACCATATTAACATTCTGACACTATAAGCTCCTATGAAAGTTATGTGAAAGAAATAACAAGCACAACTGAAACAATAGCTTACATCTTTTCAAGAACAATACCCTTTGCGTGGGAAGATCCAGCAAAAGGTTTCTTCCATTCATTGCCAAGGTGAGACTTTTTGTATGCCTTATCTGCCCACCTTTGCCTCCTGCGGTGGGACCTCAACTTGCGGGCAGCTCCCATACCTCTGGTCTTCCTGTGGAAGACGGAACTCAAAGTGAGAAATTCAATTCCACACATCATATGTTCTTTAGTTCTTTTCTTTCACATACTTTCAAGTGAGAAATTCGCAAACTTTTTAAAATTAGGCGAAATTGAAAAAGTATTATCTTAGAAAAAACTTTCAAGTGTTGTTTTACTGCATCACCAACAATATCAACAGATAATCTCACGGGAAAAAAATATTCCCCTAATATTCAATACAAAGTAGTCGTGCATTTTTACTTCTATCAAGCTTAAGTTAAAGCCAACAATATATTTTTGTCCTCAAACACGCTGCCTCTTGTTGCTTATAAAATCTAGAGTATCGCGAATGCATTATCACATGTCCAGTTAATAACCACCCCGATTCCCCATAAGATAGGTGTAAAGCAGACAGCAAAAAAAGAAGAGAAGAGTTAAGAACACAAAACATGATCTGTCACTGAAAAAGCAGTGAGAAAAATGGGCAGTTTCAAGGCTAAAATTGCTTTTCCAAGCTCATATTGGAGTCCAATGAAAATATTGTAAAACAAATCACTCGTGGATCCCCCGGGGAGTGAGCAGGGGTAACTATACAATAACAGAATCAACATATTACCGGATTCAGCAACTTCATTTCTTACTCATCATTTTTTTTTTTTTTGCGAAAAGCGGCAGGGGGAAAAGACAATAAACATAAAATATCTATATGTTAAAAGGCACAAGCGAAGAACACTTGGGATTATTAGAAAATAGTAATTTCAAATCATAATAGGTTAGCCTATAACTAGGAAGACAATATTAGTCCTGGACAATGCAAGGATTCCATTACCCCATGGTGACGGCTACTTGGTGCTTCTCCTCAGCTACAGTTCAACGTCGAAGAAATGTTAGCAGCGGCCACGAGCTCCACGAAACCCTAACCATCGGCTCCAACGGGATCTTTATATATAGCAAAGGGGGGGAAACTTTATCGGGTCTACTTAAGAGCGGGCCACGTAGAATACCCGAGATTAAATTTTAGTGAGCCCAATGGGCCTTGCAAGTTTGTTGAAGCCCTCTTACAAATAATAAAATCAATTTAGCAAGGGGTTGGTCCGAGTGGTAAGCGGCTTAGTATCGCTTAAGCGAGGTCTCGAGTTGGAGCTTTAGCGTACGCAGAAAATCCCCGTTGGGAGACTCACCCACCATAGCCAGGTGCGCGACGCGGGTCGGATCCGGATGTAGTCGGGACAAAGCTTCGATGAACCGGGTGAGTAACAAAAAAAAAAAAATCAATTTAAAAGGGGGAAAATCCCATCGGGCTGGAAAAAAAAAAAGAGGAAAAGAAAAAATATCACCGAGCAGATAAAATTGAAGATCATCGTTGACACATTTCCCAAAAAATTTTATAAGGAACGATTGTGTCTTTGACATGTCCATTGGGCTTGTTAAAATTTAATCTCGGGTATGTGTGGGTTAACAAAATTCATGATCATGATAACCAGTTAATCCAAATAGAAACGGCTTTGATTATTTAAATATAATATCTCGATTTTAAATCTATATTAATATAAAAAAATTTAAAAAAATTATTCCTAATTAGATTTGACAATATTTGAATAGCCATATAAAAAAATTCATGATCAGGATATTATTTATGACCCCAAACCCAAGGTTATTATTTATTATCATGATGACAAATGTATGAAAATGTGTAAAAAACAATTATATTCTATAATTCCAATACACATTTTTCAAATGCTGATTTTTATTTTTATTTTTGAAAAAATGTTAGATTAATTCGACTTATGATTAAAAAATGGTTTATAGTTAAGTAAATAATCCATGGCTCATATTTTTTACCAAAAAAAATCTATGAATCAAGGTTTGTTGTTGTTTTTAGTCAAGTATATAATCAAATACTACCTCAATTGTGGAGAGAGTAATAGAGTATCAATAAGAGTAATTTAAAAATAATAGATAAATATAGGAAATAAATCGTATATTTAAGAGCAAGATAAATTTTTTAATTAAATCATATATTAAGGATTAGAGGAGTATAATGGATGGATTTGAATTTCTATTCTATAGTTCTCACAACTAACAACATTTCCCCCATAACTAAGTATATTTTCCTCCCTTTTTTAGTTAGCCTCAGTACAACTAATGTATTCCTAGAAAATTATAGATGGTTCTCGCCCAATAGAGAACCATATACGCCTCTGTTCTAGAAATTCCCAGTCTGAGTTATGCAAGTTTTCCACTGATCCAGGTACCTGTTGAATGTCAAGTAATTTTACTTATTTAACGTCTTCATAATACATTTGTCCTCTACGATTGAGTATGCAGTTAAGCCCACCTAGTTCGAGTTATACGCCCTTTACGATTAAAAAAATTTACAACCATTTTATTTATTATATATATATATGTGATAAAATACTGATTTATGAAAAATATCATTCTATAAGATATGATTCAATCATTTGGAGATCAGATGTATACTGTGAATGTTGCATTTTATTTGGCAGAATGACAAAAAGAAGAACAAGTCAGAATTGATTGATTCCATACCGGCATGCCACTCAGGGTCAACTGAAGTAGCATTGACACCTGTCTCGAGAATAACACAGAAGCGCTTGATTTCCCAGGTATGAGATTACTCGAAAACATACGAACTGAAGGGTATAACAATTACATTTAGGTCTATAGTCCATAACCACTCTCAAAATACTAGATAGCTTAAGGGTGAACAACTAAATTCCCCGTATCTACAAAATAATTGTAACACGACCTTTTCGACAGAGATTCCCCCATGCAACTGCCCCAACGGTCATCCAACACCAAAGCACCTGACAACCAAATCAAACATGAGAAAAAAAAGGAGCACGTTGGAATAATCTTGTCAAACACGTTTAAGTATAGAGGGTCAAACTAACTACCTGAGACGTGTCTGCTAATGATTCTTCTTCCACAACACTCCAATCTTCTTCAACATGTTTGTATTCTTCTTCTTGGGTGACTCATCGTCTGTGTCCTCTGAATAGGGCGAATTCATCTTGCCAGCAACAGAGTTAAAGCTACTATCAAGTGAGCTATTTCTCTCCACAAATTTTCCATTATTTCCTCCCGCAAGCATAGAGGCTGCCGCTTCTGCTGCTTTTCTCCACTGGTCTGATTGCACTTTTAATCTCCTCAACTCAGCCTCTAATTCTGAATTTGCAGCCTGCGTGGCGTCTAGCTGCTCAGTCACAAGCGCCACTCTCCGGTTACTCCTATCAGCTTCTTCTGTTACATGTCCCAGTTTCATCAGAGCTTCTCGCTCGCCGGCCCTTGCTGCTTCAGTTGAAGCAACAGCCTCCTCACTGATTTTGTTCTTCTCCAGTTCTCCGTTCTCAATCTCCATCTTGAGCGTGTTGTTTTCGTCGGTTACATTTTGCAATTCTGCCCGTTTGTCCAACAAACTCGCCTTCAACTCCACTATATCAGCATCCAACTTTTTTAACTCCATCTCGAGATGAGATTCTCTTTCAATGGTTTGGTTTTCTTTCATTCTCATGCTAAGCTCCTCATTCTCCTTTGAAATGCTCTGCAACCGAGATTCTTTGTCCATCAAGCTAGCCCTCAGTTCTTCAATGTCAGCTTTTGCTCTCTTCAACTCCTCACATAATTCAGCCTCCCTCATGCTAGACTCTGATTTTGCACGCTCCATTTGTTCATAAGTGCTTCTAATCTGCAGAGTGCTTTGGATATACTCTTCTTGGTACCTTGTGTCAGCTGCCTCTAATGCAGATTTTAACTGCTCAACTTCAGATTTGGCAGAGATAAGCTCAGCTTTGAGCTGTTTTATTTCCTCGTTTTCTTGATTTGCCTGTGCAAGTCCAGTTTCTTTGGTTGAAACTAATGAATTATTGTTAGCAGTAGCAGCCAGATCAGCCTGGAGCTTACTCACAAGTTCTTCCAGAGATTTTACTTGTGCTATGGATTGCTCCAGCTCCAAAGCTGATGACTTGTTAGCTTCCATGGCTTTGATTCCGTCTGACCGGAGTGTTTCCACAGTCTTATTTGCCGTTTCCAATTGCAGTTGAGTTTTGCCAACTACTTCCAAGGCCTGGGACTCAGATTCTCTGCAATCACTCAATTCATTTTTTAGCTTTTCCACCAAGGAAAAAGTTTCCGAAAGTTCCATCTGCAATTCCTGAATCTCAGCATGAGCTGACTCTTCATTCCTAACGTGACTGGCTTCAGATTCTGACACCCTTTCCAGTTGAACCTTGAGCTTCTGGATTTCATTCATGGCAGAAAGCAAGGCGGCTGAGTCCATTGAATGCTGCTTCTGGACTACCTCTAGCTCAGATTGCCATGCTCGATCGCGATCTTGTGAAATTTTGCGTAGCTCTTGAAGCCGTTCTTCCTCAGAGGCCGAAATCTCCACGAGTTGTTGTTCCGAATCCTCAAGCTTTTCTGACAGGACTAAAACCTGCTTCTTTGCCTCTTCTGCCTCCTGTTGCGCTTTTCTCTTCAACGACTCAGACGAGTTCAGTTGCTCCTGATAGCTCTTCAAATCTTCTTGGAGTTGAGCAAGATGAGACTCCAATTCCTGGACTCTACCACCAGGTCGCTTCTTCTTTTATAGAACATAAGCATTTAGAATATAAAGTATGTATTCAAATGAAACAGCAATGGTGTACATGTTTTGGGTTCCAAATAACATATAGATACCTCAGACATTGGACTCCGAGGTGATGATTTGCGGTCAACAACCTTTGGACTCCTATTATTCGAAGACTTGCTTGCTGGATTTGGAGAGGATGGGAGTGAGTCAGGATCAGAGGCTGACGTCTTCAGTTGTCGAGCAGTCCGAGGTGTTGCCGGAGATTTCTTCTGGGGCACTTCTGAAGTACCAGCTCTGTTAAACAACAATTCAAACAAAGAGAACAGGTAAATCAGCGATATGTCACATACTAGTGCTCCATTTTCAAGGCCATGCCAGCAACAAATAATTCAAATTTGCCATTTGAATTCATTCATGCGTTACAGAAAACCAACGGGTGGTTTTGAAATAATAATGGATCTTACCTTGCTTTTGGTGTCTGCATATTTAATCACCCAAGTGAGAGATCGAAAGGCAAACTAAATGGTCTCTTTTAAAGGCCCTGACCCACAACGCCTGGAATAGTTCTGAGTAAGAAATAAAAGATGAGTAAAGGAATATAATTTATAAGTAAGAATCGATATCAAAGTTCACAGCTAATGCCCACCTCGGAACGGCATTCAACAGAAAAGCTATCAAACAAACAGCATATAATCCCTTCAAAGAAACTCTAGTAAACTAACTCCACTACCACCTACCATAAACAAACCACAATTAAATTATCATAACGCAAACCAGCTTCCAAGTTCCCACTTTTTGAATTTTCTTTTCCAGCTTTCCTTTCTCGTGCTCTAATATTAAAACTTCAACCCACTTAGAGACCCCACAGGGAACAGTTACACACAACCATAAAAAACCTGTTTGTATCAAAAACTGCTCGATAAATTAATGCAGCAGAAGCAAGTTATTTTCCACATTCATGGTATGTTCCAGAACACATTAATAACGACAAATAATTGGGCGTACAGACCGGAACACCCATTATTTCAGAGTTCTTCAATGTTTTATCGTTCCAGAACGACAAAACTGGCCCAAGTTCTTTCCTGAAGCAGGAAACCAGAAACTGTGGTGCTTATAGGAATCTTCTGAAGGCGTCGCAAGGATTTTGACGATGCAGGGGAAAAATACATGTAGGGGAAGCTCATAAAACTAAAAAAGTAGGACAAGAAGCGACAAACATGAAACTCCTATTAATGGAGATAGGAGTGACTTTGTGAGAGAGAAACCCAGATCTACGTGCAGTCTGGGACCAAATCACTGATCCGAAGGACTAGTAATAAATAATAAATAAGAAAAACAGAGGAGGCTTGGCAGAGCTCCCACTTCAGTATAAAAGGAAACGTACCCTTAAATTAAGAGAAAATAAACCAGCCAGCATTCAAGTATTCTATAATTTTTAAAATAAAACCAAAAGAAAATACAAAATTAAACACAAAATCCAAACTTCTTAGTCTTCAACAACTTCCCAGAAATCAGATTGCAGTATCCAGGTTTCACATCCTAAGCTTGACTTCGTCTACGTTTCAAAAACACCAAGTTGACCGAACATCCGTGGAGAAAGATTAGAGCAAGCACCACAAGGAGCACAAAAGAAAGGAAGGAAGAAAAACAAGACAGCGGCTCACATTCAATAAAACAAGAACATGAGCCAGAACTCTGAAAGCATTCCCACAAGAATGGGGTCTTAAAAATCGTAGTCATAGTAGACTTGAAGACATACAACGAGGGAAGAAGAAGCGAAGCAACGAGAAATGAGCAGAGGGAAAGAAACAGAGTAATGGAGGGTGATACCTGAAAGTCTGAGGGGTAATCTGAGAAGGTCGGAGTCAGCAAACCCTAGTTTAGGGGGAAGGTAAGGTGGGGAGGAAGAAGGGATTGTTGGCAAGTAAGCATTGGGTGGGGTGGTAACTGAGCATTTTGAGCTGCTTCTGCTAAGCGCTCACTTCCCGAGCCCCTCTCTCTCTTGCCTTTTCTGTCCCTGTATTTTTTTGTTAGTGGAGGGAATTGCTGGGGAAGGAAACTGAGACATACGTTAATTAATGTCACGCTCTTGATCAACCACGCGCACCATGTACGCTCCTATTTTCAAAAAAAAAATCAATTTTCATGGGACCTACCCCACCCTCTTTGTTCACTGCGAGGGCGAGAGGCCACTTGTCAAGTGTCCATATCAAACAGCCTGTCTTATCCTGTAAATTTCACTTGGTAATAAATAAATTTTGAAAAATGTTTCTCCAGATTTTTATCAAAATCTCAAATGAATTTAGTCCTTCTTTTTACAAATGAAGGATTCCTGATTATCGGAGCTATACTAATCTGGATTAGTAATTTTTTTCGGACGGAAGTATTTGTGAATTTAGTCTTTAAATACGGTTTTCCATTTTTTTTTATTAAATATCTCCCGTTACTGTCCTATTGTATGATTAGTTAATAGTTACTCATTAATTACTCCAGTTAATTATAATGTGTATTTTTTTGACAGAAATTAAAATGTGTATTTTATACTTATAAATTGAGACACAGCAAATTTAGAAACTGACGCGTATGAATGAGAATAGAAAACGTAATTAAATATTTAAGTTAATGTCTTGACTTAAAGCACCCAAACAAAAATCTGAACTTGCTCTATGTTGCATGAGAACGACGCCAGGTGTGAACTGCTTCTGCTTTTTTTCAGTAAAATCGCGTTTCGACAAGGCCGCAAGAGCCACAGACTTGAATTGCCTTATGCGTGGTTTGCATTTCTGAAAAATGTTTGGCTGTTCACTGTAATTTATAGACATGAATGCATGTATGTATTGATATGTCAGATGTTTGGAGTGATGCAGTATCAAGCTCCCCAAGTGTTAGATTTCTGCCCAAACAGTCTTCCCTCGTCCCTAGTTCTCCCTCAAAGTGTTTCGTTGCCTAGGTCAGTAATTCTCGAGAAATAAAAAACCTATATGTATAATAATATAAAATTTTATTAGATATTTTTAAATTTAATTTTTATAAGAGACATATATACATAGAATGACAATCATAAATCTTAAAATTAAAATATAATAATATGATATAGTTAATATTATAAAAAAATAAAAAAATATATATAATAGAAATGGAGCATGATTTAAATATTTCTCTTTGCATAATAGAGCAGTTGAAATTTTTGGAACGTTTAAATCTGGTGCTACTACACATGCTGGTATGATCTTTTAGCTCAAACAAAATTATGTGAAAAACAGCGTTCTACTAATTTAAGCAAGTAATGATAGAAAGGTGGCGAACACACCTACCAAACGGTCAAAGCTAGACAGAAGCTCGTCGCAGTTAGTTCGGCGCGCGTACGTAGATGAAGGTAGCCGAGAAGGAAGAATCTTCGGATCCTTGTATTTATTCTTTAAAAAGAATACTAATCCGGTAGAGCACGTAACAAAATTAGGGCAAGGTTTCGAGAAATAATGTATAGATTTCGCCTAGTTAATCCCAAAACAGTATACCCTTGGGAATTCGCACTTAGACTTCAACTGAAACGAGGGTCAATGCGACCACATTAACAATGGATACGCTTGCGTGCATTTCCATTATTCCATGGCATCAAACCCGAACCATTCAATGCATCCGGCACGTGAAGGTCACGTGAGTCTGAAAATGAAAGATAAAGAAAGGAGAGATAGTGCTTTCGTGGGGGTGATTTGGGAGGGCTTTGCTTTGGGTACAATGGAAGGAACGAGGGGAATAATGAAAGAGCGGAGCGTTTTGATGATTTCGCTTCAAGCCTAAATCAACTAACTCCATATACAATGGGGACAACTTGCTCCAACAATGCCAAGTGTGTGTGATAGTACGTACTAGCAAAAACGGATATGCTCAACAAGGTGGATAAGTAGAGGACAACTAGTGCTTGGTTTATTATCTTTTCACTTTGATCGTTATATTGGGGCTTCCCCCTCCTTTATCTGATGTACCATGTAATCTGTTTTTCGGTGGAAAGTAAGAATCACGAATCCTGAAAAAACAGAATTATCCAAAACTCACAAAAGAAACTTATGCTGGTTATCCGACATAAAATGATGTCGCAACGCTCGCAGCTTCTCCCAGATCAAATACCCCAGATATCACCTAAAAAGAAGAACAAGAAGATGAGCTATTTTTTTATTTATAACCAAATTACTCTCTCCACTCTCTAATATAAGAGCTAGACAAATAATTTATTCTAATATTAAATATAAAATTTAAATCTATTTTATCTTCTAAAATTATAATTTTCTCATCAAATTATCCCTATATAATTGTACATATTAAGATGATTTATATAAAAGATAGTTCAAATACATATAATTAAAAAAATATTTTAGAGAAACTAATATATAATCATCACAAATAATTAATTTAATTAATTTTTTAATATTTTTAAATTAGTTAAATATATATTATATTAAATATTAAAGGTAGTATTTTTTTTAAAAAATAAGAGATAGAGAAAATATTTTTATTTTTTTTATAGAGATCAGTATCTCATAGTCAATAATTTAAAGACTAATCATCTGTAAAAATTATTTAAGTGTGTGAGAAAATATTCACAATATCATTAACTGGGGTTGACTTGAGGCGGGACTTTAAAAAAAATACCGTGAGGGTGAATTTTTATTCTCAGAGTTTGTACATATCAAGCGTCGAATATTCTTCTGAGATTTTTAAAGTTGCAAAATCAAATGCATTCACTCGAAAAAGAAATACCATGACTGGAACGTGTTTTTTAAGTTGATGACCCATTTCACAGGCGCACTTGTTATAAATAAAATCACGCTTAGAAAATAAAGCGTTACATGGAAAGTTCTTAAATGCCCGTAAAAATATCCCACTCCCGATTTTAAATGCACAAATTTAATAAATACTCGTAAAATATGAGTAATTTTCTCATTCTATTTATTACGGCGAAGCCTTTATTCCCCCTGTCGCGGGCGTGCTTGCGGAATTTTAGTCCATTGATCTACGCAGGACAAATATTTTTTAAAAAACAAAAATCTTGTTCGCACATATTAGTCGATGTATTATGTAGTGGGGAATGATTTTATGTGCAAGTGCGTACGCGCTTATTTGCACCGAAGATTGCCGTCTAGATTTAATGCAGAAGGAAAACGGGGTACCTCATGAATCATGCTGCGAGATCTTTGATGAGCAAAGAAATGCTCAAGAAAATTGCCATAATTTCAGCGCGAAAATACACAAGTTTCTAATTCAAAAGAGATCCCATTGAAGTAAACAAAATTAACCAGAATCCTTGCACTGCGCATTCCTGCACGAAGTAATCAACAATGGCCGAAAAATGCCTAATAGCAGCTTCATTAGCAGCCCTGGTTTTTCATCCCAGATCCTCCATCAAGTGTTTCAAACCCAAACCTGAGCCTGACAGCACCACCAATACTTCTACCCCACAAAAAAAGCATAACCCAGCCAAGAAAAACACACAGTACCCCACCCAAGCCTCCTCACAAACAACCCAAACCTAAAGCCCAAGCCTCTTCTTCTTCTTCTTCCATCGCAAGAAACTCCACGCTCTAACTATCATCTTACAGAGCTCCTTGAAGGAGATTGACCTATTGATATTGTGGCAGCCATGTTTCGTGCTGGGTGGCCTCTTGAGAAAACGGTTGTGATAGACAAGATACTGAAGGTGAATCACTCTCCGGATCTTTTCACCAGATTTGAAGAATACAGAGAGGGAGTGAAGTCCAAGTCTGCCAAAATTTGTGAACCTGATGAGAGAACCCAGAAATTGGTGGTCGATGGGAATGAACTCGTACGGTTTCATGGCGCGCTTATAACGTGTTATTTGGGGAGAATCAGTGCATCGCTTGACCCTTGCTGGAACAGATGGTGAGCGCTACGTTCCCGGTGAAAGGCGTTTCCGTGACGTTGTATGAGAATAGTCGGAGGGCACACGGGAAGATTGATGGAGGCTCTGTAGGAGATAGGGTCCCCACGACGAGGACTGCCTGTGTGTTATGCAGAATGATCGAGGGTCGGATTGCAAATTTGGATAAACTTGGGGCCACGAATGTAAAAGGGGCTGGGTTTGATTTTGTGGTATCTCGACCTGGGTATGAATCAGAGAGCAACCCTTCCCTGTTTTGTTGTGATATACAGAGTTTATCTGTAGATTGCCGAACAATGTGGTGCACTGGTGCTTCATATTTAATTTAATTGAAGATTTATTGTCAGTTCATAATTGGTAGCTGGGAATGTAATGAGATCATCACAAGGAGAAAAAAGAAAGAAAGAAAATTTCCTTGTGACCTTTTCTTCGGGCCAAAAATTATTTTCCCTTTCGCTATGTGGCTAAATGTTACTTGCAACTCTCTCTGTTTTCCCCATTCTTTTCCAATCAAACCCCTTCTTTGAAAAATGAAGTCAGGGTTTTCTGTTGCGTGATTTTTACAGTATGGGTGTTGGGGGGTTATACATACACACACATATATATCTCTTGCACCATGGTTTACAGCCGAGATTCAAATAAAATTTCTGCATTGCGTAAAGGAAACCTTTTGAGTAAATTTTATAGAGAGATCAGATGATATATATATATATATTATAATTAAATAATTTATTTATTTTTTTTAATCTATTGAAAATACATAAATAACTATCTACATATAAACTAAGAAAAACATAATTATAAAATCAATTAATTTATTTTGTCAGAGAAACATGAGATTTCATTACACTAAAAAAAAACAGTCCAGTAGAAACAACGAAAAAACCAAACAAAACATCAAAACATAAAGAAACAAAAGATTATCCGGAATTCGGATCAGATAAAGTAAAGTATTTTTTTCAAGCAACAACATCAGCTGTTGCGGTGGTCTTAAAACCCAATCCGCCACCAAATTAGCTTCCCTTGGAACCCACAGTGGTTTCTAATAAGATTCCTTGAAGAAAGGATATTCTCAATAATAACACCACACCTCCATTCAGGTGTACAATTACTGCCATCCATGCATTTAAAGAACCAGTTTCAAAAACCACATCATCAAGCTGGTTTTCCACATGAAAAGTCAAGAAGAAGCCGCCTCACGCCTCCCAGGGCGGGCCGAGTTAACTAGTTCGGCCCGAATTTGCTTATGTTGGCCCAACCCGATGTCACAAGACAATATGCGAGCCAGATAATCGTTGTACCGTAAGACTGTAGCCCGAAGGTTGAGGGACAAAAATGTAATGGCCCCCTCCCTGGTTTGATATTGTACGGTGAAGCACTCATTTATGTGATTTGATCGAGCATCAGAATGGACAGGGTAAAAAACATAAAAATGGAACAAAGCAATGGATCCTGGTTGGTTGTTCCTTGAAAGAAGTAGCAGAGGATATGGAATTTCGTTCAATCATGTTTTTTGAGGATAAGAAGATACACTTATCAGATGATATGAAAATGGCAGCACCAAGACCGCACCACATTCACTATGGTAGGTGGCAGGAAACTGATGTTAATAAGTAAAAGATCCTTCTAAATATTTATTGTTATTTTTTTTTTTGCCTGTTTTTAATTTATAAAATTACCCATACGCTGATACACGCGTGTAAAATCAACCACGACAGAGTAAACTAAAATATCAGGCAAATTAGTAACTTAAAAAAACAAAGTAACAAAATATTAGATGATATATTGGGATAAATTTATCACGCATAGTACTATTATTTAAATAAATATAATACATCGTCTCTCACTCCAAAGTCAGCTCTCTTCCTTCGTAGCTACTCATGGCTCATGAAGTTGCTTTGTGTCTGCCCTCTCTCTGCAGCCGGGGACCGCGAATCTGTCACCCGAAGAAGGCGAATAAAGGCGTCGAAGGTCGCTCTATCTTTGATCTTCTGTCGCCGTCAACGTATTCTCACCCACCAACACACCATGTGCTCTTGCTTTTCTTTGTATTCCCCTTCCTCTCTAAACAATCACCTCTTTTCCTTCCAAATATTCTCCTCCCTTCCACAGCCACGGAACTCCCACGTCTGGATGCTCTATATCGTTACTCTAGAATATTTGTGTATGTTCAATAAACAAATAAATTAAAAATTAAAAAAAAAGGGCTCAAAATGAGGTATTCGTCTGAGAAGAAACGGAGAACGACGGAGAGAACGGTGCAGATCCGAAATCATTTAGCATATATATATATATATATATATACTCCATAACCTCAAATAGACCGTAGGCATAAAATTGGGTGCTAGCTAGAAAGGGAGACACTCCAAGCATTTATGTTGAAATCTCCAGACCCAAGGGTCACGAAGTCTAAATTGTTCACAGCCATCAATTAATTTACTCGGGGAATATGAATAGTTGGCGATCCAAACGGACCAGGTTGCAATCCTCGACCCTCACGACTATTATTATTGTCTGGGAGACAGGCGGAGGAATTCAGGATTATGCCCCATGGACCCCCACCTCCTTCTACGCCCCTTTTCCCTTTTCCATGCTTTTTGCTAGCCACTGCGGGTGAGGACCACCCATAGTTCATCACCCAAACAATAGATCTCCACGTCACCGCTTCACCAACTCCCACCTCCATTCCAACTTCTTTGTATGCCCACTATTTAAATAACACTTCACAGAACCAAACCATTCGTGACTAGCTATGATGCTATTACGCTTTCTTAACCTTTTAAGCGAAACATGAGTGGCGTTCATAATAATTCGTTGGCAACAACTTCGTAAATATTCTTTTGCGAAAAATCTCATGAAATTACTAGAAAATGATGAGCATGATGTTGTTCGAGTCACATGGGGCCTCTTCAGTCGTCACGCTAATCGGTGGCCGTTGAGGTTTTGGTGACGGACACTACACTCGACCGACAACTACGGGTAACCACTTTCCAAGTACCTGCCACACCAGACACGCGCCGACCATGGACCGAGCCAGGCGTAAGTTGGGCGGCGGATACTTGCTGACGTGTCCATATATTCGCCGTCAGATGGACCACCCATAAAGCCTTATCTATAATCAAATGCTCTTACGGTAACTCATAAGTCATAACCATCATTACTCGCGCTTTATTTCTTTGCCAACCAAAGCTTTTAGCAAAGGTCTAGAATTCGGATTAACCAAGCCTTTGTTCTCCTTTTTTCTAACAGAAAATCAGAAAAATATACGAATGGATCAGGTAATACCGTCAAGTTTTTCACTTTCCAGCGTCAAAAAGCGGAAGAGACTAACTGCATAGTGCTCACCCACGCTCTCTTCGCATTTTTCCTTCCTTCTTTTTTCCCCGTGTTTTTTTTAACTGTTTGGTAAATTGTTAAATGAACTTCTTTTTTAATTGTTTTTTGTTCCTTTTGAATACTGGTCGGAATTTTTTAATTGGAAAATATAGCTTCAAGATTAAGCTTGGAAAAAGTTATATTTCGGTTCTGTTTTGTTCTGGTTGGCCATTGCCATCATCACTCCCTGTGTCATTTCATTTTTGTATGTATACAACAGTAGTGACCTCCTCCTTATTCCTAAATTCCCGATCATGAAAGTGCTCCTGAAGCGGGGTATTTAATCACTTACTGAGGCGTGAGCTACTTGTGACTGTTATTTTGAGTGTAAATGGCGGAAGTGGACTCGTGGAGAGACGAGCTGTCGAGTCTCCTGGACAGCTCCGGTGTACGTTATACCGGAGATCCAATGGAATCCTCCACGACGTCGTTTGAGATGAGAAGATCGGAGTATGTGCCCCGTGAGTCACCGACAGTTGAATCGGAGGGATCGGGAGAGAGCTTCAAGGATCAGGCCGTGGGATTTGTTATGGCTTGGTGTGAGATACTTATGGAATTTGGTAGAGGTTGTAGGGACATTGTGCAACAGAATTTTTTGAACGAAAACTCATATGTAATGAGAAAGCTCCGAGGGCCTTGTGCTAAGGCTTCAAAGAGATTAAGGTTTCTGAATGATTTTTTGCCCGAGGATCGGGATCCGTTTCAAGCTTGGTCGGTCGTGTTCTTCGTTTTCATTCTTGCACTCGCAGGTTAGTTAATTCACTACCCTCTTTGTTCACTCTTTCGTTAATTCGTTTGTTCATTAGAGTTTACTTTCTTCAACTTCTTCTTCCCTGTTTTGTTTTCAAATATAGAAAGTTTGTAATAAATTGCTATACTGTACAGTAGAGGGAGGGCTAGCACAGGCCGTCGGTTCTCCCCCTTATTTGTTGGAAGTTTACTGCTGTTTTTGGAGATATTTATAGAGCTATGAAATTCTGAACTTCCTCTAAGACTTCCATAACATAGGGCAATTCTACTTCTCCAAGATTATAACACCGCTGTGTGGAATCATCTTCGGGGTTGAAAATTATAACGAGCATCGGTTATCAGATTCTATGATCATCACTGATCGATAAGCCGCATATCATAGATTATGTTGAAGTCTTTGCATTTGAAAAAGGGTCTTTTGAGCCGAATTTTGACCAATTGTTGAATTCTTATGGAAAAAATTATTCATTCACTAGTCAATAGTGATAATAAATTTGGGATTCATGTAACTTATAACACTTGAATTGCTATTAGTAAGTCATTTATTGTTCACGTCCCTTCAGACGCGAGGTGTGTGTGCTGCGCATGAGTGTGGGCTTCACTCATTAAGAGTTAGTGCACTCTTTCTTTTTTTTTTCCCTTGCTATTGTTTTTTCTATGCCAATGCTATTTCAATAACTTACTATGTGCATTTTATTTAGATTCCAGAGAAACTACGATAATTGTTTATGAATGATTTCTGCTTGAGGATGTCAATTTGGTATGAAATTTACTGACCTTTATAAGCAATTTGCAGCTATTAGTGTAGATCCCAACCGTGACTCTGTAGCGCCAGTGGTAAAGGTGCGCGTGCATCTTCCTAGTGCTAGGCGCATACTTCTTCCTGATGGTAGATACATGGCTTATGACGAGAAAGGTGTTCCTGCTGATAATGCTAGATTTTCCCTTGTTGCTCCACATGCATTTCTTTCGTCCAGACTGGCGGGTGAGTTGTTAGAATTTTTAATTTTCAGGATTGGCATTCATAATCTCTAGCATATTCTCACCAGGAACCTACAATAGATCCTATGTTCTTGCCTGCTATCTGATTTATTGTTGTTTCTTCCCCCTTTGGAAGGTATACCTGGTGTTAAAGCTTCTCTGCTTGAAGAGTATGGCATACGTTTAGTCACATATGATCTTCCTGGTTTTGGGGAGAGTGATCCTCATCCCAAGAGAAATCTTAACTCCTCGGCCATGGATTTGCTGCATCTAGTCAATGCTGTCAATGTTAGCGACAAATTCTGGGTACTGTGCCACTCAAGTGGATGCATTCATGCTTGGGCTTCACTCAGATATATTCCCGACAAAGTTGCAGGTATTCAACAATATTATGATTTTAGTGTTTAGATTCTTTTTAAAAGCTATATGTTCAACATCTGGAATTCCAAATTTCCCATCAGTTGATTTAAGGTTGCCTTTGTAGCTTTAAATTCTTAAAACTTAATTTGAGACTTTATAGACTTTGTTGGTAAAACTTTTGGACGGATAGTGTGAATGCCAATTATGATATTGGTTTTATCTCCATTCATACAGCTTAATGCAAATATTCTCGGAGTATATAGCAATGAAAGTTCTGTTCTGTATGGCGTCCTTCCTCTATTGAACTTGTTTATTCCTTTTCTAATCCCCATGCTACCTGCACAAATGAAAAGATATATATATTAGAGGGTCTGATGTTATTTATGATATTACCTGTACTTGCAGGTGCCGCTATGCTAGCTCCTATGATCAATCCATTTGAGTCACGTATGACTCAGAATGAGATCAAAAGAACTTGGGAGAAATGGCTGCCGAGGAGGAAGTTCATGTATTCATTGGCTCGTAGATTTCCAAAGCTTCTCTCCTTTTTCTACCGGAAAAGCTTCTTGTCAGGAAAGCATGATAAGATTGATAAGCAGTTGTCCTTTTCATTGGGAAAGAAGGTGAATATGCTAATCCTTGCACCATGTTACAAGCAGTTGTTACCTTTTTTATCAATATATTAGAATTTTTATTTTATATGCATGGATAATAGCTTTGTGAATTCATGTCAACTGGAAGCAACTGGATCCATCAATCATGGCTGTTGTCTGCCAATGCTAACACGTCGTTGATTAAAATACTCATGTTTTAACAACTGGATATAGAATGGAAGCAAATCTCGAGTTGTATAGTATGTCCATAGCTGGTTAAAATATGTTACAATCATCTAACGTGTCAACTCTTTAGAAATTTGCTATATCTAATGAACTGGAGCTACAGAAACTGATAGCTATAGACTCGTTGAGTTTAATCTTAGTATTATGAGGGGATGCGTAATTGTGCGCCAGAGTATCTTCATATTATAATATCATCGTTCTTGTAGTTATCATATAGAATTGGGGGCTTTATTGATCTGCATCTGACTGCAAATAATTAATATCCATTCGAAAATGGGCCCTTGTTGCTTTACTCTAATCTGTTGAAACTGATATGTGAGCATAATGGTGAAGCTGATTTAAAAATAGGAATTAGAACTCAATGCTTGGTAAAAGATTTCCTCAGTTCGATGGCACAGTTTTCTTGAGCTTTCATTGATAAAAGGCATCAGATCTCTGTCATGATCTGTTAAACAACATTTTGGCATGTTCAGGACGAAATTCTGATAGAAGAGCCAGCATTTGAAGAATTTTGGCAACGGAATGTGGAGGAGTCAGTACGCCTGGGAAACACACAGCCATTTATAGAGGAAGCTGTTCTGCAGGTTGCAAATTGGGGATTTGATTTAACGGAGCTTCAGGTGCATAAGAAGTGCCAAACAGGAGGCTTGCTTCTTTGGTTGAAATCCATGTACAGTCAAGCAGAATGTGAATTAGCAGGATTTCTTGGCCCTATAAACATATGGCAGGTTTGAACTTAAATGTTCTTGTGTATTGCTTTTCTATCCTAACAATTCCCTATAAAGAACGAGATCATTTTGATGCTTAGTTTTCTTCTCGTATGCTTTCCTTCTCAATTCTGAACAGGGATTGGATGATAGGGTGGTTCCACCATCAATGGCGGAATACATTGGACGAGTTTTGCCGGAGACAATTATCCATAAGCTTCCAAATGAAGGTCACTTGTCCTATTACTTCTTCTGTGATGAATGTCATAGGCAGATATTCTCCACCCTTTTTGGAACCCCTCAAGGACCGCTTGAAAAACAAGAGGAAACGGCAATTGCGGGAGGAGATCTACCGGTTTTTGCTTCTGATGCGGAATGACACGTGGCTACTGATTCAGGCTTCCTTAGGCTGTGATTGTAAATACCACAGGCTGCTCCTCTGCTGGATGGAGCTTGAAAGAGGACAATATTCATTACTAGTCCGAAAATTCTGGATCACGAGCTTTTGGTGATAGAGGTAAATGCAACAAACACGTCACTTGGGTTGTTGTTTTTTCTACTTCCTCCCATTTCCATACTACATTGTATCTGCTATCTCGTTTAGGATGTTTTTCGGGATCTACATTAACTGAGCGGCAGAATTCTGTCCGTTGGTGCTCCAGAAATGCTCGTTGCCTCTTTGGTGCTTAACTGCATACTACGAATGTTGCTGTAAAGCATATAAAAGTAAAACGAACGAGTTTTCCCACCTCCTAAAATGTAATTCGATCTGAATATCTTATTTTAGCTAAAAAGATTTATGAGGATTACGACATTTGTTGACCTTTGAATTAAAGTGATCAATAACTACCCTCAGAAAGTTTGTTAGTTGGTTAATTACAATGCTTATACAGCATGGTTATGTTGTTTACAACGGAATTGCAAAGATAAATGAACAAATAGACCAATTCCAACTCATACTTTTGAGAGTAGAGTATCAAACTTGAGGAAATATTGCCACTTCAAAGCTTTCCTCCTTAATCTATTTTTTGGTGCTAGGAAAATAGGGAGGAGGGAAGGCATTTTATTCTCTTTCCTTGGTTGGTGCATAAAAATAACACCAAATTCAGTCCGTTGAACCAATTTAGGGGGATGGAAATAGAGCAAAACGTCTCAATATGGGAAGCTATACCCATACTAGTAATAATCATATCTTGCGAGAGCAGAGTGATCTAAATCAATGAGATAATGAAGAGGAATATACATGATATGTCTCAATTGAGAAATCACGATCTTCAAATAGAATGATGATCTGCTGTAACAACCCTTTTCCATCTGAGAGAAAATAGAGAGAGAGAGATACAAATTCAAAAAAATAAATAAAAAATCAGCAGGTAAAACGATTTTAAATACCTGAAGAACGATAGAATAAATTTTAAGTTATAAAGCTAAGTAAAATGGAACACTCAAGTCAAACGGACATTTCTCTTGTTTTTCAGACGATCTTTTCCGACCTCACTTCTGAAACTTTCCTCTTCTGATTATTTTAGGCGGCCCCACCATTACCCATAGTGATTTCTGCATTTAAGTTGTTTTCGACCTTTGGTGGCCCACTTGAATGCCGCCATGGCCTCGCCGGTGACGTTGGGTAAGAAAGCCGTTTCTTTGCTGTCCCAAAAGATCCTTTCTCTTTCTGTGGCGTGCCATTCTCCGCTGCCAATGGACTCTGCGTCCTAGACTTGGCTTTTGCAGACTGAGTCGCCACCATATAACTAGGAACCGCCGGGGAGCTCGCAAGGCTCTCGTCGTCTCTCACCGACGCGCCCCCAATGGAGTGCCGCCGGAACCGCGCCGACTGCGTAATGGCTACACTTTTAATGTCATCATCCATGGCAAAGCTGTTCTTTGGGCTGGCCTTCTTCAGTTTTCTGGAAGCTGGCTTTGAAGGAGTTGAATATGATTGGAAGCTAGGCGAGTCTGGGATTTGGCTTGGTGTTGGAGAATGCTTTTCCGCATTGAGTTGGTGACGAGCATATGATTTGCTGATTTCTCCACCAGTGATGCTGCGGCTACAACTTCTCACAGATGAACGATCATCGTTCATTTCTTTCTCCATTGTGCTTCGGCTCTCCAATGTCCGTGCTGCCATCCATCGTTCCAGCCAGCTCCAACCCCACGAAGGATTTGTTGGATCCATGAACATTGGGTTTATCGATCTGGATGAATTCTTCCATGTTTGCTGTTGCACATTTTTTATTACAAGAATCAAAACTTGTTCATAATGAATATAATAAAATCAGAAGCAGATAGAGAACCTGATGAGTGAATGCATAAGCCAGCGCTTTTTCTCTTCTCATAGCTGCCTCATACTTTTGTAGTAACTTGGCTTCAATTTGTTCTTTGGACTGGAGGCTATCATCCCATTCCTCTCCAATCTGTGATGAAAATTTTAAAACAAAGTTGAAAACTTGACAAATTTATGATGTTCTAAAGATCAGACAAATGTTGATCTTATGTGAAGAACAGAGAAATAAAACCCAGAGACCCGCATGCTCTCGAGCTCTTTTGCATGCTTGTGTAGGAGTTGCCTTTGCAGAGCCTGATTCTCCTCGAACATCCTGATCCTTCTAGAACGAATCTGAGATTGCACACGAGCTAAAGTTTGCATAGAACGAAGAGTGCTAGTGGCTTGGCGTTTTACAATTGGCCCTTCCATGAGTGTCCTCAATCTCACCAGCCCTCTTAGAGCTCGCAAAGCTCTTCTTGCCTAAACCATTTTTACAGAAACTTCAGTTCAACAAGCTTACTATACATTCAATTAACAAGAATTTTATTTCTGAACACCCCCCCCCAACCCCCCAAGGGGATTGGCCAGAGCAACAAAAAAAAGTTGAACTTGAAGAAGAAAAATACGAAGAGTGATCAAACATTGGTCTTCTAGAAAGTGAAAGACATACCAGATATCCTCTAAAAGCTGTCTGAACCTTTATTGCAGCCACCTCTTCCCTTGATCTACCGGCGAACCGAGTGATTTTAGGGGCTTGAATTGCGACAGCTGCAGTCTGTACAGCAGGGATTGGTCTCACAGAATCCACAGAAGTTGCAACTTCATGAACATGACTTTGACTGGCTTCGTTCTCAACATCATATGATTTAATTTCTTCAGGTGGAGGAGCAGAGGAGCGTGCTGTTTTCTCAGAACCCACGTACGAGTCTGAGGAGATCTCCAATTTTTGCTTCCCAAACCATTTCTTCTTTGACTTGCTTGATTTCTACGATAGTAGGGAGCTAAAACTGTCAGAACCGTTTCACAGAATTCAGATAAACCATATATATATATATATATATATAACATACCTGATCTTCCTTTTTCTTTGACTCTGGGCTGAAAGCTTTCTTCACAGTAGAAAACCAATTTCCCTTCCTCCCCATCTTCTTGGCATTCCTCGATTTGATCCTTTATCAATAATCAAGAAATGTTAAGAATGTTAAGATCTCATACCTGATAACCCAGTACAAACACAAGCTTCAAGATGCAAAAGGTAAACCTGTGGGCGGCATAAAAACCAGAACCTAATCCTTAACTGCCGGTAATCCTACCGATTATTATATCGAGTAATGACCCGTTAAAGCACGTAACGTTCGGGAAACCAGACAATAGTTTTCTGATCCTGGTTCTTCAAATTGATATTGACTCAAACATATAACCGACTAAAAATCTCCATTTCCAGAATTTCAAAGCGAAGAAACAGAAAAGTTCAGAATCATCTAACTGCATTGCTAGATGACGCGCTTCCGGTAAAAATTTAGGAACACCAATATGTTGTTGAGATTGAGAAAGTTTTTCAGCGGAACCCAGGAATATATTCCCCAATCGGAGAACGTGAGCAGAGAATCACAATGAGAGAAAGTGACGAAGAACAGGGTATCAAATAAAAAAATACGGAGCTAAACCAGAATTGCGATTGAGGGACCTATTAAGAAGAGAATGGAAGAGGTACCTCAGCTAAAGTCAAATGTCAGATCGCAAATATGGCCTTTCCCTTCCCAAGGTGACTCGTCTCCATATGTCGACAGAAGAAACAAAAAAAGAGTTGAAGTTGAAATCAGAGGGAAACGAAATCACATCTTGACAAGAGGCTTTCCATGATATGAGAAGGAGAAGGGAAGAAGAAGACCAGCTTGGTTGTTTTTGGGCTATATTAATGGCCCCACTACCTGGGTTTCGCACAGTGGTCCCCACCGCCATATTAACATTAAATTAAACCTCGATGTGACAATAATATCACGGGATCAAACATACGAAGAAGAAGTTCCCCGTTTTCATGCCTTTTGATTTCCGTGCGGCCAATCCACCGTGCCTTAATTATTCGCCTCCCTTCTTCAACGGTTTTTTACAGTGTAGTAGCAGGGAAGCTTGTGGGGTGTGACAGAGATCTCACAGTGACGCTCGATTCTTTTTTTCTTTTCCTTTTTCTTTTTGTGCTTTTCATAAAAGCATTTATTTTTCCTTTTTGTTTTCTCACCTAACTGGAGAAGTTCAAAGAATACCTTCTGGTTCGGGTTTTCCAAACGGCGCGAAAGTTCGGCTTGAGTTCGAATTTTTCCCGCAAACCAAACGGCGATGAAATTTTCCATACTGTTAAATTGAATCATTGGAATCTTAACAAACAAGGGACAGCGACTTTTTTGACGAATAATTAACTTGGCAACCGACTGATCTTAATTAAATGTGCCAATCACAAAAAGGTCGAGCGTATAAATCACGGTTTCTTTGGATGTAAAGTCCCATTGAACCCACTCTATCAATATTAATAGAAGCGTGATGGGATTTGTGATCTTATCAAATTATATGGCACGCTAGTTTCATTCACTTATGGTGACATATGCAACTGAATGAGTTTTTTTTTTTTACAAAAAAATAGCGATAAGTGTTAAATAAACTTAAATGTGTTTTTTTTAAAGATCAAGAGGCCATAAGATATAGTTAAGTCACTTTAGGAGAGACTAATTCCAGCCTTATCAAACATTGTCAATATCGAAATATGAGACAGGAGAATAATTATAAAATAAAACAGTAGTAGGTTATAAAATTGGCCCCAGTTATTATTATCTACGGCTGAAGGGAGGAGGAAGAGATTATGCATTGATAAATACTTATATATTTTAACAGTGTCACGTTATTTGAACTCTATCCAATTAAAATATAATAATTTAACTGATGATTCATCTAACAAAATTTATGATCTTATTTTATTTTGAATGAAAAATAAAATATAATAGCATGAATTATTTTATATAAATAGTCAGTTAACTATAATTAAAATATGTTGAGTTATTATATTTTTATTGAATAAAGTTTAAATGACATGATGCTCATAAAGAAGTATATGAGTACTTATCTGATCTGTTACGACTAAATTAAAAGTGTGTGGCGATAGAATTCGTTTCATTATGTTATACTGTTGATTTGTTTACGATAATTATTAGCAATGAAGGCGCACTACTCTTCGATTAAATTATCGAAAGGGATTCAAGTTGGGGTGGTGATGACAACGAATAAGAGTGCACAAGTTTGAAATATGGAATATTAGGCATTAAAGTAATGGACATGGGAAGAGGGTTTGGAAATGGACAAAATGCGAGAGAGAACCCATGCGGTTTGGGAAAAACAAAAACCTGAAGGTATCTTAAGGAGGACGTTACATTGCGAATACTGACTATTTAAATATTAATACAATACAAGTGTACTGTGCCTCTGTAATTCTATTCCCACCTCCTAATTCAACTAGTGGAAACCAAATAAGGGAAAGCATGGTCATGGCCTTAGACTTATAAATATTAATACCATATTTAATCCGTCTAATAAATTCACACTAATTTTAATTTTAATTATTTGAATTTTAAATTATAAATTTGGATATTTTTAGAGGTAAAATGATATAAGTTTCTTAGAATCAATATTTTAGATGTAAAAAATTAGGAAAAAGACAATAAAAAAGATTTTTTGAAATTCAAAAAGTTAAAAAGATATTTGAATTTTAAAAATGATAGATTGGACAGGAGGCCCAATATATTATTTGTAAATTCCTGTGTAGAGACCAAATACTATAATATGAGTTGTAAATATTATTATGGGAGTTATAAATACCATTGACAGAGTTGTAAATACTATTATGTGAGTTACAAATACTATTAACAGAGTTATAAATATCATTGGTAAAATTATAAATCTCATTCAGAGTTATAAATCCCATTGACAAAGTTATAAATATTATTACAAGAGTTGTAAATACCATTGACAGAGTTATAAAAAGTGTAATTTTATCTTTTGTCTCAAATTTGTAATGGACCGTTTGTAACTCTGCTAATGGTATTTGCAGTTCTTATAATCATATTTGTAACTCTGCACAATAATTTATAAATAATAGATTGTGCCTCCTGCTCAATCTGTCTTTTTTAAAATTTAGAGGGTATTTTTATCTTTTTAAATTTTAAAATATTTTTTATTATCTTTTTTTTTTAAATTTAAAAGACTATAACAAATAATTTTAAATTTAAAAGGCTAAAATTAAAATTAAGATAGACTCAAACGATCAAAAATTATACTAAGTAATGGTATAATAGAATAATAGATTTCATGAGGTTTCAGTAAATCTCTATAAAGAACATGTATCTCTCGATAAAATAGAAGCGCCACCTCAATTTGAATTGATGGAGGGTACGTAGATATGATATAAAAGCTGCAACGACCAATATTTTTTACGGTCCCCAGGCTGGTACTACTGGCAACCCCACGTGAGTGCCATCAAAACTCTTTATTTTTTTATTTTTATAAAAACAATTAAATTAATTTAACATCAATCTTTTAATATAATCAACGCGTAATTTTAAAATTAAAAAAATATTTACAAAAAACTTATAAAATTATTTATTAATTGTTTTTATAATAATAATAAAAATTAAATTTATATTTTTTATAAAATACGAGTATATCTTTTAATATCAAAATTTTCTGTAGATGCTCACGTTAACATGAAAACTCTCACTCTGACTGGCCCATCCTTCTCTTTATTTGAATTGTTTTCCTAATGAAATATAAATCACACTCCCTGCTTTTAGAAAAATAAAATAATAAAATTAATATCCATATTTGAATAAAAACATACATTTAGCCCTTTCCTCCTTTTACTTCATATAATATCTGACTTTTAATCGTTTAATTTCATAAGGTATTTTTTAATTCTTTAACCCCGAAACCATTTCTTTTAAACGATGATTTTTTATGCCAATATTTTTTTTAAAAATTAAATTTAATATATTAATACTTATGGATATTTTGTTGATATTTAAAATTTTAAGAGAAAATTTCATACAATAACCACTATAACAAATTTACTTCCAAAAACTCATAAAAAACTATGAAATTTTAACGCAATTAGGGAGTTAAACTAAAATTTACTTTATGATGTTAAAATATAAAAATACCCACCAATAAAAAAAAGAAAATATAGGATTTAATAAGAATAATAAAAAAATTAATAAGATAAATATTGGCATTAACAAAAATAATAATAAAATTAACAAGACTAATACGGATATTAACAAGATAAATATATGAATTAATAATAAAAAAAATTCACAACATAAATAAAAGTATTAACAAGATAAATAGGAACGTTAACAAGAAAAATATAGGTTTTAAAAATAACAATAAAGAGATAAGACAAACGGGGCATTAAAAAAAAAATATAAATTTTAATAAGATAAATAAGGATATTATTAATACCTATATTATCTTTTCTTTTATTGATGGAATATTTCTGTTCTTATATCACAAACTTAATTTTAGTTGAACACCCTATAATATAATGAAGTTTCAGAGTTTTTTATTAGGGTTTAAAGAAAAAAATTTGTTATACAAATTTTTATCTCAAAATTTTCCCAAATTGTAATGTCAATATCCTATGCTATTAAGAAAAAAAAGAAGAAGATCAATCTTGTGTAAATTTAAAGCATCCTGTATATTTTTGCCTTGCATTTTCATTTCAATTTTTCAACTCAATGTTTTAATATTATCATAAACTAAAATCTGCATACGTGCTTCTACTCAAAATACATTAAAATGCGAGCGTGGGTGGGGGTACATCCCAAGCGTAGTTCATTCGTTCTTTCCTTGTTTGGATAAACTGCGCACTCTATTCCGTTCTATCGCAATAATTTGTTAGCGTCCTCAAACAGCAAACCACGCACAAAGCATGACACGAACACAAACTGTATTACCAGAAAGAGGAGTGGACTTCATTGTCCCACCAAATAATAATAATAATAATAATAATAATAATAATAATGTGGGGTTGTTATACCAAGTGAACTAATTATGAAAAGTTATGATTCATAATTGGATGAGATTGACTTGTCCACCCAATACCATCATAAAAAGGGAACATTATGGATCAATTAAACTGCTCTGTTATCATTCACAAGGCAGACAACAACAAAAACAGGCGCAGCAATTTCTTTTTTTTCTACAGAAAAATACCAGAGTAGTGGGCCTCTAATGGGCTTTTACTCGTCCATGATACACTGGGTTAATCTAAATGGGCCGCTCCTGATCACTTTCACCGACAGAGGAGGTCCAATCTTGATTTGGACGTTTCAATTTCTTTTGCAAAAACCCAAAAAGAATTGAGAAAATTGTTAGAGGAAAGATCATACTCCCTCCATCCAACATATAACTCCTGTCCATCCGGACGGGTTGAATAATACGATAGTATTATATGAGTGTCCTTGACATTTGAGAAATTTTGTGGTAAATGAGTGTTTGGGATTTAATCCCCTCTTAGTTTAGTAGTTTATTTTGGGTGTTTGACCCTCTCTTGTACCTAAAAATAAAAAAACTCTTGTGCATCCAAGTTAGAATCTATTGTGATTTCAGAATATTTAAGATTGAATACCCTTATAATTTAATTTTCTTTTGTTTCGGGCATATAGCCCTGAATTGTAAAAAAAAAAACAAGTCTTTTAGAAGAAACCTTGATCTAACATATAAAGGGTTGACATGATAATTAATTATTCTTTTCCATTTTTAACATATAAGGGGTTGATTTAACATACAAGAGAGGAAATGTGATAGATAATAAATACATATTTTAAAATCATATTCTTTAATAAAGATAAAATATATAAATTTTATCAATTTAAGTCATATTAAATGAATTAATTATTATTTTTTCGGTTTGTGTAAATTAGTCAGCAATATCTTATATATTAGATTGGAGGGAGTATTTGATTACATTTAAATTGTAACTAACGAGATCATAACAAGATAAACTAATATTTAAATTTCTGTTAGGAGAGTTTCTTATATTTAGTACCTATAATACTTTGAATAGTACTCATAATACTTTTAACAGGAGGATATTTATATTTAAAAAAAACTTCCGGCTTTTTAGTAGAAGATGAACTCGGTTGCTTATGCCAACCAAAGTAGATGTTAACAATCAATACCAGTATATCAATCAAAGTATCAATAGAATATAAAAATGAAAAAAATTGAATAAATTGCTCATAAGAGAGAAATAAATTTCTGTACTAGACCGATTATGTGTCTGTCTGTCCGTCTCTATATTTACTATCTATGATTTGCCTCTCTCCTACCTCATGATAAAGTTTTCAAAACTTGACGTTTGAGAGTGGGTTGAGCATGAAAATTAAAACGCCAGAGCAAGATTTTGGAGCAGTCATCTGGTGGAATCCCCTTCAACTTTGACTCGTCTTCCAGAATTACTTGCTTCACGAACTTTATTGAATTCTGAGAAATTCAGAAAAGAAACCTAATAATAAGAGAATGAAGGTTCCAAAACAATTCAAAAAGAAAAAAGAAAAAAGAGTGCGTTGTATCTTGGAGTAGAAGGAACCCGCATTATCATTGAAATAATGTCTTAAGTACAAAATTCCATTGTCACTGTTCTGATTAGTTCAAGAAATAGTGGAATCAATTATGCTGTCATTATGAATCTGATATCTCACGCTTTTCTCTGTTAAGGCCTCCGTTCATAAAGTTGTTGGAGAATAGCTAAATCTTACCTAAACATGAGTAGTCACTCGAAACTGAAGCAGTGATCAAATGATTACGTTCAACAAACAACAAATATCCCTTTTTCATAATTCTAGTTCCAGGACTAGCACATAATGGTTTGCCTCAGGGAATACAATACTAGATTCATTCCCCTTGCCTTTTTGTTAAAATATAGGAAAGACAACAATTAATATTTTAGTTAATATACTTTTGACTTAATTGTAATTCGATTCTTAAAATTTAACTTGTGTAACTTATCATTTTATATAGTTTTGACTCAGAATTAACACAATCCTAAACTTTAAATTGTTTTAACTCAATTTTTATAATTTTACTTAATAATATTAAGTAAAAATTTAAGGACTGAATTAAATTAGACTAAAAAATATAGAGATTAAAAGATTAATTTTTTTAAAAAAATAAATGGGTACGTGAAAATTGTAACATGTACCTGAGAGGTGTCTTGAACAGGTGAGGCGCGACCCCATCTCTCAGGATCCCAGAGGATGGAACTATTGAATGCTAAACTCGAAATACGAATTTCAGAATTCAACATGTCTGTTTCATTGTTCTTATTCCTCAGATGCCAACCTATGACCTGTGAAGAATCGCAAACCGGTCCTTCGATCTTCACTTTCTTCCTATTTGCTCTTACCATTGCCATCGGCCACGTCGCAAACATCCTGATCAATTCCCGAAAACAATATACACAAATCAAATAACAATGCCTTCTCACCACACCACGAGTTTAGAACGCAGAAAAATAAGAGGGAAAGACGTCATCATACTCAATATCTCTAAGGTGGTGGAAGAATTCTAGATCATAAACATTGGAAATCCCAGCGAAGTGCACGATCCCACTGAGCCTGTGATGCTCAATGTGTTTAAGTGCGAGATTCCTCTGGTGATTGAGTTCTGCTTCCAAGTCCGTGAAGTTTTCCTTAGAAACCAGATGCCGATACATAATTCCAGTCTTCCTCATTATCTCCGACACTTCTGTGGACTCCGTTTGTGGTTCCACCACAATCCACACCAATGGCGGAGCAACCAGCTTTATAGTGTTGGCCAACTTTCTCAGATACACCCCTTGAAACCTAAGTTTAGTGCTCGTTGGAGTCACAATAATTAGCAGTCTACGAGGTTTCAACTGGGGCTCTGGTTTTTCACGCACATTCTTTTTGTGTTTGGGGAATCTGGACACCGTTGGCTCGCCCTCCGACCTCGGAGCAATCGAACTTGTGTTGCCATTTACTGTCCGGTTCGCCACTTGCATAGGCTGTGACGCGAATTCTTGTCTATTGGAGGTAGCGATTGGAGGAGAAGAGAAGGTTGAAGATTTACCTGCAGGTGCGAAGCCAGTGAAAAAACCCATGGCGAAACACAGAGAAAAGTGAATCATGGCTTTCTTCCATATCTGGGATTTCTTCTTTGATCTTTCTGCAGAAACCATTTTCTGCAAACTCTTGTTATTCACTCACCACCTGACACACAATCCTTCAGGGTTGAAGAACTTGTTAAGAATGTGTGATATGAAGCAGAGGATTTTAAGAGGAGCTTGTAGTGCATGTGTTGAGAATAAACGGTGGCACAGTGGAGGCAGCGGTTGGTGCTGCCGAACTGAAAGTGTACAATTTTAATTGAGGGTTTTTTCGCTGGTGAGGTATTGCTTGGTTTGGGTGTCACTTGAAGTAAAAGGAATACGGGAAAACAAAATATGAGAAAAGGTTTTGGAAGAGCACGAGTCGCTATCCATACCAAATTGCAGTTGGTATGGCTCCTGTCCATCAATGATATGTACCCTCCCCTGTAACTAATATTAGCGTTTACGTTTCTGGTAAAAGTTCTTTTTTTCTTTTTTTTTTTTCTTTGGAGTTGACCAATATAGTCCAATGAAAGGAATTTTAAAGTAAAATCTGGAATTGTGTCGTCAACACTCAACATAGCTATGATTTTTTTTTTGGTGGGATTGCAATTCTAATGAAAGTTTGGGCCATTATGTTTATCGCTTAGGGGTGGTTTTTTTGTTGTTGTTGCTCACCTGGTTTACCAGAGTTTTGCCCCGACTACATCCGAATTTGACCTGCGTCACGCACCTAGTTATGGTGGGTGAGTCTCCTAACAGAATTTTTCTGCATACGTCAAGGCTCGAACTCGAGACCTCACTTAAGTTATACCGAGTCACTTACCACTTAGACCAACCTCGATTGGTGCTCAGGGGTGGTTTAGATTCTGAGATTGAGAAATAATTCCTGGTTTGTTTTGATCTCTTTTCTTAGAATTGTGGGCCTATTTCTTTTCATACAATGTCAATCTTCTTGGTGGGTTTAGGTAAAAAGAGAAAAAGACCTGGAAACTTCACAACATAGCAACCATCTAGGCTTTTCTTCTTTTAGTTTTTTTTTGTTTTTCTTTCATTTACTGAATTGGGCTAAAACAGCTTTAGCAATGGGCTGATCCCTGAGAGTTCCTCCCATCCAAATATAGTATAAAAGGAAAAGAAAAATATAACTTCATGGATGTAATCTCTTTTAATATAGTGAAAGAAGATTTAAATATATATAAAAAAGAGTGTTTATATTTAATATTTAACATTGTAAAATATATGTGTTTTAAAAAATAACTTATAATATTAAAATTTTTTATTTATTAATTTAGTCAATGAATTTTTACTTAATATAATTCAATTCTTATAAATAAAAGAATTTTGTGAATTGAATGCTCAGAGTCACTAAACTATGTGACTGAATTATTTTAAATAAAAAATAATAGAGACTAAACTATTCGTTTAAGTTAAAGTTTAGGAATCAAATACTAATGAAAAGGAAATAGGTCAAGAACCGAAATTTTATTCTTTGAGTTTTTTCCATTCCAGGTAAAAAGTTCTCGGACTTCCGCCCTATTCTCTCACAGGTTTCTCTCAACCCAAACGCCGACCAGGGAAACTTCACCCTCCTCGAATATTCACAATTCGCACACGATGCATTTTTCTGGCAACATATATTTGTGTTTTACCCCCTTAGTTTGACTCTGAATTGGTCCCTCCTCCCTCTTCAATTATCAAAACCGCCGATGCCTCAGATCTGATCAGTTCAACTTCGACGCAAATCCAAGTCCCAGGATCAGACTTCCGTAACGTTTTCGCTTCTTTATCATGACAACGCCCCCGCTCAAGGCCGTGACTCTGACCCATGTTCGGTACCAAAAGGGTGACCAGCTGGGCCACTTTCTGGCCTGGGTGTCGCTAGTCCCGGTGTTCATCAGCCTCGGTGGCTTCGTTTCTCATTTCATCTTTCGTCGCGAGCTCCAGGGAATGTTCTTCGCTCTCGGCCTTCTCATTTCCCAATTCATCAACGAGTTCATCAAGACATCGGTTCAACAAGCCCGTCCCGAGACATGTGCTTTGCTGGAGATGTGCGATTCACATGGATGGCCCTCAAGTCATTCTCAGTACATGTTCTTCTTTGCCGTCTACTTCACTCTCTTGACTAGTAAAGGGATTGGTTTTTGGGATTCGAAGAATAACGTTATCCTGAATTTTATAACATGGTCTCTGGCACTCCTAACCATTTACTCTCGGGTTTACCTGGGTTACCACTCTGTGGCTCAGGTTTTTGCTGGAGCTACCTTGGGAATTTTTCTCGGGGCGTCATGGTTCTGGGTCGTCAATTCTATTCTATTTCAGTACTTCCCTGCTATAGAAGAGAGTGCATTTGGAAGGCAGTTCTATATTAAGGACACTTCCTATATCCATAATGTGTTGAAGTTTGAGTATGAGAATGCCAGGGCTGCAAGAGAAAATATGGGGTCCAACTCTAAATCTGACTGACTCTTACGTAGGCATACAAGCTTGTGTCCTTTTCTTCAGTTAAGAGGGAAAAAAGAAATCAAAGCCTTGCTATCAATTTCGAATTTAGGATTTTTCTGCATGTCTAATATTTTGAAGAGGCTTTTCATCCCCTCAAATTGATGGACTTGTTAGTTGTTGTTGTTACCTTGATCAGGAAATTTGGCAGATGTTCCACTGTAGATGTGATGAGTAGTTTGTATTAGGGATTTTGCTATTAGCTTGTAAAATTCTACCGAGTAAGCAGTTTAGATTCATCTTTTGTGCTTTATTTTCTCAGATACCATGCCTCTTGATCTTGAGAGTTGTTTGTTATTAATTATATGTTTCGATGCAGGAGATTATGGAATGAAAGGGAAATCAGACTGTCTGTTATCAATATCCATTGACCTCCTACATCCTATTGGGGGTGAATAAAATTCAATTCATTACATAATAAATGTGAGCCGAAATAATTATTCAATCCTTAACAAACATATGCTCAATATTGTCAGACAAGACCCTTGATATGATTGCCTGTGCTTTGTGGCATCTCTAGTGATTATATTTACAGCTTTTGCTGAGTCTCTGTCAACTGTAACATGGTAAATACTCTCATCTCGGCAGATGTAGTTATTTCTGTTAAGAGTAAAGAAACTAGTATTAGTAGCATGCAAAAGTTTGTAGTTTATTTTTAAGGTTTTGACCTCAAGTCTACTTTTCCATTCAATTGTCACTTAGTTCCAGAACAAAAGGCGTGATTTTAGTTTTAAAATATATTATACCACCTCCTGGTTCTTTTATTTGTCATTTTTGAAGAAAAGTCTTGTCTCTATTTACCTGTCAATTTTAAAAGATCAAAACAACTTTAGTTACTATTTCTCCGATTATACTATTATCTTTCACTTCACTAGCTTTTATTATGGGAACTAGACTGTTTGATACTGGGTGAGATAAGAATATGTCATTTTTTGTACACACAACTCTCTGAAAAGCAGTCTGCGTAAGGTCTTTTGAGTCCATGTATGGGTTCTAATTGAGGAAGAGGAACTTTATAGAGGCTTGTGTAGAGTTAGGGTGTGGGTAAATTATTTATATGTTCGTTCAATTATTGGGAAACTCCTTGGATGACGGTGAAGTATGTAATGCAATTGAGCCCTGCAAATTGGTTTGTGGAATTGGGTATATTTGTTATACAAAGTGGTTCAATTGTGAGTGGTAATTGGTAGAATGGTGTTTTATGAAGTGAAGGAAACTATAAATAAGTACAGTAGCACACAACACCAGAAACACTTCATGTTCATAGAATTTCGATGCTCTGGTCCTGCATGGAAGGAATCTAGAATATTTTTCTTAATTTGACAGTTGCAAGGAAGTTTAGAAGGAAACAACATTAAAATTGCATGTATTTTGCATATTACCTCAGATGACCATTGAAATCCATTAATGACTATCTTGTTCTATGCCAATGGTTGTCTTGCACTTTGTTATGAACTCTCCCATCCCATTTGTAGCTCTCCAATTTAGCAGTAAGACTGTTATATGATACATCAAATCTCTATATAAATGCCAATTTCACCCTGCCTCAGCCATCTTACTTCCCAGGGTGGGTATGGATGTAGTAATTAATTAATAATAGCAACAGTTCAAGGAAGGAAAGTATATCTGAGCCTTGATGCTTAGGACAATGGTCTCTTGGTTTATTATTTTCCTTGAGTAGCGTTAGTAACGTTATCACTAGCCCTGTAAATGACATCTTTCCCCTCCATATTTTTGTTAATTAAGTTTCAATCTAGTGTAAAGAAAGGGAAGAAATATTCAAAACCATGTGGTGTATGGAATGGCTTTCTCTCTATTTTTAGTTTTGCATAGTGTGTTACTCCATGTTGTAGTAATTGCATTTCCACTTGTTCCTTTTGCCAGGTAGACTGCTGTCACAGCTCCAAATTTATCTACCAGGATAAGTTTTCGCTATTGTTGGTGGCATTTAATAATTATCATTTCTTTGGGTCATATCAGTTTAAGCCAGACTTGAGGAAAATCAAGGGGCATCTTATTCATATTAGGGCAGAGAGCCTGAGATCAGACACCGTACTTTCAGAACTTTTATAAAGGCTGATGTAGATGCTATTCATAGACACGGGGAATATTTTATCTTGTTTATTAGTTGGGTGCTTTAAGAACGTCTGGGGACGAAACAAAGGATTTTCCCATAAAGATTAGTCTACATCAGGGATCATCATTGAGTCCTTATTTATTTAATTTGGTAGTGGATGTTCTAACTAAGCCTATTCAAGATGAAATCCCTAAGTGCATGCTTTTTGCGGATGATATAGTTCTTATGGCGGAGTCAAGAGAAGAGATTAATTTTAAACTTGAGTTATGGAGAAGTACTTTAGAGTCGAAGGGTTTTCGTCTGAGTAGAAGTAAGACTGAATACATGCATTGTAATTTTTCTAAGAGGCAAGTTAGAAGTAACTTGGAGGTCAGATTAGGAGATCAAGTTATTCCACAAATAGATAAGTTCAAATATTTGGGATCAATTATACAGAAAGATGGTGAAATTTTGGAGGATGTTAATCATAGAATCCAGGCTGGGTGGTTTAAATGGAGAAAGGCTACTGGGGTTATATGTGATCGGAAAGTACCAGATAAAGTAAAAGGAAAGTTTTATCGTACTGCCATAAGACCAGCAATGCTTTATGGAAGTGAATGTTGGGCTTTAAAAGGACAGCAAGAGCATAAAATTGGGGTAGCCGAAATGAGGATGTTGAGATGAATGTGTAGGCATACAAGAAAAGATAAGATTCGCAATGAACAAATACGGGGAAGAGTTGGAGTGGCACCTATTGAGGAGAAAATAGTGGAGAACCGTCTTAGGTGGTTTGAACACGTACAAAGAAGGCCAAGGGATGCGCCGGTGAGGAGGGTGGATCAAACGGATTGGAGTCCGGTTAAAAGGAGTCCGAGGAAGGCCAAAGAAAACGCTTAACGAGGTCATTGAGCGGGATCTCCGGGTCAATAACCTATCTAAGGATTTAGTTTTTGACAGAGCACAATAGCGTCGTATGATCCATGTAGCCGACCCCATTTAATGGGAAAAGGCTTTGTTGTTGTTGTTGTTGTTGTTGTATTAGTTGGGTGTTTTAAGCAAAGTTATAAACACATTAGGAAGAAAATTTCCCTAGAGTGATGAGGGGAAGTTGTAACTTATAATAATATTGCCTTAATGGAATGTTCGTCTGGACAATCTAGTTTTCTTAGGGTACATTGCTTATAGCATCTATCATTCGTTTTGAGGTTACGGATGTGTGTGATGTGCTGTTTTTAATGGTTTTGCCGTTGGTATTGCACTATTGCTACTAAAACCAGTCTTTTGCTAAAGGTCTATGCAAAACAGTAATGTCCCAACTTTTAAATTCGCGGTGGTAGTTGCAATACTGAGTATTCTCCTACGGTGATACTACGCACTCAAGCAGGGATATGAAATTTGTAGCTTGTCACGGAGCCAAACATGCCATAATTCATGACTGACTCAACTTCTCTTCTGTTTTCGTCCTCCGCTTTTGTTTGTTTTCTTAGGCCTCAGCACGACGCTTTAACTTACACTGAACTTATTTTTGCCAAATTCAGTAAGAATCTCAAGGCATCATTTGTGCCAAGTCAGGATCTTCTCCAGCTCAATTCTATTTAATCTAAACCTTTATATGATGCTTTCAAATTAGTCATTATATTAATGTGCGTTCGGTAGATAAGTAATGATCCTGTTCTGTTTTTCTCTCTGGTTTGAATCAAAATGCAGCTGTTATCTGTTTTATAGCAATTCGATCAGTGTTCCTTATAATGCATATCTAATATGGCGTGGAGGCGAAAAAATAATTCAAATATAGTGTCAAGAAAAACTTGTAATAGCTTAATACGCTACATTTTCATCTATTTAATACGCTAGCTTGAAAACATAATTTAATTATGAAAGATGTCTATTAAACGTTCTAGTCCTTAATTTTTTTTTACACTATAGTTAATTTCATAACACTTGTAACTGAATGCCCTCTTTTCTCTTCGGCGGATTAATATAATCCAGTGAGTTATGAAATTAGAAAATTTAATGTTTATAAAATTCAAGTTATTTTGTTTCTACTCTGTTTTTTTATAATATTAATTGAGACCCAGATTCTTAGAAGCGGTACTTACATGGTGATCAACTATGTTTTGTGAACAGTACCACAGATTGTAATAGAAGGAAAACGAATTTTGAAAAGATTCTCACGTGGGAGGTTGAGGGAGATAGACAAGGGAAACCAATGGGATCTATTCATGTTAAGTTGACGATTAGGCAAGACCTGAGAGTAGAGGAATAAGGAAAGCTTGATCTGTGACTGTGTTGGACTCAGAAGTGGAAGTCCAAAATCGAAATGATCAAAAAATGGGAAGAAGCGGGAGGCACGTGACTGCGAAGCAGCCAACATCGAATTACACCCCATTTCACTGCTCTCTTCCCTGCAATCAATGGCACTGCTACACTCTACTTCAATGCTTCTCACTTTTTTCCGCTGATCCCATTCCGACCGCCCTCTGCTAGTTTTGGGGTCTTTCTCGCCGTTCACCAGATCCCTTTTCTTCATTATCACTATGTGGCAGGCTCTCTTAGCTGCTGCTGTAGCCGGATCAACTGGTTTCGTCGCTAATCACTTACTCAATCGAACCAAGCAACGCAACCATAATCACGACGACCCTGAGATAACATTTGAGAACCCAATTTCTCAGCCTCATGTAGCTACTAATGGTTGTTCGGGATCTGGATTCGAAACCAACTCCGACACACAAGATGAGATCTTCAGGTTTTCCAGTTCGGAATCTCTGAGGAAACATGGGCCTCGATCTCGGGTTAGTGATTCTCTAAAGAAACCCTTGTTCAGGCGCCGAGGGTCCAAGGACGGAGTCAAAATTGCAAAGATGGAGCAGACATCTGATGTACAGGCGCGATCGGAGCAGAGTAAGGATGGAAAGCGATTATCTTTTTGCTTGAAGAGGAGGAAGACCATCAAGAATCTAGGTGGCAAAACTGGATTTTGTTCTTCCAAAGGTATGATTATTCTTTTCCTCGTCGATGATTTTTTCGCCTCTCATGCAAAAATCATGGTGGGTTTAAGATGTTAATTAGCATTGCTGTCTGTTTATGCTATCAATTATCATACCACAGTAATTTGCTAGGAATTTTTCGCTTTCAATATTTTTTGCGCTTCCATTTAAAATTTGAATTTCTTGTCTATTGTGAATCTTGCGGTTCAATTCTTTTCTCCGTTGATACCAGACGTTTCGCACGTGATTGATTGTTAAAAGCCATAAGCCATCTTGTGAATTCCTTGAGGCTCATATATAATTTTTAAAATTTTCAAATGGTTGAGTTTGTCGGCAGCTGTATTATAAATCATGCTTGCAGCTTGTTGGTCGTTATTTTTTATTAATAATTTGGCGCTTTTAGGTTACTTGGAATTACCGAGACATGTGGCGTCTTTCTTTTAGATATCACTTGTCCCTTTTTATCCATAGATCGGGCTCTAATTCTCTTAATTTAAATTTGACTTTCCTTATGCAAAACATAATGAATCTGATCATTTGATGTCATGTTATTCTCCTTCAGATGGCTCCTTATTTGGTTGGGGACTGGGCTTTGGAATCATGTCTATGATGTCAGCTGGAAAATCTGAGATTAGCAAGCTGAACAAGACTATGGATGAGACAGCTAAAGTTGTTGAGGAACTAAAATCTGAGCTTCACAGAAGAAGATCATCACGTCCGCTGAAAATTTCAGATTCTGTTGACCATAATGACTCGCCCAAATTAAGTGATCGGAATGAAGTGATCCTAAGGAAGACAAGCAGTGAGGCCAGAGACACTGATGCCAGAATTTCGAGTCTTCCTGCGGCAAGTGATGATGGTGAATGTGGAAGCAGTGCTCTTACTGAAGAGTCAGGTCAACCAGTTCCGGAAATGGAACAACTGGAAGCAGAACTTGAGCTTGAACTTCAAAAGCTTCCTGGGTGTACTCATGACAGTCCTTCCCTTGAAGAAATGAGACCCAAATTGCACGAGGTGAATTTCTTGGATATCCTGTGTTGGTCTCAGACATGAATATATGCCCCCTATTTCCTTGCAGTATTCATTTCTCAAACCTCTGGATGAGATAATTATGTTCCTAAAATCCTATTGGATATATATATATATATATATTTTAACTAATTTGGCTTTTCTGGCATGGGTAGTTTGTGCTAGGATCCAAAAAGTATGATCCTCTCATTCTATTGGGCACCCCTGCTACTTTAGATTTTGCTATTGTTTCATCTTACGTGGTTCATTGTGGTTTGACAAAGAAATTCCACTGCAGCTTCAAGTTGGAGATGATGGGTGTGATGGAACTGAATTCCAGGGAGTATTGGCATCTGAATTGAGTCAGAGACTAAATCATTTGCTGATAGAACGGCAGGAAGACCAGATTGCAGAGCTGGAATCGGAACTGCATTTAGCTCAGTCCAAACTCCATGAGAAGGAAGCTGAACTCCAGGCACTGAAGGACACCGTCAGATGCCTTTCTCAGATATCTCTATACACACAATCAGGCACTACCATCTTTCCTTTACTATTTCCCTCATATCACTTGGTTTCCTCAACAAGTTGAAGCATTTTAACATCACAGAAGTAGGCCTTGTTAGTGGATGCTGTCTCAGTAATAAAATATTGGTCATTGTGTCTACAGATGATGAAACTAATGCCGGCTCTGATCAAAAGGGAAGCAGCGTTACAGGCTCCAACAACATGGACTGTGAGTCAAAGCAATCCGTGGCTGGGGTCAAAAGACCTATTGATTCCGAGGCATGTGCATATCATTACCTGAAATGACCCCGTTCTTGGTGGGATATGTAGAAGGAATAGAAATAACATATAGTCTAAGTTAGTGACTTGTACTTGAGGATTATTCTGTCTGTATGGCCGTTCTCGGGATAAAGCAGGTCCTTGCTATAAGTTAGAGAACAGAATTGCAAGAAATAATATACTATAACCCTCGTAGGGGAGCAGCGAATGGAGGAGAACTAGGTTTTTAAGAATGGGCAGATATCTAGATTGGATCGATAATAACTTAATAGTGCTTGTATATTCCTTTATAGATTTTTATATATATTATAAATATAAAATTCTAGCAGTCTCGTATACTGATAGTTTTTTAGAACAGTGAAAATGTAACGATGACCCATTTTGCACAATACAAAGTTGCAACCCATATATAATATGTGAATTAGATATTAAATATTGATTTATTTTGGGAGTCATATGGCCTCCTTTTTGCTTTTTACTTTTTAGGACTTCTGAAATGTTTGATAACAGGTTGGAAAACCACGTTATCAGACATGTCTCAAGCTCACATTTCCAATCTTGTGGATGGCAAAGCTAGTTGCCAGAGAACTGTGTTGACGTTTTGTTCTCTAGCCGTGTGATCACTCACTGCTCCCCTTCTATAGGCACGTCAACACTATAATTCACCTTAATACACGGATAAAATCTCTTTAATTATATTAGCTAGGCATCTCATTGTATAAAAAATTAAGCAGTAAATGAAAATAATGTTTGGCACATTGAAAATACTTGAAGAATTGGAGGAAAAGCTGCAGGGGAATCTAAAGTTGGAGCTCATGCTGAGGCTGTTAGCTCAATTTTTGTAAGCCACTCACTTGCTTTAGGCCTCAATTTTGGTCATGCTTGTGTTGGGGGTTTTCTGTGATTTGTGATGTTGAAAGAGAGGGAAACAACATGCAGAAGGCTCCAAATAACGTCATATGGATTGCATGAATTCAACCAATTGATCTGACGTTGGGACACTGACATGATTTCTCTGCTGGGCATCATCATCAATTCTTGGATAAAAGGTTAAGCAACCCTATAACAACTTGTGATCAGCAAAGATTTAGTATTACCAGACAACATCTGACATTCAATTTCAAATATCATAATTTAATTGGAAAAGGCGTGCTGGATTTGGAGCTGAACAAACAAAAACAGAGTAAAACGGAAGGAAGGAAGGTGTGCGGCAGAGGAAGTGGCAGCGTCGTTGATTGCAATTTGTAACAGTGGATATTATATGCTTCTGGGGATGACCCTCCCATCAATCAATCACAAACGAACTGTCTCGCCTCTTTTGACTCAATACCACACTCAAATCACTCCCATCATGCAAGCAACTTCCTTAGACCAATCCTAATCACTTTTGCTAATTTACACTTTGAGTTCTTAAATAAATCTTCTCGTGTATAGTAATTAGGGCGCCCTCGCGAATTTTATATTATTTCTTACCATTTTTCTTAATATTTTATATTCAATTCGGTATTCATAAAATCTACTGCCTGTATCTGCCCACCTATGCCATATAAACAAATTATAAATTTCTTTTGCTCAAAGAAAACAAATTATAAATTTCATGCAACATACAAAGACTCATTAATTTTGAGGATGTATCTGATTATTTTGAGAGGTTTTATGAATTCCAAAGCCTATTAAAATAAGTATTTTTCTCTATTTTTATTATTAGAAAGTTTTCTGGCTAAATATAAAGTCTAAGTCACTCATATATACTTAGAGATAATGGTTCGAATTAAATTAATGTCCGTGTTTATTATTTATTAGAAACAACTTGAAAAAATAATTATAATGTTTGGATTTTGAAAGAAACTGAATCATTGGGAAGAAAATATGTAGTTAAATATTAACTGAAGGATAAAAATAAAGCTAAAAAAGAAAGAGAGGAGAAACGAAGAAACTGGCAATATAGGGAGAAGGAGCCACCCGTGCAACGACGAAATAAAAATAAGAGAGGCATAACTGCAACCCAACAAATATTTGCAGAAGCTTCTTCCCCCAAAAATTACGTCATAACTGCCCTCCTCCATATCTCCACCTCCGTTAGCTTCTTCCTCTTCTTATGCCTTTCACTCCCCACCACCCTCTTCTTCCTTAGCTCTCTCTTTCTTCAATTCCCCCACAGCCACCACCATGAACATGAAGCCCTCTTCTAAACCCATTTCCAGTCCCGCTCGGGCCGACAAGTTCCCTCCTCCTCTGATGCGGTTCTTAAGGACCAACGACGCCAGTCGGAGCCGAGGTAGGTCGAGGTCCAGCCCCATGTTTGTCCGGAAGAAGACCACCGCTATTGATTCTCAAGAACCTTCTTCCCCCAAGGTCACCTGCATGGGCCAAGTCCGAGTTCGACGCTCCTCCAAAGATCAGCATGCCTCCGCTAAACGGAATCGACGTAACGGCGACACAAGTCCCACCAGATGCAGCCGCCGCTGCTGGTGGCTCCCGCGTGCTCTCTTTTGCCGCCGTTTCTCAGCTAAAATCAGGCCCAGCTCCTTCCACTGCCACTGCCACTACCAGTCCCTTCGGCCCAACTGTGGCTTCTTTCCCATGTTTCGTTTTCGAAGTAAAAGAACTAAGGTCAGACAGGATTCAGCTACAAGTCAATTCAATCTCAGGGAGAAGTATAATGGAGAAACGCAGCATGAAGATTTCGAATTAGAGGAAAAGCGATTCCAAGAACGAGTTAATGCGAATGCGAATGAGGATGTTCCTGTGCCGACTACTACGCCACCCGAAAATGCCTTGTTATTGACGCGATGTAGATCTGCCCCGTACAGATCTTCATCTCTGGCTTCTAGGTTCGGGGGCACGCCGTTAAATAGTGAAGAAACAGGGGAGGCGCAGAAAACAGAGCTGCAAAACGGACAACAGACTGACCACGAGAAACCTAGCTCCCAGATAGAGTCAGTTTCAGATAAAGAAGGGCGATTGGATCCGAGAGCAAAGGAAGAGCTTGGAGATTTAATCAAAGGGAGAATTATCAAATCCGAGAACGCTGGAGACTTGAAGAGAGAGGACGGAGGGGGAGACTCTGCACGTCCTCTCATTCTCACGAGGTGCAAATCGGAGCCGGCAAGGACCGCTCAGAAACTTGATCCTGAATTAAATTTCTGGAAAAAGAGAAAGCTGGGTGTGGCTGATTCGTGCTCGCCGCATTATATGTAATTAACCAATTCCCCTCTCCATTACTCTGCATATAACATTTTAAGTTAATTTCCCATGATGGTCACTAGCTGTAGATGATGAGTACATAATAGTCATAAAAAGTCGTCTTCCTCCCTTGATACAGTCACTGTTTGGACATCTGAAGCCGTACGAGAGAGTCTCCGTAGCTTGATGAGTGACATAAAAAGGGTAAATTATATCTGGAGTACAGAGAAAGAAATAACACAGACGTGTTGTAGTGGATGTGAAATTGTGAATTCATGGCATTTCATATCATAAAGTTTGTCAGTCAGTGGTTTGGAGGTAACCGTACTTTAATGTGTTTGTAGAGAAGAAACTAAAACGATGTTACCAAAATAAAGAAGGGGTCTTACTGATCTGTGGTTTTGCTTTTTATCTGTATATTTTTGTGTTGGTTTGTCTGTTAGTTCATGTCATCGAACTTCGTCCATTTCTAAAGTACCTTTGGATACTCCTCTGACCCACTTTTCCCCGCTCGGTGGTGGAAACTGGGACTGCAAACAAAGTTACTTTATTGTATGTTTATTGCTTTTGTGACTCTGAGGCGAAACGCTTTTTATCTTCCGTCAACTCAGGGGCGTCTGCTTTGGTTAATATTAAATGCATTCTTGACATAACATTTGTACAAACCTTAGTTGTTTTAGATAAGATTTCATTTGCGATTAATTACTGCACTTGTTTATATTTGAGTCCAACTAGGGCGAGATTCAACAATGTACTCGAGAGTTTTTAACAAATTAGTAAAAGATAAAAACAAAGTCAGCCTAATAAGGGAAGTACTTCCTCCACTTTCAAATATAAAGTACTTGCTGGAGTGTTTTCTTGTTAAAGCCAGCGATCTAAGCCGTGGGAGGCCAAAATTTGTTACAACAGCGGAAGCGAATGGTAAATGCCTGATGCGGGTACCATATTCCGGGGTCCATTGTGTTATAAATACAGGTGAGAGAGGGTGGAATTGTGGTGTTGTGGGAGAGTTAATGGCACGTGACACTGCGTGACAAAAACATTTATAAAAGGATGAACAAGGGACAGCAAACTTGATAATTACAACTTTCAACTTGCTTCCCAGACGGGGTGGTCCATTTTCTGTCCATCTCCTTCCTTCCACGATCCAGATCGCCACGTAACCTCTCGCATATCCACCCCGCACCAATGCTTGCCTACGACAAACTTACGTTTTGATTCACTCTCCTTAACTTGCGCTGTTACATCTCATAATTCTATCAGTCAAAAGATGAAGTGTACAGGTTATGGGGGCTGAACACAATCATAAATGCTCAATTAGGATAGGATAGGACCCATACGTGCCATAGCTGGCGAAATATATAGCGTCCTGTGCCTCTCCTCTAGGCTCTCAGATGATTATTAGCTCACTCAATTATATAAGGCTCATTGCTTGCAAACATGCCTCCCTCCATCACGTGTGTGTTACCCAGTTTTAGTTCCTGAATCATCCTATTTGGAAGAAAATCTCAAGATGAAGAAGAAGCCTCATAAGGGAGAGCTGCAGCCTGTTCTGTGTCGCGGGAGTTATGGAGAAGGCAGTCAGCTAAAATTATTAGGAAAAAAAGTATTTTTGTACTTTGTACTGAAATGAAAGAGAAGGCACAATTATCACGTGACACGTGGAAGGGGATCTATCTTTTGATGTTACCTTTCTCCAACTGATAAGATCTTAATCTAAGCCTCTTTCCTAAGGCAAAATGGCTGTTCAGACTTTGGTTTCCACGGATACATGTTAACAAATTATTAAATACTCTCAAAGTGACGTATTATTTGGTGAAATTACATAAAGTATTGTTATTATTATGTTTTAATAGCATTCCCTCTCCATATTTTAATTCTTTTTCTTACTCAGAATATGACTTACATTATCGTCTAATAAATTTTCAACACTTCTTACGATGTTGAGATGAGCAGCCAAGGTTAAATGCAAGAAAGTTTTTTTTTTTTTTTATCATCAAATGCAAGAAAGAATTGGGGGAACAGTTAATACAAAATTGTTAGTCTTACATTTCTTGACTCCTGCAACTTGTAAGATCTTGTTTTCAGTCTAATGCAAGATGTAATTTTAACACCGACGAACCATATAAATAAAGGAGAAAATAATTAAGCATATAAAATAAAAAACAGTATTGCCTCCCGTCCTTCGCTAAATTAATAGCAATGTTACTTGATATGGTTTCTTCTTCATCGTTCATGCAATTTATTTATAATTAAAATAAGAGAAAAATTGCAAACGCTAGCGAAATCTCATTTCTCATATCCACAAGGTTGTCTAAAATTGAAGATAACCTTAAAAGAATTTCTAAATATATGGAGTACTTCTAAATTAAATTAAAAAAAAAAAGGTAAAAGTAAAGGCGGGTGAATTAAATTTGGCCAATGGTAGAGAACAGAAGGGAGGAAAATCGGTTACAGGCGATTGGGCGCGGGTTGCTTCCAATCACATTCATTGGTTGATCTCCTCCCTTGGTCTCGTTTACCTATCCTACTTCTTCCTCTTCAATTCCTCTTCACCCAGTCCACGCATTTCAAATTTCCCAATTCCGCAATGGGTATGAAGGATGATCGCGATGAGGAGACCATTCCTCTTGTTCCCCAGTTTCAACATGCTGCCGACAATCCCAAAACGCCTCCACGGTTACCGGAGCTGCCGCCGGCTCTCAAGTCTCCGCTGCCCATGGAGTCTGCTATTGCTAATGGATATGGTTGGACCGCCGAAGGCCTCCCCTTAGTACTTGGAAGCCCGGTGGGCGAGCCCATGGGCCGAGCTCAGTGGAACTCAAGCATTTGCGCTTGCCTCGGCGGCAACGATGAGTTTTGCAGCAGCGATCTTGAAGTTTGTAAGTCTCTCTCTCGCTGTTCATGATTTCTTAAGTCTTCGGTTTCGGAAAATTTTGAGATGTGAGCTTTATGTTATCTTGGAATAAATTTTTCTGTGGGGTGATGCTGCATGAGCTAGCTTCGGTTAGGTTTTTCTTTATAATTAGCGAGCCTCTTATGATCGCTCTTTCGAATGAATGAGATTGATTAAGAGCAAGAATGTATTATTTAATAGAATCAAGGAAACAGAAAAGAAAATAGAAACAGTCGCTCATCTCATTATTTTTAACAAGAAAGTGCCTGACATTTTGGTTTTCCTTTCTCATTGAAGTTAATGTGTAAATCGGTAAATGGGTTATCTTTTCCCATAACATGTGATTTCAAGATCCGCCTTCTTTATTTGAATGTACACTTTTCCTTGCTTATAGGTGGTCGTATCTCATTTGTGATTTATTTAGTGCCACTTCTGTGATTTAGAAGACTTCGTGGATATTGAATTCTTGTTTCTATTTGATATGTTTTTTCCCCTTAAGATATTGAGTTCCCAAGACGTTTTCAATTTTTCTTATGCTCAATGACACGGATGGAATAGGTCTTATTGGGAGCTTGGCTCCATGTGTGCTTTATGGGAGCAATGTTGAGCGACTTGGATCTGCTCCTGGAACGTTTGCCAACCATTGCTTGCCTTATTCTGGTCTGTACATATTTGGGAAATCCTCTTTTGGTTGCAATTGTCTCGCTCCTTGGTTTTCCTATCCCAGCCGTACTGCTATCCGTCGCAAGTTCAATTTAGAGGCAAGTTGTTTCTTTGTTCTTTCCTCCACATATTATCTGGTGATCATATTTTTGTTTGATTTCTTTATTGTTTACTTTGTTTCAGTTAATATAAAGTTGTGGCTTTTAAACCTCTCGTGAACTTGGCTGTAAATATCGAATACCAGCATGAGTGCATGTGACATGCAATGTCAATCGTTTAAATAAATGTAAAAGTAAACCATCACAACATAGGATTGCATTATGTCAGGACCGTATATTTTATACTTTCCCATGCTTTTTGGGCTTCCTCTGCTTTTCCAACTACTATTCAAAGTGCTATCACTGAAGTGCTGCATTAAGATTCATGATCGATATCTTCGTGCGTAATAGTTTCACATTATAATTCTAAGATGGGTTTGTCAGTATTCAATATATCAATATTTTGTTATAAAGTAACTTGTCCTATCAACTTTGTTTGGATTTATTTCCCTAGCAACTTTTCTACTAGTGTGTGTAGATCCTGCAGAATCAGTTTGTGCGCTTCAAGTTTGTTTATCTAAACTGAAGTGTTTTTCAATATTAATTATGCATTACTTCAATTTATATGAGCTGTTATAGTTTGCCCACTCACGAGACACAGAGCTGTGGTTCATTCACATGCATCCGTCTGTTCAGATTCTGAAGACATGAAAGAAAATCCAAACCGAGAAACTCTTATAAGAGCCAGATTCCCCTGAAACGTATAACTAATTGCATATCAAATTGTGAAGTAATTCTTCTATATGTGTCTCAAAAACTCGCATCCCTAAGCTGCCACATGACGAGTTAGAATTGATGGAATAAAATATGTAAATATTAGGGAACTTGCGAGGCACTGAACAGGTCATGGGGGTGCTGCGGAAGCTTTGTGACGGATGAAGCGCAGCTGGAACAGTACGAGACAGCGTGTGACTTTGCAACACATGTGATCTGTCATTCGTGTGCTCTTTGCCAAGAAGCTCGAGAGGTGCGTCACAGGCTGCCTCATCCTGCCTTCAATGCCAAACCAGTACTGCTTATGCTTCCCCCTGCAGAGCAGACCATGGGACGTGGGGCTTGACACGATTATTCTTCCTAATCTTCCGTCTTTTGTTCTTCTCTTACGTTCCTGTCGAACCTTTTACCCGGTCCTGTGATTATGGTCTCGATACCAACATAGATGCCATTTACTTAGATAGGATCTTGATTGTGTAACACATGAGAAACTTTTTTTTCCCGTTTTCCTGTATTTTGAGATCGGAAATATGTTGGATATATGATTGTATATTTGATTGATAATTTGATACACTATTTCCTGTGTTTTTAATCATATGGGATGAATGAAAACCTTTTTATTTCTTCAAGTTTCTGGGGACTTCCATAGTAGTTTGGAAGCAATGAATATTAGGAATTGCTTAAGATGGGAGTTGCCAACTTGCTATTGAAAATGGGTGTTGACCGCTTTTTAAATACTCTATATATTACCAAGGAACTTTATCTGACAACCTGTGATTTAATATGGAGGAGCCGATCTTATAGGTCGTTCTTCTGGCTTAAACTTCATCTGCTGAATGACGGAAAAAATTGAGTCCCTTGCTGCATTTTTTTTTTTTTTTTGAGCAAGCAGGGTGGCATATTTTTCCTGTTGTATCGCCCAAATAACAAGGCCGCCGCTAAATTACAGGAGAAATTAAATCAAAGTTAGGCAGACCAAGGCTCCATTATTTTGTTTTCTCGGCGAATCTTCTGGCTACATTTAGGACCCGTTTGGTAGATCAATGGAAAGTAAATGAGTACATCTAATGCCCAGAAAGAAAATCTAACTCAGGAGTCAGGATCTCTATGCATAATCTTACGCAGCTAACATCCCTTCATAACGGTTAACAGACATCCCCACTCATTATAGAATCTTAAAATGATCTCTATGTCCAATTTATCCATGCAGCCGCACGCGAGAGTAAATGGACATTCTAATTTTTCTCTCTTCCTCTCTGTTTTGCCCCCGTTATACGCATCCCATTTTGGCTGATGTAACTCTTGCAGGATCTTGTTCCTTGATATCAAGTGATAGTATTCAAGAGGCCAGATCAAAATAAAGGCAAGTGAGCTTATAACCACAAAGAAGAGCTTTTGGATCTCTATTTTCTGTATCTTCAGAGAAGATTAGAATCATAGGGTTAGGTTAAGAAGTTACGAGATTAAATTCTCGTATACTATTCGGGAGCCCTCCTGTTTTACCTATCTGACATGCTGCACTGCCTTAACCTTGAGTCTTAATTCGTCAATATTGGATGGATCAATTACAGTTACTGGTTTGAATTGAACTCATCAAAAGCCATCATATGTAGCGGCAACAGAAACTTCCATTGCCTTGTTCCTTCCTAGAAACATAACATGATCATTCGATTATCTACGAAGATTAGCACATTCTCACAATTCACATAAGAAAACGTCGTACCATCTCAAATCATTCCCATTCCCCTGCCCCCTCAATTCTAAACAAATCTACTACCTGCGCAATTTAATTATAAATTGTTTCTGATAAATAGTCCAGAAAGCAGTATTGACTACTAAAATTTCAATCAATTTTCCATTAGCGCGGTCGCAAATTATAATACCCTTTCAGTCCAAAAATAAAGTCTATCCAGCCAGTCATTCATCCCTTCCTACTTCCAACTTTTTTCCTATTGACCCAATTTTTAATTTTTCACTTCATCATCCAAAAATCACGTAACTATCCCCTTGAGGATGACTTCGCTCAAGCAAATTTTGAATGACACGTTCTCTTACGTCATACAGATAGCAGTACCCAAAAGCAGGGGGAAAAGCATTCTGTAAAAACAGGAAAGACGCATCACGAAGCTCCCATCGCAGAGATCCAAAAATACTCGAGCAGGTTGACATGCTTAATATGCATGTTATCTATCAGGGAGGCAACAAACCATGGAGTGGGACAGCAGTCCCAGCCCATGAACTCATCAAAAAACGATGAGATAAACCGTTTGCTCATAATATTACTTAAATACTAGTTTATGTGGCCAAGTCTAAATTCACTAAAAAACAAATGGATATGCTAAAATTAGCATACTAAAGATTAGAGATGGAGAAAATTTTTCATGAAGAGTACACATTAATAACACAAAGCATACAGTGAAGTACCAAATCTTTACTCTCCAGGTGCAGAAACGCCTTGCTTCAGTCTCTCCTTCTTCATCTTCTTCTTTGAGACTGGCTTCTTTTTTCTAGGAGGAAGGGTTCTCTGCGCATACATGTAAAGGGCATAATTTCCAATGAGGAATGCCAATAGCAGCCCACCAACAACCAGGAGAACTATTAATCCTGGATTGAATCCTTTGGCTTCAGAATTCTTAATCACATCTCCCTAAATGACATGATAGAAAAACGCATGAGAAAGAAATCATCAAGAAGAGACCGCAAAATTAACGTGCACAGATAAAAATAATAGACAACTAATTCACCACTTACAATTCTTGAACACCTTCACCACATGAGCATCGAACTGATATATTGGCATTAGGATAATTAATAATACAGTGAATTAAAGGAAGTGTTCTGTATGCAACATCTCAAATCGGACTCCCGATATTTTAAACCGTAGCTCAACACTAAAATGCATGGAACTTTAAATGACCATCAAATCGCTAGGGCCATTATTCTAAACTAGCAGATACTCGCTACTACTTCGTTAAAATTTGATCAGGAACACTTAAATCAATATCGCTGTTAAAAAATTTTTGAAAGTATCATTCCTAATTGATATTGAGTCCATAGCAAAATAATTCAAACGAATCAAGAAAGCCTTTTTGCTTACATGCATGAAGAAACGCGATAAAATTCTCTCCAAGATAGGCAAAAGGCACAGGCTTGAATGAAGAAACCAACATTTTCTCATGTTAAAACTAGCAGTCTATATAAAAATAAATGCCACATTTTGGCCTTTTTTTGAGGAAATTTTTTTGGCCATTGCAAGAAAAACAAAATCGTCCTTTCAACTCCTTCAGGAATTCGAAGATCAGAGCTGTAAAGAACACGCCCTCTGTCATGCATGCCATGATCTATTTCAATACTTAGCAGAAAATTATTTCAGGTGTCGGTAAGTGACGTGATTTATAAAAATAAATAAATACATATAACGATTACACCAAATGAATTTAGATAAGTCAATTGGATCATCCAAAGTATAAATTCATAGGCACAAAACCAATATCGCGCAAAAAAATATATAACCGAACATGTCACTTACAGATCTAAACGGTATGATATGCGATCGTGAAGGAAAAAAGGGATGAACACGAAGGGAGGAAAGAGATTAATACCACGCGATCGAAAGAAGGAGGAACTTTATCAGCAAAATCAAATTCATCGGCCATGGCTGCCGCGCAAAATCTAACAGATCCACCCGCTTAGGGAGGTGCCTGGTTTTCACAGCGAAACGAGAAAATTCCAGAATAAGGGTAGATCGCTGACGCGTAATTATAGATCGCTTCAAAACGCTTATTGGTTCTTCACCCGCATGGGGTTAATTAACAAGACAAAATTCCATTACAAAACAACAAACAGGTCAAATATATATTCATAATTTATAAAAATATAATAAAATTATACCCATTTTCTTATAACAAAAATATCCCAAAATTCTAACACAAAACGTTTTTTGACATTTGAACATAATGCGTATAAATATGGACCAGGCAAATTGGCCCTCCAAATGTCAAAAAATAATTGTGAAATTACCAATAAAATTAGGTAGAGAAAAAAGATGAAAATAAAAAAATAAGAGAAATATTTTATATTATTCTACTTGCTTTACAACACAAATGACTACTCTATTTATAGGTATAGTTTTATATGTAGGTTACATCCAAACTTAAATGATAAATAGTGAGCAATAAAATTTATGAATGATTTAGTGAAAGTTATAAATTTAATATAGTAGTAGTGGAGTAGTGGAAGTTAAAATTAAAATTAAAAAAAAATATATCTATATTTTAATATTCATGATAAGTAGATTGTTATTTGTAAATAAAATTGATAATCTTTGACAACTTCATTTAACAATTATGCTATGAAAATTGATAACCTGAATATAACAAATTGGTAATCATGTATAAATGAAAATCAACAATTTTATTGACAAATTTTTATTTTTTATACTATTTTTTTATCATGAGATATCTAGTTTTGAGACCCCTCCCAACACAAATGTCTTCCTTAAAAATTGAACTCGATATTTAAAAAAAATTTAACGGGGTCTTATACCCTTTTACTAACTCTATGTTGGTCATCGACAATTTTTTATTAGAATCAATAAATCTATATAGTTAATTGATAATTACCTTTTAAAAACTTAAGAGCCCTAATTTTTTTGCTAAGCATGTCTTTTATATTGGAGATAATTTTATTTGAAGTATTTTTTGTCAAACATTAAATGTAGATATATCTAAAGAAAAATTTAAATTTTGATTTATCATAACTGACTCTTTCTATTTTTTTTATAAGAAATGAGGGTTGTTGCCCAATACAAATAGTTTACACTAATAGAGAAATTAATCCCAAACCCTATAGTTTTCTCAAATGAAACTAACATATAATATATATTGATGATTTAGAGAGTCCTTCTTTCATTAGTGTATCTACCATCTTGTTCTTCTCTCTTAAAATATATTTTAATAGTATCTCTCATAGTCTATTAATTATTTGCTTAATCTTTAAAAAGATTAGGCTGCCAATATGAGTATTATGCTTATTTTATAACATATTAATAAGAACCATTGAATATAACTCAAGGATAGTTTTTTTATAACCATCATCTTATATGAGTGTGAGCCCTTATAAGATAGCCCGTTATTCTGAGTCAAATGTAATAGACAATCTAATAAAATGTCAAAAACTTAGTACCCAATTACCTTTCTATTAGTCTTAAGGTTTTCCCCGATTTTATAAAATCAACTATGCAGATTTAGTTTCAGGTGGTTCGGCCCACTAAGTGGAGAAAGGAAAAAATAGAAAGAGAAGGCCCAAAGATGCTTGCATGGGCATAGGTGTAGACGAAGTCGCTCGTTTTTGCTTCAATTATTGCACTAGTATTTTGTTCAAAGGAAACAACGTTATATATGTAAAACGGATAAAAATATTAATAAGAATTGATATAAATAATAAAAAATAAATTTATATTTTATAAAAATGTGAGTTCGATTCTCGTTGTTATTATAAGAACTCATTTAATAAAAGATCCCTTAAATTTTTTATAAATATTCTATGAATTCTAATACCAATGTTAAAATTAGTGTAAATTTTTTTGTATAAATCATAATAGTCAGCAATATGGATATGTTATTAGAGACAATTTTCAACATCAATATCATGGTTAAGTTGTCTCCAACCAGCGACCCAACTCTTTCAAGCTCTCTCTTAGACCTCCTCTCAAACTTCAACTCAAACTCTTCCCCTTTTTCACTACATGGTTGCTTGCTTATTCAAGCTTCTTCAACAAGCCAGACCATACCAATCACATAGAGCACTCGTTCCTACCTGTCTAATGCCCCACACCCACCATCCCATTTTAATGTTCTACAAGTGTACCCCCAACCGTATGTTGTTGCAATTTACCTACATGCATGAATAAATGAATATATATATATGTATGTATATATCTATACTCTTATGAGTCAACAGATAAAAAGGGAATGATCCGTCGTCAGACTACATCTCCAACGTTAGAGCTGTTGTCTGATGACGACGAGTAATACCGTCAGAGACACCGTCTTGCAAGTTCATCAAGAGGTGCGATGTGCTATAACTAGTGGATGGTTTCGTCCTTGGAACAACTGGGACATTGGCTTCACCCACCAACATCTGAACCACTGCCCTCATCGTCGGCCTGTTAAACGGGTCGGGGTTGAGAGCAAGCCTGCCCGATTAATAGTACCCTCCTCATTTCTGCTTCGTCAAACTCACCACACAGCCGAGCATCAGCGGCCATTAGCAACCTTCCTTCTCTGTGTAAACTCCATACCCACTCTACCAAGTTACTTCTCGACCCTACTTTACCGGCACCGTTAGCATCTTTCTCCATGGGTCTTCTTCCACAGGCTACTTCAAGAACTACCGCGCCGTAACTGAATATGTCAGTTTTCTCTGTGGCTCTGCCTGTGAGGAGATACTCCGGTGCCAGATAACCCATTGTTCCCGCCGCCACCGTGGCGTCCGGCGACTTGTCGTGTTCTGTTTGACGAGCTAAACCAAAATCGGCCGACCGGGCTTTGAAGCCTTCGTCTAAAAGTATGTTACTTGTCTTGACGTCTCTGTGAATCACCAGGTTTTCGCACTCTTGATGCAAATATGCGAGGGCTGAGGCAACTCCTAACAAAATTTTAAGCCTACGAGGCCATGGAAGAGGTGTTCTGGCCTCGAATAACGCTTTATCTAGACTCCCATTGGGCATTAAGTCATAGACTAATAAGATTTCACCTTTCTAGTGGCACCATCCTTGAAGACGAACGAGATTTCGATGTCTAATAGACCCAATTATGGATAATTCAGATAAGAATTCGTTCTTCCCTTGACTGCTATAGCCGCATCTCTTCACCGCAATGATATCACCGTTTTCTGGCAATATGCTCTTGTACACAGTCCCAAAAGCGCCGTGACCAATTATTCTATTGGCATTGAAGCACTTGGTGGCTGATTTGAGCTGCTTATAACTAACTTCTTTTGGCATTTTGATGATTTATGAGGCAAGTGACTCGGACTTCTTAACGTGTTTGACCTTTTTAGAGTACACCCAAATGAATGCACCGGCGAATAAAGCTAAAACGAAAGCCCCTGCAGTCACAACCCCCGCAGCGGCTCCAGGATTTTGCTTACAGAGCTCATTGTTACAGGACGATTTGCTATTATCTGGTTGAGTATTTGAAGCTGCAGGAGCCAATGAAGGAGGCGGCGATTTCACGGAACTGGCAGTTGAGTGCATCGTACTTAGAGTTGGAGGCGGCGGCGGAGCCGATGAACCTGGTCCAGAAGGGGAATTGGAGTCGAAGGAAGAGCTAAAGCTCCACCACTCTAAGCTATGGACCTCTGTACTTCCCTGCGTAGAGCCAGAGAAACCCACATACATCAAGTCGTTTACATACTGATCCAGATCAAGATCGAATGAGAGCAGGGGATCTTTTGGTCTAAGATTTGAGTACAAAACCCAGATGTTAAAGCCCTTTGTTGAGCCGTTGTATTCGATCCATGCGTTCACAAGATCGCCACTTTTTAAATCGACTCCAACAGATTCCAAGTCCCCAACATGCGTCGAAACCACACTGTTCAGGTCCAGACCAACATGATTCCCGTTAATGTCCTTGAACTCTACATCCATTAGAGTGTCGAATTCCCCCGCCAGAAAATCCGAGGAAGAGCCGTCCCCTTTAACGAGACCAAGGAAGCCGCCGGAGTCACCGATGGGCTCGGCATCGGGCGCGATTAGGAAAGCGAGTCCGCCTCCAATCGAGTATGGATCCAGATTGGTAATTGAAAAGGAAAGAAGGTGTTAAATCTCGCCGGTGAGTGAGTGCCGGGTCGCTTGAATCTGACGGGCTTAGAGTAGAGCTCTACTGGCGCCAGAATTGGGGACGGCGAGATCCCTAGTGAGCCTGACACTGTCATTGTCTAGGTGAGCATCTCCGATAAGCTTGAGACTTCTTAAAGTTAGGGTGACAAAGTCGAATTCGGTGGTGGCGATTGTGAAGACGCTGCTGGTGAAGCAGAGAAACAATGCAAAGGGGAAAAAGACGATGGTTGAGAATGCGCAGGAAAGTAACAACATTGCTCAGTTTTGGTAAAATCCCATTGGAAACAGTGTGTTGGCGAGTGGCGGCATTGCCGATATGTTGCGGAGGAGGACAGTTCACGGGCGAAGAGAGAGAGAGAGAGAGAAGGAGATGAAGTATTGAAGTTGGGAGTATTCTTTGCCTACGGAACAAAGCCGAGCAAAAGACATGGAGACTGAGACGTGGGCATGGAATCCTGAATGAGAGTAATGAAGACAGGTGGCTAATCATGTGGACACTTGTCCTCTCTCAACGGCAAATTTCCGGTGATAAAGAAATCTTTATTACTGCTAATATATTTTTTTTCTTGGGTAAATGTAAAGCATCCCTTTGGATGCAAGGCATCAGGACGCACGTCACGTGGTTGTAAGAACGATTCATGAATGTGATATTCAGTTTCTGCGTAGGGACATTCCATTTGCATAAGGAGGAGTTACAGATGTAGGCAAACGGCGATTAAAGTGGTTCATTATTCTGTGCCTTGGATCTCCTTTTCCTTGCACCCATGTCATACTTGCCAAACACAGACCCATGTATATGTGTTTGTGTTTGTGTGTGTGTAAACTACGGGAAGACTAAATAGGCCATCACACATGTGATCTTTCCTGCAACTTTCCTCAATTACACACAGTCGCTTTCCCACGTTTGATACTTCTTCCTACGTAACACTTAACCAATTCAACCAAGGGATATATGCCTCCCCTAATATATATAAAAAATGGGATTCACATGGCCTCTTCTTTTTGTACATGGTTTGTTTCATATATTCAAAGACGAGGATGGATAGAGTATATACTGTGACAATCTATAAATTAATAATTTGGGAGCTAACATTTCAAATAATTTGAAGTAGGAGGGCTAAAAGTCAATTCACTATTTTTTTTTACAAATTACAAACCAATCAAATTATGTCCATTTATAAAGGTTGGTGAGAATCCCACCCCCCGGGCCCCCTTAATGCCAATATTCTCAAAGATGATTTCAGGAGTTGTATTTACTCCTCATCGATATGGAAGCTGTTATTGACTACGTAACTTGTAGCAGCTTTTGTTAAACTTGCAACTTTCTATACAAAATAACCTATATATATATAATTACTATAAGATTATGAGAAATAAATGCAATTACTAGTAATATATAATGGTAAATTTTACTATAAGAAATAAAAACAGATTTATATTGCTTAATTGTTGTTTTGTGATTTATTTTCTTATGCTTACACTTATTCTTTAATACCTCATACTCCCCTAAGATAAATTTATAATATATATTATTTTATTTATCTAAATTAATAAACTAACTAGTATATTATTTATAATTAATTAATTTATTTGACCTCTTTAATTTATTAAAAAAATTAAATAAATCTTATATTAAATGATAAAAGTAATAGTAATTATTCTTTTTAAAACAAGGAAGAAAACTAGAGCATGATAATGGCAAGAGGGGAGGGGATTGAAACTGTAGAGAAGGGACAAAGAGGGAGGGGATTACATTTGCTAACAAATAACACACGTCAAAATTTATAATAGTATTTGGTCAAATGAACATATCAGTTATATTATAAAATAAGAGAATTTAAATTTAAATTCTATCATGTTAAAAATTATAGAAAAAAGTATTTTTATTATAAAAATTTTAATTTAAATTAATCAGTTGTTTAAACATATGATAATAAAATTTAGAAAAACTATGAAAAGGAATATAAAATAAAAATAACATACGTAATGAGTAATGGATCATGATAAGCAATCATACTACAAGACAAATCTCATGAGGCAATAAAACCTTGTTGTGTGTCGTCCAAGGCCCACCCTGCTCGGCAACACGTTTATCCTCTCCTCTCTCTTACCCCTTTCCCACTTCACTGCTAATTCCTCCATCATCATCCCCACGATAACATCCCTACTTACCAACCCTTCTCCTTTATTATGTACCAGACAAAAATACAAGTAGCATTTACACCCCCCTTGTCTTGTTCCTCTCTCAACTTCCATTGCCATACACTTATCTTATTACAGCCCCCACGAGTTTACGTTCAACAATGATGCCAGCTCTGCATATATACACAGATATCAAGAATACGATTCATTAATGGTGGATTTCTGAGGCCACACTTTGGGCCCAGAATCGTAGTTGTTTTTTCATATCCTCAGTTGAACGGAGCTTGGAGATGTTCATATTTAGTAGTGGTGAATCTGGTCTCTTTATCAGCCACGCCTCCGATAAATATGGTCTCTTGATATCTCTCTTCCCTTCCGTTGGTTTCATGGCATGATCTTCCCCTGTTTCTGATGCATTAACTATTTCTGTGCTCTGTTCATTGGGGCGAATACCAAGTCTCTGCAAACCCGGGACTACACTCATCATTCTCGAGCTCATATTCTCTTTCTTGAATACGAAACCCAGATCCATAAAGCCCTTCACTTCTTCGAGTTCTAGTTCCCCCAGTGTCTTGCAGCTCATGGCCTTTTGCAGCCTCCTTTTAGCTTGTTTCCTTAATTTCCCCCTGCGGATTTGCGTTGACGGCGAAGATGAATATGACCGAACTCTTTTACCCGAAACACTCATTAATCTAGTGGGGCATTCTTTCTTTCCTTCTTCATCATTTGAATCACCCTTTTAAGAACAGAAGAAGCACGGCCATGGGTCAATCCCATAACGAAGAGAGCATATCTGAACCATAAAAGGAACTAAATGGTGTTCGAAAGATTGGACTGTACCTGCAGAAACGATGAGATTGAATCTGATGAGACATGTTTCTTGGGGGATTCCTGTGCTGAACTCTCGCCATCTGGTAGAGGAGACAAAGAAATAATGGAATCAGATGACGATGGGAAAGACAGAAATTCTGATGCGGACGAAAGAGATTGGACAGTTTTGGGAGAAATTGACGTTGTGCTTTCTTGTGAGGACAGAACGATTTGGTGAAACCAAAGGCGTTCCATTGCATCTATAATGCAGAGAAAGTGGTTGCTGTTATCTGTCATTGAGAAAGAGAGCGAAAGAGAGATTGATTTTGGGGGTATAGAAGGCTTAAACAAGTTGATTGTTATAGCACAGAGGGCAAACGTGGTGGGGATTGAAACGAGGAAGAACCGAAAACAGAGCAAATGATCGAGTTGCTCATAAGTGGGTGGGACACGACCTTAGGACAAAGAACGAAGGATGTGGATGTGATCGAATCAACCTAGACATACATGTGACGTGGATCTTAAGCTCCACATGTTATATGGATGAAATGACGGTTTTGCCCATGCTTCTCAAGCCAAATCACGTCCCCCCGGCATGTGGCATAAAATCCAAGATAAATCCAACTACGCTGAGCCAAGTCTCATCAAGGTTGGGTCAATATCCCTCACATGCAAGGAAAGAGCAGACAATTCTCAGCAATATCTGGGATTTGGAATTTCCAAAACACATATTCTAAAAATATTTACTTACACAAGCTTAAGATTAAGAAACATTACAGTTGTCACAGCAGCCAAATCAGATTCGCCGCCCGGTGAACCGGAAGAGAGATGGGCTGGTGGATTTGGACTCGTATGGTTACCAACCTGGACAAAGCCACAACTTATGGCTCCTATTGTCTTTGCCACAGATATTTTTGTTTCAGAAGTTGCTGCTACGCACTCTTCGTTCTGGGAGTTTTGATTCCTGGGGCTGAGACGAAAATATGCAAGGACGCGTTAGGAATCAAAAATTTCAGAGTTGTCGCCAATTAAGTAGTAAAAAGACAAGATTTACGTAAGAACTTTCTTGTTCGGAAGCTGTTGAGGAATCTCTGAGTCCTTAGAAATATATGTGAGCAGTCAATGTTAACTTTATTAGAAAAAAATAATAAAAAAAAATAAAGAATTATATGTATTATTTATGAGCAACATGTTCATTACAATCATAGTAACCTACTTGGGTTACACACTAATATACCCTCACTTGAGGGAGATAAACTAACCCCACTTGGGGACTTTGAGGAGAGACCCAAGTTACCCTCTCCTTCATTATGGTGAAGATTATATAATCTCACACACAAACCTATATACTAAAACCCTTTATATAGAATTAGGGTCATCTAGTAACTAAGTGATTAATCACTAATCATCTAATTAATTCAGCCTTCTAACACCCCCGCTCAAGTTGACACTCCTTAACTCTAGGTGTTCAACTTGCCAATACAATATACAAGGGAGTAAGGTGAATTAAATCAAACTATTTTCATTTTACAAACTGAACATTCAACATTGCTCTGTTTCTCTTCTTCTTCTTCATCTTCTTCTTCGACTATGAAGCAATGTTGATTCCTAAAAATACCTCAGTGTTTATTCGTCGAGTTCCAACTGTTGATGCCTCTTCCATGAAATATACTGAAGACTCTGAATGGGATGAATTTGGCAATGAGTTGTATGCAATTTTTGATGTATTGCCTGTTCAATCAAGCAACTTAATACCAGAGGCTCCTCCAACTACAAATAAAGCTGATGAGGACAGTAAAATTAAGGCCTTGATTGACACTCCAGCTTTGGATTGGCAAGGTTTTGGAAGGGGCATGAGTGGACGAATGGCTGGTGGACGTGGTTATAGGTTGCAACAGAAAACACCTCCACCAGGGTATGTGTGTCATAGATTCAAGGTGCCTGGGCATTTTATTCAGTATTGTCCTACGAATGGTGATCCAAATTATGACCTTAAGAGGGTGAAGCCTCCCACTGGCATTCCGAGATCAATGCTCATGGCAGCTGCCGATGGTTCTTATGTTCAATAGCTACGCAGTTCCTTTTGAGGAAGCCATGAACCCAGGTATCTGGTTCCTTGACCACAACTATCACGAGGCAATGCTTTATGTTCAAGAAAATAAAAGCTAAGGAGCATGTTGTGGGACGGTACAGTACAGGCCAAAAACTTCAACCGAATGATCTCGACATTCACAGCTTATACCAACAACACGTGCTGCTAGTGATATACCACCACCACCTCCGGCCATTCATCTTCTTCTTCGACTATGATCTTGTTGCAGTCCTCGAATGTTTACTTCTCTTCAAATACCTCTAGAAGCTTCCATGGCAGCTCTTCTTCATGAATCACGATCTCATTATATCCAGAATAAAAAAAAATGATGAAGACCGCGAAGAGAGGTATCAAAATCTGTCTTGCTGTATTCTTGATCTTCTTGATCCTTCTTGCCACTGTGATCTCAAAATATGCCTTGCTGTATTCTTGATCTTCTTGATCCTTCTTGCCACTGTGATTATTACACTAATCTTCACCATCTTTAAACCCAATAACCCTGAAATTACTGTTAAACCCAAGAAATCAGAGTCTGGTATGTCATCTTCGTTCTTTGGAAGATTTGTTGCAGAAAACCACTGGCGAGCAAGAAAAGAGAGCAAGAAATTATGGAGGGCTTCAAGTTGAAGGGGAGCAAGATCCTGAGAAGGATATTGAGCAATGATAACTTTGATGAAGAAGATCAGCGTCAGCAGTCATCAGAGGCAAAACTGGAATCTTCAAGATTGAATCAAGCATCTACTGACTCAAACAGAAGCTTGAGCCACCTCCGTGACACAAAGAAAATCTTTGCTGATTCATGGAATGTTGGAGGCATTGCACCACCCGAGAATTTGGACATGGAAGATTGGCTTTGATACCATGTTAACTTTATTAGAAATAAATAATGAGAAGAAAGATAAAGAATCATATGTATTATTCATGAGCAACATGCTCATTATAATCATAGTAACCCACTTGGGTTACACACTAATCTACCCTCACTTGAAGAAGATAAACTAACCCCACTTGGAGACTTTGAGAAGAGACCCAAGTTACCCTCTCCTTCATTATGGTGAAGATTATATAACCTCACACACAAACCTATATACTAGAACCCTTTATATAGAATTAGGGTCATTTAGTAACTAAGTGATTAATTATTAATTACCTAATTAATTCAACCTTCTAACAGTCAAGTTATTCATCATATGACGGCATGTGTGTGTACCGTATGCCATCCACAACCCAGAAATAAGGGTAACAACTCGGACTCGCATCAGCGAGTTGTGAAGGGAAAAAGATAGCTTAAAGTGGTCAAATTGAATTCGAATATTAAGTAAATGGGTATTGGTCTGATGCATCTAAATTTGCGCGCCTGAGGAGATCAAATTGGCAATCACAACCTGTTGCCCACTAAGACGTTTTGAAATCGCTGTCCCAGTGACTCTTCAATGTACTTCTGGAGGTCAAAGTTGCTATCTTCTGTTGTGAGCAGTAAAGTGAATAAAAAACTGTTTTCTTCGTGAAAGCAAATAATATTGATTGTTGATTTCTTTAGCTAATAATAAGAGAACACAATTTATAATTGGGGAGGATTCTATGAAATGGAATGCACGGCTAAGCGTTTTCAAGAGAAACCCATTAACCCGTGTCATCTCCTTGCACGAACGATAACGCTTATCGCTTCATTTTAATGCCAAAACAGTGACGACGATATCAATGATTCCTATCAATCATATAAAGCATAAAATAAGAACCAACAGGGCATTTGGTCTAGTGGTATGATTCTCGCTTAGGGTGCGAGAGGTCCCGAGTTCAATTCTCGGAATGCCCCCAACCTCTGCTGTTTATTGACTTTTGTCTGCTCTATGAAACACTTGAACTAATCTTTATCTGGGACGATAAAATGCGGCGGGAAAGACTCAGAGTGATATAAGACTAATGATAATATTTTATTTTCGTCTCCTATTCAGTCAGATATCACTTTATAAGCAACTCAAACAAACTGGGAATTTCCTTGGTTACAATGGGTAGGCAGAACCTGGAGACCAGGGCCATTATTCTCGTCAGCCATGGTGTCCAGAAGAATCAGGGAGTTTCTGGGTAGTGAAGACTATCTATCACACGTGATAAAACTTCTTGGCCTTCCGATATAAATTACGAGTATTAAATTCTAAGCATTTGTTATTACCAGAAAAATTTACCCTTGCATCTCTTAAATGGAACATAATCCCGGCATGAAATTACCATCCAGATACCAGAATAGCTACATTTCATAATATCAGATCATCATATATCTTAATGGATAGAAAAATAACATATTCATAGGCAAGGACATCCGATAGCCTTTCACAACATCTAAAACGAAGAACAAAGAAAAGACAACATTAAAAACTATATCGATAACTCCCCAGAAACATCATCTTGAACACGCAGTCAGCAGCGTCATACAAGACATTCATTTCACATCCCCACCACGCAGCCTCAGGACAAGGTGAAGGGTAGATTCCTGAATGTTACAATCAGCGAGAGTGCGTCCACCTTCAAGTTGTTTGCCAGCGAAGATCAGACGTTGTTGGTCAGGCGGAATTCCCTCGTCCTGAATCTTTGCCTTGACATCATCTAGGGTGTCCGAGCTCTCCACCTCCAGAGTGATCGTCTTGCCAGTCAGAGTCTTCACAAAAATATGCATTCCCCCACGGAGTCGAAGCACCAGATGAAGAGTGGATTCCTTCTGGATGTTATAATCGGCAAGAGTCCTACCGTCCTCCAATTGCTTACAGGCGAAAATCAAACGCTGTTGACCGGGAGGGATACCTTCCTTGTCCTGTATCTTGGCTTTGACGTTATCGATGGTGTCAGAGATTTCTACCTCAAGGGTGATGGTCTTGCCGGTAAGGGTTTTGACGAAGATTTGCATGCCTCCCAGGCGGAGAACCAGGTGGAGGGTGGACTCCTTCTGGATATTGTAATCGGCGAGAGTGCGACCGTCCTCGAGTTGCTGCCGGCGAAGATGAACCTCTGCTGGTCAGGGGGAATCCCTTCCTTATCCTGTATCATAGCCTTGACATTATCAATGGTGTCGGAACTCTCCACCTCCAAGGTGATCGTCTTTCCAGTTAGGGTTTTCACAAATATCTGCATATTTACCCAAGACGAATTGACGATAATCTAATCAATAAGATCAGAAATGGATTGCGGGTGATCTTTTGTCAGTGACTATAAAATTGGGCAGGTGAGAAGGACTTCATATAAGAAAACAGGACAGACCTCTCGAAAATTGAGAAAGACCAAAATTTTTTTGTCAAAAAAAAAAGTTTCACGTATTAAAATTAAAACATAACCTTATAACTCAAATAATATTTATAAAAAATTTATAAAATTATTTATTAAAAGAATTTTTATAATAATAATGATGAGGAGAATCAAACTCACAAACGAATGTGTTCTTTGTTATCTATACCACAGCAGAAGACCGAAATTAAGAAGGGGAACAAGGTCGAAAACTAATTTGGGCATTAGGGATTGGGGCCTAGAAGGTTCTCGCCGTTTCCGTCGGCGATGCAAGTTGCAGCGGTAGTGTTATGGGCCTATCTTGCGAATGTAAGATGGGCTACTCTTGGACAGAGCATTTAACACTGAGAAAAACTATTTACCAAAAAAAAAACAGAGAAAAACATACACCCATTTAATATTAGATATATAACTAACGGGGTTGGTCCGAGTAGTAAGCGATTCGGTATCGCTTAAGCGAGATCTCGAGTTCGAGCCTTGGCGTACGCAGAAAGTCCCCGTTGGGAGACTCACCCACCATAGCCAGGTGCGCGACGCGGGTCAGATCTAGATGTAGTTGGGGCAAAGCTCCGGTGAACCGAGTGGGCAACAAGAAAAAAATATAGATATATAGGTTATACTAAAAAAAAAAGAAAAAAAAATATAGATATGTAGGTTACTTTGTTTGAGCTTTGGAGAGTATTTTTTATTATGATTTTAGTTACAATATTTGGAGAAATATTTTAACTTTTAGGTGCCTAAGTTTATATTTGATGGTAATAGATGACTCGTTCTGACTGACATTGATATCACTTAAGAGAAAAAGAAACATCGTCTTACTTTTAAATCGTAGGTGAACTCAACCCCTTTCTAAAAATTTTTATATAAAAAAAAATAGATATGTAAGTTACCTATAGTCCATAAGTTCAGCTAGTAAAATAATAAGACATACAATCATTTAGAGTATATTCAGTCATGAGAAATACTACTTTGTTGTAGTTGCATATTTGAAGAAACATCTTAACTCCTAAATACTTTAGTTTACGCTTGAAGATAATCGATGACTCGCCCTACCCGACATTAATATTACTTAAGAGAAAAGGCTTCACACTACTATTAGATCATACCTAAGTCCAACTCCTTTTTAAAAATTTATATATATATATGAGGGTTTAGTTTATTATAAAAACTTTTAGAAAACTAAACCACTTTATTCATAATTTGTAAATAGTTTCATATACATCAAGGCCCTGGCTCCAACACAGCTCCAAGCCTCTAAATATTGATATTGATCATTTGGAGGTGAGCCCTTGATCCATTTGTCGCTTAACTATGAACCTAGATGCGAATGAAAAATCCATTCGGGACCTAAAAACACATATAAACATTATTGAAATATTAAAAACCTACTTTATTCACCCGATACCATCCTATCCCTCATCCTGACCATGATTCTTTGCGATTAACTGATTCCTCTCCCGCTCAAGCACAACGTATATTGACCGAAATTCTATAAGCAAGCAAAGCATACATAATTTCAAGGCTTCACGTAATTAACACTGAAGCCAGAAACAAATGCATTGACTCTAAGTAGCATTGCTATTACAATATACAAAACCTCAAAAAAAAAGTCAGTTTCCTTCACTTTCATGAATATTCCAATGTATATTATATACACAAAATGAGATAGTGAACTACTGCGGAATGATTTTTAAGTTATTTATTCTTTATTCCCATATAAAAAAAAGTTATTTATCCTTCATATCATCAGGAAGAGCAGAAGCTTTGCAGATAGGGCATATGTTCTTCATCAATAACCACTTTCTAATGCAGCTCACATGGTAGTCATGACCGCAGCTTCTCAGTGTCCCAACATCGTCCATGTACTTGTACTCTTCCTGTAATTTTTTAAATCAAGAACGACACTCGTTTAATACAATTCAAAAGCATCTAAATTATCAATTAGAGAATAACGAAGAATGAAGCAGAAGAATGTTGTGATTTTGATTTTCACACAACCTCATATGATGACTCTACAACAACAACAAAGCCTTTTCCCATTAAATGGGGTCGGCTACATGGATCATACGACGCCATTGTGCTCTGTCAAAAACTAAATCCTTGGATAGGTTATTGACCAGGAGATCCCGCTCAATGACCTCGTTGAGCGTTCTCTTTGGCCTTCCTCTACTCCTTTTAACCGGACTCCATACTATTTGATCCACCCTCCTCACCGGCGCATCCCTTGGCCTTCTTTGTACGTGTCCAAACCACCTAAGACGGTTCTCCACTATTTTCTCCGCAATAGGTGCCACTCCAACTCTTCCCCGTATTTGTTCATTACGAATCTTATCTTTTCTTGTATGCCCACACATCCATCTCAACATCCTCATTTCGGCTACCCCAACTTTATGCTCTTGTTGTCCTTTTAAAGCCCAACATTCACTTCCATAAAGCATTGCTGGTCTTATAGCAGTACGATAAAACTTTCCTTTTAATTTATCTGGTACTTTCCGATCACATATAACCCCAGTAGCCTTTCTCCATTTAAACCACCCAGCCTGGATTCTATGATTAACATCCTCCAAAATTTCACCATCTTTCTGTATAATTGATCCCAAATATTTGAACTTATCTATTTGTGGAATAACTTGATCTCCTAATCTGACCTCCAAATTACTTCTAACTTGCCTCTTAGAAAAATTACAATGCATGTATTCAGTCTTATTTCTCCTCAGACGAAAACCCTTCAACTCTAAAGTACTTCTCCATAACTCAAGTTTAAAATTGATCTCTTCTCTTGACTCCGCCATAAGAACTATATCGTCCGCAAAAAGCATGCACTTAGGGATTTCGTCTTGAATAGGCTTAGTTAGAACATCCACTACCAGATTAAATAAATAAGGACTCAAAGATGATCCCTGATGTAGACCAATCTTTATGGGAAAATCCTTTGTTTCTCCCCCAGACGTTCTTTACTAAACAAAAATAAAATTACCACAGCTGCATGGTCCCCACCAAGAATTTAAACGGAGCCCAACTGTATGTAATTTAATGGGACGATGGCCCCCAAAAAAGAGGGGACAGCCACATTTACGAATAGAGGTCATTCAATAATCAAATGCAGCTGTCCTCATGCATTACTGGCAGATTTGTGAAATCCAAAGAAGTGATGTTTCATTCCCCAAAGTTGAGGCTTAGTGCATAATTTCTTTTAAGGGGAGGAAGGAAAACATACCAGGCAGATTACACAACTTCCTTCCTCTTGACTCTGCTCGGAGGAACAATATATTGATTCTGTCAAACACTTGGAAATCATGTTCTCAGACAATCCTGTGCTGACATGACCAATCCTCTCTCCCAGAGCAAGTAATTCCTGGTCAAGCCAGCCATCCAAAAATCCAAAAATATTTTAAAATGCATGCATTTGATAACAGTTCTACCATGTTATTTAAGATTAAAACAAACATAATCACCTCATAGCTCATGTTGTCTATGTCCATCCTCATTTCTCTATGCTGATCAATCATATTCCGAGAACCATACAGCAGAGCACGATCAACAACCGTGAAACCCTACAAATCCAAACAAAAACAAATTTGAGCCTGTCAAACTTAAGGTAAAAGAAAACAAAATAATTCTGCTTATTTACATATAGAGAGAGGGAAAGTTGCTAATGCACCAAACACCGCTACTTCAGGTTGACCAAATAGTGCCAGTTGAAGACAAGACGAATGGGTATATCTAAAATTGAAAATGTTTCCTACTCTTGAGTTCTAGCATGAAAACTCAGTACACAAAGATACCAAGAAATACCTCAGAGGAGAACCCATCATGAAGAATAGCCTCATCAGCCAGTGATCGATATCTCTCGCTAGACATCCTTGACCTCCCATTTCTATCACTATTCCGCCAACTGATGGCAGTCAATGGTCTTGGAAGTCTAGGCATAAAACCTTCAGCTCCCATGGGCAATCCACCATCTGAAGGCACCATATGTCCCACACACGAGCTTGAAGAGGCTCTAAAAGTTGGAGTTGGTGTTGGAGTAGATCTTTGGGAATAGTTACTTCGAACTCCCCTAGCAGGGTGAATGAGGTCACTGTGAAAACTTTGAGAAACAGTAGGACTTATGCTTGTATTATATTCATGATGGTAACTCGCAACATCTACCGAAGCATTACTGACGCCACTTCCAACTAGCAAGCGACTCGGTTCATGATTATATCCACTTGATTCTGCAATGTCAGACAAAGATCTCTAATCTAAGATAAAAAGTGAAGGAAATTGGGATAATTTATGTCTATTTTAGAATCTATTAACTAAGGTCTAAAAGAAAAGAATCTATAAACTAACCAGACAATAATACCCTCCCAAGAGCAGGAGACATGTTCATTTGGCTCCAGTCCCTTGTCATAGTACTAGAACTATGACCAGAAAGACCCACTGAGCTAGAATGGTCAGTGGACGGGCCAGAAGATAAGTTGTGCAAATGGTTGCTAGATAAATGCGTCCTAGCAAGGTTGTATTCCAAATCAAGTGCAGATCGACTTCTAACATTCCTTAAAGAACCCTCACCCCTGATTGAAAGGCCACTGCCTCTGAAGGGGGGTGTCATAGTAACATGATCCCAAGGAAGATGTTGAGAATCCAAGCTCAGCCTCTCCTGCCTTATTTCTGAAGATATAGGGAGATCAGTTGAGCTTCCTGCACTGAAATATCTGCTTGTGCTGCTGCCTCTCTCACATACTGAAGGAATTCCAGGGCTCTTTCTTTTGTGAGGCCCTCTTCCATTTCCCATTGTAAAATCAAAGAAACCGCCATCGGCAACTTGAAATGCTTGTCTATCATAATTGGGAGAAGGCTGGTGAGCATAGTTTTCAGAAACTGTGAAAAATGTTCCAGGATTTGATGAACGCAAAAAATGATCATGAGAAGATCTTGATGCATCTGATTGATGAGGGGGTAATTCAATGTTGATGCTTGAGGATGCATATCCATCTGGCATTGCGGCATTGTTCCAAGAAGCAGCCAAAGAGCTGCCATCTATAGACATATTTTCTAATGGATAAATAAAAGAACCATTCTCTGAAGTGCTAGCCCCACCTGCAATACAGGACCAGTATAAGCAATCTAGTATTCATGCAAGAACGTCAATAATTACCTATAAAATTGGTAATGAACCAAAATAGAATTGCAACTGAAGCATGTAGAGTTACGTTACCTAGTTGCACATTATGTTGATCAGTATGCATATAAGTCCAATTCTGCTCATGCTCACCTCCAAACATCTGAGATACGCTACATAAATGTCTGTGTCCCATAACAATCAATAGCAAACTCAAGTGGTCAGAATAGAGGCAAGGGTGCAGTTTAATCAGATCTACAAATAACTAGCAACCTGCGAAGCAAGAAATCATCTGAAGAATTCAATACCTAAATGTAAAATGACTTCAAAACAATCATAAAACTCAGAATCTAAGCAATGATAAAATTCGTTTCAGGAGACTCAAGCATTTCCCCGACTGCAGAATGCAGAATAATAACACAGTGACAATAAAGAATAAATTTATAAAGCATTCAATTATATATAAACTCTACAAAATTTATAAATTAGAACAAAGGGGATTAGTGAGTCATCACTGGCAATTATTTTCAAGAGAAATTATAAATATATGCTGCAGATTATAAAATCTGGTAACTCATAATCAATCTACATAAACCGGCCTGTAATAAACTAAACACTTGCCACTCATAGTCTTCTTAACCACAGGCTAATACCAACAGTCCAATGTAAGTCCACTCACTTGAAGCCATCTACTCACAGATTGCCTCTCTCCACTGAAACAGGGAGAGAGCCAGTCTGAGGCAATAAAACAAAGATGAGGGAAAAAGCGAAAACTTAGAATAAAAATGAGATAATTGAGATTCAAATTAGTTAATGGCTTCTCACTCCATTTTTCCACGTAGAAGTAGGAATTAGATTTGACTAAGGAGGGATCGGGAGTAGGATGACTCACACCACAAACATTACCTGGACTATGATAACAAAGGGGCACTCAGCAGGTGTTAAGAGGTGTTAGCATTTTCTATTCTTTTCCTGCACTTGAAAAAGATGAACTAAGCACGGGCATCAGGCACATGTGTATGTGCCTTCTTATCAGTAATTAGGACAAGAATAATAAAAATACATATAAGTTACCATAAGAAAATCCATCATAACACGTTTTCCTTTGTACTACATATCTGCACTATAATTTTTACAATATATATTTACAGGAGTTTTGCATGAAACAGAAATATGAAGGGCTTTTAAAAATATTTGCAGTTTACCTTAACAGTGTCTGGGGGGGCCTATATTGGTAAAACTATACAGAGTTAGGTTGTCTACCTTATAAAAAGCAAAAGGTCCAAAAAAACTGTTGACTCTAGAAAGTGTTTGCTACTAGAATGAAATTCTGTGGTGAGAGGCAATGATTTCCATAAATGAAGAAAATCAAAATAAAATTGGAGAATGTGGACATAGAGAAATTACACCCATCCCAAATATTCATACAGATGATGAGCAACTTAAAAGAAGCTTGAAAACTTTGAAAGTTAAAGAAGAGCCCAGGAAAGCATACCAGTTAAAGGGGAAAAAATCATAAGATCATATATTCGAATTGCAAAAATGAGAAAGCTGAGGTAAATGAACTCTAAAGGAATACAATTACTTCAAATCATTAAAATGAAAGGAAGAAATAGATCGGGAGTTGAAACCTGGAAACTCTTAGAAACACAAAATGTTAGAGAGTTCCAAATATGAAATTTGTAGTGAAAATAGGTTAAAAATATTAACAAGCATTTAACAATGCTCAAAGGGTGGTTAATGTGTTAACCATATGTTGACTTGATTAGCCGCTTGTATGATTAATTTGCCCTAAAGCAAAAATACATTTTGTCAAAAATCCTTTCCTCAGAATTTGTCTTAGTCTTATATGTAAATTGCATGAGACATGGTAATATTAGTTGAGAATGTCACTAATAGAAAAAAATCTGCATAAGGACAAGGACGTGTCTCCTATTGTTCTAATATCACGTTGCTTGAGACATTGCCATAGTCTGAATACAATCACAAAATCGCATTCAACAAACTAAAATGTCGCTATGAGATTGACAATTTCTTTCTATAAAATAAAGGAAATAATACAAGAAAATACTATAATGCCACAACAGTACTAAAATACTAGCAGAAATATATATATGAATATAGAATCAAACAGAGGAGTAGGCTTAAGAAAAATAATTACTTTGTCATATTATGGCCTGTCAAATCAAGTTCTCAGAAGAAAGTATGGTTTGCATTGATCATTTAATTCCAACTTATCATCATTAGTCTAATCGTAAACAAAATAGTAATATTCATGCAAAGCATCATGGAAAAAATATAGCTTTGCTTCACCTTCCAGTTAACTATAAGCTTCAAGCTTGAACTAAAGATTTCTATCTTCAGTTATTAAATGATAAAGCCTTACAAAATAAAATATGAAGATCAAGACAGACAAGCATATGAATATGACCATAAGCAATATACGGTTTCAATGTGTCAAGTTTTCCGAGGTACAACATATTGAACATGATGATTGCATGTAAAACATATTTTCTTTGTTTATTTTATTAATAACTATCAAAGACATTCATAACACTGCTCAGCTTGATACAGCACATGTGCTTAATATAAAAATAATAATGACAAATAAGAAGCTTGGGACATAATAGTCTGACAAATCCCACAAGGATATCAGCGAGAAAGGGAGTTGTGACTTAAAAAGAAGTCAGTGAGAGATTAGTTGTCTAAGCCAATAGTGCCATTAGGATGGATAAGCCCAAGGATGAAAGCAAAACTTATTTTTCCATCTACCATAGACTAGATAAAAGAAAATAGGCATCCAACGTTCGGATACACTATCAACATCTTGTTGCTGGTATCCCCTCATTCCTCAACATCAAGGATCATAAGTGAATATATAACCCAACTATTTCTTATCAACCAGCTTCAAAGTCAAATGCCCCAAGCTAAAGTGCAAATAAAGCATCACCCAGCCATGAATCCTTGCATTTTTGGAGGAACTGACTCTTAGCAGAATATGAAACCCCGCCAGCATAACAGGTCAAGTAACATCGACTCAAGGTGAATGGATGAAAGTCTTCATCAATGGCATGTTTTAATGATCCAAATTGCAGTCTGCATAATATAGTGAAGCAAAAACTCTATGAAGACTGTTACTGCTACTCTCATTGTACCACCCCACCCCAAAAATAGCTATCATGAATATCAGATTTAAAACAAATGGTAAAAGGATTTAGCTAAGGCTTTTACAAGGCACGGGGAAGATAGTATTAAGGTTTACCAACATCCATATTCCATCGCCTCAAGGCATCAATTAAATATAGAACCATGAGGTGCATGAAGTTCCATGACTGCCCTAGATTGCCAGTTACACTCCATGTAACATCCCAATTTTCAGGCCTTCAGACACGGAAATAGCCTGAGAATGAGAGGCTACCAGACCCCTTTTGAGCAGAAGTCCCAGAGACATAAGAGAGTTTTTAGGGACTAAGCTGCGAGTAAGTAAAGGTACGGGAACTTATGTGCAAACAGTGGAAGTCCCAATGTCAGCCCAAAAGAGGAAGACAACCGAAAACTCGTGGGAATGGGAGTACCCACGAGAAATGATGCCAATAGAGGTTTTGGAAGCTCCTACATGTTCCTAGAGTAAGCTAGAAGGTTGCGGAAGTTTCTAGAAGATCCTAGAGAAGTGTGGAAAGATGGAGAACTCTATGGAGATATCTAGAAGACTATGGAGAAGCCTAGCTTATTCTAGAGAATTCTATACTTGTGTAGAATTGTGTAGAAAGGTATAGAATAAAGATGTGTGTGGAGAATTCTAGAATTATTCTTTAAGGAGGTGGGATGGCTATAAATACCCACCCCCTCATTCATTTGTATCATGAAGAGTTGTAAGTTCTCTAAGCCTTCTTTGGAAAGCTTCCTTTGAGCTAATACAATTGTCTTCTTCGATATTGTTCTCTTGTTGCCTATTTCGTGTTGCTTGCTAAGTGTTTTGTAGGTTGGCTGACTTAGTTCGAGTATAAGGTGGAAGTCGAGCTAAGGCCACACGTAGCTTAGACGTTGGAATCGCTAAGTGCGTGACACGTGGTATCAGAGCCAAGTTGCGACAAAGGGAGTATCGTGACCATGGCAAACCCTGATGAAGCTAGCAACATTTCTGCGGTGCAAGAGGAGCGTGGGCGAGAGGAGGCCCAAGTTCCGTCGAAGAAAACTAGGGGGAAATCCAAGGAGACTCCACGGGAGGGGAGTTTCTCCAAGGACGTTGTGGATGCTTTCAACGTAAGGCTGACCAAGATGGAGTTGGCCGTGGGAGAACTTTGTGACACTCTTGGTGCTAAGGAGGATGACCAAGAGGAGAAGGAATCCGTGTGGATTAAGTCACTCGAAGGTCAAGTACAAGGCATGTTCAATGAGTTCGTCGATAAGATGAACAAGACAATGGAGGAATATCGGTTGCGGACGGAGGCCGAGATGCAGTCCTTGCGAAACGAGTTGGCAGAGACGAAAGCCGACTTAGCCTTGTGCAAAGTTGCCTTGTCAAGCGGTGTTGGTGCAAGTGTCTCGCGAGTAAGAGTCCCGGAACCGGCGAAGTTCGCGGGTAAGCGAGATGCTAAGGAGATCGACAATTTCATTTGGCACATGGAGCGCTACTTGGAGGCCACTAGCATGACGGATGATGCGGCCAAGATCAACACCTCGACTCTCTATCTCGAGGGAGATGCGGCCTTATGGTGGAGAAGGCGCTATGCGGAGATGGAGCGAGGATTGATCGAGATCGCGACGTGGGAAGCATTCAAGGCGGAATTGAAAAGGCAATTCTATCCTGAGAATGCCGAGGAGCTAGCCATGAAGAAGTTGAGGGGACTAAGGCAAACGGGCTCGGTGAAGGACTATGTACGGGAGTATTCATCATTGATGCTAGAAATTCCCGACATGAGCGACAAGACTCGTTTGCTCTACTTCATGGACGGCTTACAACGGTGGGCCGAGCAAGAGCTCAAGAGGCGCGGCGTCCAAGATCTAGCTAGTGCCATAGCGGAAGCGGAGTCGCTTGTCGAGTTTGGGAACACCCAATTCAAGAAGGACAACAAGCCAAAGAAGGGGAACTTTGGCAAAGGTGGGGGAGAGAAATCCCACTTCAAGGCAACGAAGCCCTTCAACGGGAACAAGAAACAAGGTGAGCCATCGAGAGATCACTCGAGGGAACGTCCGAGGGAGCAATCGAGGGAACCGTCGAAGTTTCGACGAGACTGCTTCCTATGTGGAGGACCGCATTGGGTGAAGGAATGTCCGAATCGAGGAAAGCTCAATGCCATTGTTGCGGCACATGATGAGAGTGCCCAACGAGGTGATCAAGCGCACTTGGGGAATGTGCGTGTGGTGAACTCCGTCAAGGCGAAGACGGAGGTAGAGACCAAGCGTGAAGGAGTTACGGCTGACGTAAAGGTGAGCTTCCCACCAGGGAAGAACTTGCTATATGTAGATGTCCGAGTGAACGGGAGGGACATCAAGGCGTTGCTTGATTCGGGGGCGAATCAAAATCTCATAGCAAGTGACGAAGCCGCAAAGCTTGGATTGGCGATGGCCAAGGAAGTAGGGTGGATTAAGATGGTGGATCAACCCTCACAGCCCATGATGGGAATTATCCGCAAAGCTCCCATCACCGTGGGTACGTGGGCTGGACAGTTGGATTTGAACGTGGTGCCATTGAAGGATTACAAGATGGTGCTAGGTCTCGATTTCATCGAGCGAGTGTTGCCGTTCACTCTCGCCGAGGATGGGTTTGCTCACTTTCGAAGTGGTAGTTGTGAGCATCGTGTTGCGGTGGAGCGCATATCGGTTGGGTCAAGTGTGCTATCGGCAATGCAAGTGGCCAAAGGAGTCAAGAAGGGTGAAGAAACGTTCCTAGTAGCCTTCAAGGAAGAAGAAGGTAATGTCCCCAACTCTCTTGACATTCCTCCGCAAGTTAAGGGCGTGCTTGAGGAGTACAAAGATGTTATGCCGCCCGAGTTGCCAAAGAAACTTCCTCCTCGAAGGGAAGTTGATCATGCCATAGAGTTGGAGCCCGGAGCTAAACCTCCAGCAATGATGCCTTATCGAATGGCTCCTCCCGAATTAGAGGAGTTGCGGAAGCAATTGAAGGAGTTGTTGGAGGCGGGATTCATTCGACCATCCAAAGCACCATACGGAGCTCCCGTCTTGTTCCAAAAGAAACATGATGGAAGCTTACGTATGTGCATCGACTATAGGGCTCTCAACAAGGTGACGATCAAGAACAAATATCCCATTCCGCTAGTCGATGACTTATTCGACCGGTTAGGAAAGGCGAAGTGGTTCTCGAAGTTGGACCTGCGATCGGGATATTGGCAAGTTCGTATTGCGGAGGGAGATGAGGCGAAGACCACTTGTGTGACGAGGTATGGCGCTTTCGAGTTCTTAGTCATGCCGTTTGGGTTAACAAATGCGCCCGCGACATTTTGCACGTTGATGAATAAGATATTCTACCCGTTCCTAGACAAGTTCGTGGTAGTCTATCTCGATGATATTGTTGTCTATAGTGAGACCCTTGAGGAGCACATCGGGCACCTACGCAAAGTGTTCCAAGTGTTGCGGGAGAACGAGTTATATGTCAAGCGGGAGAAATGCTCGTTTGCGCAACAAGAGGTGATGTTCTTGGGGCACAAGATTTCTGGTGGAAAGATAAGTATGGACGAAGCCAAGGTGAAGGCGATTGTTGAATGGGAAGCGCCAACAAATGTCTCGGGTTTGAGATCGTTTCTTGGGTTGGTGAACTACTATCGTAGGTTCATCCAAAGTTATTCGAAGAGGGCGACACCCTTGACGAATCTACTGAAGAAGAATGTCCCATGGGAGTGGGACGATGCTTGTCAAAAGGCTTTCGAAGACCTTAAGCAAGCGGTGATGAGCGATCCGGTGTTGGCGTTGCCGAACTATGAGAAGCCATTCGAAGTCCATACTGATGCGTCAGATTTTGCAATTGGGGGCGTGTTAATGCAAGAGAGACACCCTATTGCATACGAGAGTCGCAAGCTTAATGACACGGAGAGACGGTACCCCGTGCATGACAAGGAGATGACGGCGATCATCCATTGCTTGCGAGTATGGAGGCATTATTTGCTTGGGAGACGGTTCGTGATCAAAACCGACAACGTGGCAACGAGCTACTTTCAAAATCAAAAGAAGCTCACTCCTAAGCAAGCTCGGTGGCAAGACTTTCTTGCCGAATTTGATTATGTGATGGAATACAAGCCCGGTACGGCGAATGTTGTAGCGGATGCGCTTAGTCGCAAGGCGGAGTTGGCTGCGGTAAGCGTGGTGGAAGGCAATCTACTACAACGCATCAAGGAAGGGATGGAGAAGGATGATTTTGCCAAGAATCTCGTTGAGTTGGCAAAGCAAGGAAAGACAAGGCGGTTTTGGGAGCGAGATGGTTGTCTCTACACCATTGGAAACCGCTTGTTTGTGCCTCGATGGGGGAATTTACGAAAGGAGATCGTGAAGGAGTGCCATGATTCGATGTGGGCTGGCCATCCGGGGATTCAACGAACGATTGCTTTGGTGGAGCGATCGTATTATTGGCCAAGGATGGAGGAAGAGATCGAGGGATATGTGCGGACATGTCTTGTGTGTCAACAAGACAAGATTGAACAAAGGCAACCGGCGGGATTGCTAGAGCCTCTTCCTACACCCGAGAAGCCGTGGGAATGTGTGACGATGGATTTCATTTCGGCTTTACCCAAGTCCGAAGGTTGTGGTTCGATCATGGTGGTAGTCGACCGACTATCCAAGTATGGCACTTTCATCCCCGCCCCGCGAGATTGTACGGCCGAGGAAGCCGCTCGCTTGTTCTTCAAGCATGTGGTGAAGTATTGGGGACTTCCTCGAAGCATTGTGAGCGATCGAGATCCGAGATTCACGGGCAAGTTTTGGAGGGAGTTGTTCAAGATGATGGGTTCGGAACTCCACTTTTCGACGTCATTCCATCCCCAAACCGATGGGCAAACCGAGCGAGTAAATGCCTTGTTGGAGTTGTATTTGCGGCACTTTGTGAGTGCCAACCAAAGAGATTGGGCAAAGTTGTTGGATGTTGCCCAATTCTCGTATAATTTGCAACGGAGCGAAGCCACAAAGCAAAGCCCATTCGAGATAGTGATGGGGCAACAACCACTAACCCCACACACGATTGCGGCGGGCTATACGGGGACTAGCCCTTCGGCGTATAAATGGGCGAAAGGTTGGCAAGAACAGCTTGATGTGGCGCGGGTTTACTTGGACAAGGCGTCCAAAAGGATGAAGAAGTGGGCAGACAAGAAGCGGAGACCCCTTGAGTTTCAAGTAGGCGATTTGGTGATGGTGAAACTGCCTCCGACGCAATTCAAGGCTTATCGCCAAGTGCATAAGGGTTTGGTGCGCAAGTATGAAGGACCCTTTCCTATCGTCACGAAGGTAGGCAAGGTGTCGTATCGAGTGGAGTTACCTCAACAATTGAAGGTGCATAATGTCTTCCATGTAAGTTGTCTCAAACCTTACCATGGGATAGCGAGAATCCCGAGCGAGGAGAATCAAAACGAGCACCACCAGTGATGGTAACTTCGTACGACCGTGAAGTCGACGAGATCATGGCCGAAAGACTCGTGCAACAACGAGGCATTCCAGCGCATAAGGAATTTTTGGTGAAGTGGCGAGGTTTACCCGATAGCGAAGCGTCATGGGAGAAGGAGGCGGATTTGTGGCAATTCAAGGAGAAGATTGCTGCCTACGCGAAGGGGAAACTTGACGAGGGCGTCAAGGACTCCGGTGGGGGAGAATGTCAGCCCAAAAGAGGAAGACAACCGAAAACTCGTGGGAATGGGAGTACCCACGAGAAATGATGCCAATAGAGGTTTTGGAAGCTCCTACATGTTCCTAGAGTAAGCTAGAAGGTTGCGGAAGTTTCTAGAAGATCCTAGAGAAGTGTGGAAAGATGGAGAACTCTATGGAGATATCTAGAAGACTATGGAGAAGCCTAGCTTATTCTAGAGAATTCTATACTTGTGTAGAATTGTGTAGAAAGGTATAGAATAAAGATGTGTGTGGAGAATTCTAGAATTATTCTTTAAGGAGGTGGGATGGCTATAAATACCCACCCCCTCATTCATTTGTATCATGAAGAGTTGTAAGTTCTCTAAGCCTTCTTTGGAAAGCTTCCTTTGAGCTAATACAATTGTCTTCTTCGATATTGTTCTCTTGTTGCCTATTTCGTGTTGCTTGCTAAGTGTTTTGTAGGTTGGCTGACTTAGTTCGAGTATAAGGTGGAAGTCGAGCTAAGGCCACACGTAGCTTAGACGTTGGAATCGCTAAGTGCGTGACACGTGGTATCAGAGCCAAGTTGCGACAAAGGGAGTATCGTGACCATGGCCATTTGGGGTGATGTAAAGGTCAAAGGTTGAAGAGTTACGAGCTGACCGTTCTGGTCGCGACTAGAGTAAATCATGGTCGCGACTAGTGGTTACAGAAAGAGCTATACGCGACAAGAAAGCATTATGGTCGCGACGTAAAAGAAGTATGGTCGCGACTAGAAAGCAGTGATATCGCGACTAATAGTGGCAGAAAACCTTAGACGCGACTAAAAAGTGTTATGGTCGCGACGATAGAATGTTTTGGTCGCGACTATAAGATGTTTTGGTCGCGACAAATGTACACAGAATTGTAAGGTCGCGACAAGATGATGTTGAGGTCGCGACTAGTGACTAAAGTGGCGCTAAGCGTATGGGCCAAGAGTGGTGAAGGTCCAAGAGAGATAGTTACCCGGTTGGAGATAGACCGGAGGCAGGATATCAGATACAGGAAAGGTTATCTGGAAACCATGAAGTAAACTGATAAGGTATACTCATGGGTCCCACAAGATGCCACATGGCATTAAAGTAATGATTCAGTAAAGTAAAGATACTCGGTTGGCGTGATAACCGAGGAGGCACGTAAACCGAGGAGGTGATCAGATAAGTCTGGGACTTATCTGGGTGGCATTGGGAAGCGTGCAAGGTCTCTTCCAGTTGCCACATGGCATTAGTCTGCAGAAAGCAGATAAAGCTGAGGGCACGCATTACGAGGCAGGAGACTGGACCGGTGAGTCAGCATGGTGAGTCAGCATGCTGAGGTGTCCCGGGAATTCAAGCATGTGAAAAATGAGGCGCTGAGTCAGCATGGTGAGTTGGCACGATGATGCAGTAAAGGAGAAATAAAAAAAATAGGAAAATCCAGGAAAAACCAGGACCGCAGGATCAAAGTTCATAGAAACTACGGATATGCCATTGAGGGAGGCTATAAATACCCCCCCATGGCCTTCACTTGCGCAAGAGCAAGAGGAGAATGAGAGAGAAAGAAGAGAGGGAAAGGGAAGGAAAGGAAGAGAGAAAGGAGAAAAGGAAGTAAGGAAGTTCTGGCGGAGCTGGAAGCAGAATAGAGATAGTAGGGTTCTGCTGAGCTAGCCAGGTAGTAACTAATCCTAGCTTCTATGTAATGGCTTTGTGATTTGATGTGCTATTGTTTGGTTGGATTGTTGTCTTATATGTTATGTCTGAAGCTCTGCTGTAATGCTATGGTCATATGTTATTAAGCATGGAAGCACGCAGCATACTTATCTGTACACAATCACAAGCAAGCACTGTCACACTGCATTACATATATTGTTATGATTGTTGCTACTGAGATTCCCCCGAATCTCATCCCCATCCATAACCCATTACAGGGAGGTTATGCTGAAGTGGATTTAGAGAATCCTAAGAGACGCCGTTATGCTGCCGGAGTAAAGACTGAACATCAGTATATGATAAGTACTGTGTACGTAGTGCTGTCTAAGGAGGCTAGAAGTGAGTGGACCTAGCCGGTTCATCTAGTCTTTCCTGGGTACTACGTAGAATGGTAGTTCTCATGAGGGAATTACCGAATCAGTACGGTTCAGTTCTTTGTACAGCTGAAGCGTAGCGGTTATGCTGCCAAAGTTTAGGCAGAACGAGATGTAATAGAGATATGAGGATTATGTATATGTCTTGTTGTATATGCCATATTGTATGACATTTTATGATTCAATGATAAATAATGTTTGGCATATTCAAATTTTGGATTATGAAGCTAACGCGTAATAAAGCTAATATTGCTTCCGCTAGTGTACTCTGAGGGCTGTAAGGGAGGATGTTTCATTTTGGTATCAGAGCAAGAGGTTCTGGCACCAACCAGAAAGGACTCTGGTTCAGAGCATAAGATTCTGGCACAGAACAGAAGGTTCTGGCTCAGTGATGCTCTGATTTAGCCCTTGAGTACGACAGAATAGCACTCCGGTCGCGACTAACGTGGTTTATGTCGCGACGGGTAGCCTCAATGAGAGGTTTAGTCGCGACGCATAAGTTTATAAGTCGCAACGGTTATTCACAGAAAGATTTGGTCGCGGCGAGTATGTTCCTGGGTCGCGACGTTATTTAAGAGAGAGCTAAGGTTGTGACGAGAAAAGTTTAATGTCGCGACTAGAAATGGCTATGGTTGCGACGTAAAGAGACATAAGTCGCGACGAGAAAATATCCTGGTCGCGACGGTAGAGGAGTTGAGTCGCGACGTAGAAAGGTTAAGGTCGCGACGAAAGAAGATTTAGGTCGCGACTAGAAGACAGAAAATGTTAAGGACGCGACGTCTGAAGCTGTAGGTCACGACTAAAGAATAGAAATGATAAGTCGTGAGGAGTTAAGGGTAATGAAGAATCATAGAGGCTATGAATAGCGATTACCCAATACTCATATCGCGACGGAATGACAGAGATGTCCTGGTATGACATTAGAAGATTCAGATCGGGACTATTATGGGTTTAGAAGAGCCCGTGGAGATAAAGCTCTTAGATGGAATAAGAGGTGTTCATGTTTTGTTGTAAAGGAAAAGACAGGTGAACACAAAGCATGAACATAGAGCTTGAGTGGAGAAGTCATGCATAGAGGAAGTTGGCAACTCCAATAAGCAAGTCATCCTTGCTAGGTAGGATAGGCCGCAAAGGATGATAATGTTAAGATGAGCTAGCTAGATGAGATAGCTAGAATGAGACAGATCCTCCATGTGATTACGAGGAGTAGATCTACATGGTAAAAGTCTTATTCAACCTAGTTGAATAAAAGACCTGAGAGCTAGAATGGGATAGCTAGTATGACGTTTGCCTCGGAGTAATCCTAGGGCATAGCCTAAAGGCTAGAGATGTGATGATGTTTGATATGGCCTAAGGCTAAGGCTAAGGACGTGATGGTTAATAGGTAAAGAGTTAAAATTCCCTAAGCAGAGGGATTCCATCACAGAGATCTAGGGTAGAGTACCCTAAAGAATAGAAATAATAGTAAAAGATAATGAATGAGATCTAGGCGACTGAAGTTCGCTAGGATTAAGAGAAAGATGCGTTTTCAGGTGCTTAAGGGCTGTGGCTCGTGTGTCTGGAAAACAAAACCGTGACCTCATGTGGGCACCAAGCCTACCTAAGGGGAAAGCGGATAATATCTTTGTAAAGGGGTTCTAGGCTGTTACAGTAAAGGCCGATAAGGAACCACAGTCTGGTCAAGAATAGACTGAGACTGATAGATAGACAAAAGGAGAAATGAGATAGTAGAAGGTAGCCACAGATTACGGGATACAGTGACTCCCCTATGTAAGAAAGAGTGATGAAGGGTTGAGTCTGTACCTTAATAAGAGGGTAGCATGGCAGCCTGAGATAGACAGATGTTTCAGGATGACTGACCAAGATATGATAGGCAATATGATAAATAAAATATGCCTTGAGGTTTAGTTAGTCTGATGGATGGTTGAGCAAAGTATGATGATGATATGGCTTATGATGCCATAAGTTATGATAGTTGCATCTCCTTGCAATTGTCATATGATGACATGCATGTTAGAGTATGCCATGATGAATGAATACTCCCTTTTACAGTGCATGAAGGGTAGAGTATATATGAGATGAGAAAGTATGTTGCTCCCATACCATATGACGTGTAATGAGATATGTATTGAGGATAATAGATAGTCTCAGTTCATGGGGCAATAATTTATGATATTCAGATATGTTTGAAGTTACTCGGGTAATTCTGCAGACTTATGAATATAGTACTCAGGGCCATTTCTATTAAGCGGAATGGTAAGCAGATAAGAGTAAAGAGATTGTTTTTAGATCACTCTTCAGATAAGAGTTGGATCTGAAACAGATGGCTCTCAGATAGAGCTAGATTCAGATGAGTATAGATCACTCTTCAGATAAGAGTTGGATCTGATACAGGATGCTCACAGTTGGAGCATAGTTCAAATGGTTCACAGTTAGAGCACAGATGAGTTATGATGAGGCCATAGCAGTAGAATGCAATGGCAGGTGGTTAGACCATGATGGCACAAGCCAATGGTAAGCCACAGTAAAGTAAGAAAGATGAGAAGGAACTCCTGAGTAAGAGAGGAAGTAAGTAAAGTCTGGGTAAATGATGTGAGGCTATAAAATTTTTATGGAGTTATCAACAGGTGGAAGCAGTTAACCTTATAACTTAGTCTGTTGGTTTAAGATCTTCGGGAGATATACAGTACAACAGAATCGCAGTTAGATTCTGGAGGGTCACAGTTAGATCCTAGCATGGCTCCAGGGTCGCAGTTAGATCCTAACAAATCCAGAGTCACAGTTAGATTCTGAAGAGGCTAATGGTTGATCGCAGTTAGATCCCGAGGTCGCAGTTAGACCTAGCCTAAGGAAAGTAATGAGCCATGAGACATGAGTACGATGTAGTATCTCTTTGGGAAGATGAATGCCAAAGACGAAGTTAAGGTAAGGAAGTTTCACTAGTTGATAACCTGACCCAGAGAAATTGTTTTCCTCAGGTAGCCTCTAGTCTACAGACTGAACTTAGCTTTCCCTTAAACGAAGATGGAGTCCAAGTTTAAATCTGAGTACTGAGATTCAAAGTTTTGTAGAAGTATGCCTGAGAAGCAGAGAAGAGAATCCTCTGTGTAATAAGAAGCAGAGAAGAGAATCCTCTGAGAAGCAGAGAAGAAAATCCTCAATGTAATAAGAATAGAAAAGTATGAGTAGATAAAGATTACCCAGATGAGGGGTAAAGAGATTAAAAGGCTAGAGAAGACCTAGAGAAGAGGGTCTAAGGCAAGGCTGAGATAGAACGCAGTTCTATGAAAAAGAGAAAGCCAGTCTTATGTTAGTTTTGTGATAAGACAAGATAAGTTATGAAAGGGTGAAATACACCATGAGATAGCTAGAGTGGGCTAGATATGCCATGATAACGTATCAAAGGCATGTAATGAGATACACGGTAGTAAACGTGTAATATGACACGCACCTAGAGATGTGCATTGTATGAACAGACAGAGAGGCTCCCTGTTTGGTAGGAATCAGATGTTTGAATGTTATGCTATGAAAGAGAATAGAAAATGAGAGCTTTCACTCTTTGCATGAGATGTTAGGCTTAATGTTATGCTAAAACTATGCAAGCTCCGAGTGTTAGAGCTGTGCCTAGTTAGAACAGGAATGCTTAAGCTCCGATGTTAGAGCTTTGCATTCATAAGCAGGTATGCAGTCCTGCAGTATGTTGGCCAAGCATTATGCATGTTAGAGTAGGTGCTTTTGTTTAGCAGCAAAGTAAAGAAAGAATAGCTGCGTAAGTCCTCTCTCTGTATGAAGTTAAGTGCAAAGAAAGATGAAATGCTACAAGTATGATGAGTAGTTAGAAGAAATTCCCGAATACAGTAATATTCGAGAGGATTTCATATGAAAGAAATGGACACTACTCATAAGTGCAGTAAGTGGTCCATAAGAGGAAAGTAGATTTCAACTCTGATTGGATTAACCCAGAGAAAGAAAGGCATGTTACGAAGAGATGTAAAGTTATGATGCGTACTTTGCCAGATGTTAAGTTAATTTGGCTATGGTACTGATTAAATTTCGAGGACGAAATTTATTTAAAGGGGAGGAGAAATGTAACATCCCAATTTTCAGGCCTTCAGACACGGAAATAGCCTGAGAATGAGAGGCTACCAGACCCCTTTTGAGCAGAAGTCCCAGAGACATAAGAGAGTTTTTAGGGACTAAGCTGCGAGTAAGTAAAGGTACGGGAACTTATGTGCAAACAGTGGAAGTCCCAAGGGGTAGAATGGCCATTTGGGGTGATGTAAAGGTCAAAGGTTGAAGAGTTACGAGCTGACCGTTCTGGTCGCGACTAGAGTAAATCATGGTCGCGACTAGTGGTTACAGAAAGAGCTATACGCGACAAGAAAGCATTATGGTCGCGACGTAAAAGAAGTATGGTCGCGACTAGAAAGCAGTGATATCGCGACTAATAGTGGCAGAAAACCTTAGACGCGACTAAAAAGTGTTATGGTCGCGACGATAGAATGTTTTGGTCGCGACTATAAGATGTTTTGGTCGCGACAAATGTACACAGAATTGTAAGGTCGCGACAAGATGATGTTGAGGTCGCGACTAGTGACTAAAGTGGCGCTAAGCGTATGGGCCAAGAGTGGTGAAGGTCCAAGTGAGATAGTTACCCGGTTGGAGATAGACCGGAGGCAGGATATCAGATACAGGAAAGGTTATCTGGAAACCATGAAGTAAACTGATAAGGTATACTCATGGGTCCCACAAGATGCCACATGGCATTAAAGTAATGATTCAGTAAAGTAAAGATACTCGGTTGGCGTGATAACCGAGGAGGCACGTAAACCGAGGAGGTGATCAGATAAGTCTGGGACTTATCTGGGTGGCATTGGGAAGCGTGCAAGGTCTCTTCCAGTTGCCACATGGCATTAGTCTGCAGAAAGCAGATAAAGCTGAGGGCACGCATTACGAGGCAGGAGACTGGACCGGTGAGTCAGCAAGGTGAGTCAGCATGCTGAGGTGTCCCGGGAATTCAAGCATGTGAAAAATGAGGCGCTGAGTCAGCATGGTGAGTTGGCACGATGATGCAGTAAAGGAGAAATAAAAGAAAATAGGAAAATCCAGGAAAAACCAGGACCGCAGGATCAAAGTTCATAGAAACTACGGATATGCCATTGAGGGAGGCTATAAATACCCCCCCATGGCCTTCACTTGCGCAAGAGCAAGAGGAGAATGAGAGAGAAAGAAGAGAGGGAAAGGGAAGGAAAGGAAGAGAGAAAGGAGAAAAGGAAGTAAGGAAGTTCTGGCGGAGCTGGAAGCAGAATAGAGATAGTAGGGTTCTGCTGAGCTAGCCAGGTAGTAACTAATCCTAGCTTCTATGTAATGGCTTTGTGATTTGATGTGCTATTGTTTGGTTGGATTGTTGTCTTATATGTTATGTCTGAAGCTCTGCTGTAATGCTATGGTCATATGTTATTAAGCATGGAAGCACGCAGCATACTTATCTGTACACAATCACAAGCAAGCACTGTCACACTGCATTACATATATTGTTATGATTGTTGCTACTGAGATTCCCCCGAATCTCATCCCCATCCATAACCCATTACAGGGAGGTTATGCTGAAGTGGATTTAGAGAATCCTAAGAGACGCCGTTATGCTGCCGGAGTAAAGACTGAACATCAGTATATGATAAGTACTGTGTACGTAGTGCTGTCTAAAGAGGCTAGAAGTGAGTGGACCTAGCCGGTTCATCTAGTCTTTCCTGGGTACTACGTAGAATGGTAGTTCTCATGAGGGAATTACCGAATCAGTACGGTTCAGTTCTTTGTACAGCTGAAGCGTAGCGGTTATGCTGCCAAAGTTTAGGCAGAACGAGATGTAATAGAGATATGAGGATTATGTATATGTCTTGTTGTATATGCCATATTGTATGACATTTTATGATTCAATGATAAATAATGTTTGGCATATTCAAATTTTGGATTATGAAGCTAACGCATAATAAAGCTAATATTGCTTCCGCTAGTGTACTCTGAGGGCTGTAAGGGAGGATGTTTCACTCCACACCACCATCTTGCATCACTATGCATCAGAACATGATTGCCCTAATGCCACAATATCCTCAGCATAATTGCTAGGCCATTCACGCGAAATGAGTATCCAATCTAAGAAGATGGATATCCCTGATCTAAAGGCCATATTCTAGTTGAACAGTGCCTAAACAATTCTTCAGGTTACAGAGGATCTTTGAAACTGTATGCTTTCTTCTTCCTACATCAAAGTTGGCTTATAACATTCCATTACAGCAGCATATATCATGCTAATAAATCCTGACAAAACAGAGCATGCCAAATTCATCAGTTCTAAAATGACTCCACCAACCAAATGTTCCAGCAATACCATCTGCAATTCAGATAATGCAATGGAAGAGACCAAATGAAGAAATATACCCACTTCCAAAACCTGTACAAGGCAAATGCCAAGGGAAAACCAGTTTTCCCTGGTAATATTGATTAAATTTTCTGTGGTATACGAACCCAAAGGTACAAAGGAACCATATGACAAAAACCTTTAAAAGAGATTTATGAATACTTGAAGAGTATACTGTTCTAGAAGCGTGGGGAATCAAAAGAAGAGAGACCAAAGGATACGATCCGATGAAAACACATCTCACCAGCACATGAAGATACATCATGCTTCATTTAGCGCTCAAACTCAAGATGAAAGCACTCAGTTTGTATGGTATACCATCAGCATCAAGAAACCTGCATAATAACAAACCATCTAAACCTAACCGAATCCAAGGAAATCTAAGGATAACAAGGGAAAGCCTCTGATTTAAATAATAATAGTAATAGTAATAGTAGTAATAATAATAATAATAATAATAATAATGCTTGATGAACATTTAGCATTTTGACCACGTAAAAGCCAGTTATCAAGATATTTATGCACGGAGATATAAATAACACACTCTCCATAAAGGGAGATGAAGGGAGGATGAAATCCTAAATTAAGTCAGTTGTAGCTCAGTAATAAATAAGATCATTTATTCAGTAGTTGGATATACTCTACCGTGAAAAGTCGTGAGAATGCATTCTGTGACACGTCCATCAAGCACCAAAATTTATATAGAGAAGAGGTAACTAGCATGAAAAGGTGATTCAATATATCATCAACTAAGCCCCAAATAACTAATGTGCACTCAACTGGAAGATCGGTCCTATTATATGCTACCAAAAACATATTAAGTTTAATCTATTTCTTTGAGAAGTCATGAAAGAACCAAACCACACACGAAAAAAGAGGTGATGATGCTGACAATTAGAACTGAAAATATATAGTCTATATCCTAATTTCTGATTTACTAGAACGGTTGCACTAACAAATATGATATGCGCCTTATGAACCCAGATATAAACTTGGTTTCCTCTTTTAAAAAGGAGGAGTGCGGTAATGTTAATATGAAACACACAACATAGTGACAACTGACAAGTGATAACTACCATTATTACCAGGCATTTTAAGTATGTATAATCTGGGAGCCAAAGGACGTGAAAATGTGTAAAAATAAAAGCTCGAGCTCTAAAACCACCAAGGAGTCCAAACTTCTGAGGAAAAAAATGAACCGAACCGCAAAGAAGGAAACCCGTACATTAAAAATGAAAAAGCAAGGGCAAGAAGCACCTAGAACAACCTTCTCTCCTTCCACCAAACAAAGATAGACGGCCGCTAAGATCATTTAAAGCCAACCATGATACATCAGAAGCAATCAACAAGGAGATCAGGAATGAAAATCCGAAAATTATCAACAGAGATATTGCGGTTACGCGGAGCAACGATTAACAAAGAGAAAACGGTTAGATTGTCCAAATTACAGCATAATATTGAGCATCTAGAAGATTTTAAAGTAATCGAGCAGGTAAACGTGCCTTAGAAATCTGTTAGACGCCGATGCTTGTAGATTAACGAGGTTGAATACGCAAGATGAGAGAGGAAGAGAGAGGAAAGGAGGAGGAGAGGTGGAAGAAGAGAATGATAAAGGAAGGAGACAATGCTGTAATAAAGCGGTTGGTCGCATAAATAAGAAACAAGAGGTGAAATTAGCAGGACTCCCCAAGTTTACCGGCAACCGATACTATCGATATTAAATATTTCCATTGCTGATCAAATTAAATGTTGATGGTGCTATTATGGCAGGATAGAATAAGGCAGGGTATGGAAGAGTTATTAAAGATCAATCAGATATTTGGGTTGCTGGATTTTTAACCAAATTGGGATCGTGTACGGTAATTGAAGCAGAACAATGGGCTATCTATAAAGGTCTTAATCTTGTTTGGGAGCTAGGATTTAAGAACATTATCTTAGAAACAGATGTGAAGAATGTTGTACAAATTATATCTAATCGGACTATTCATGCTTCCAGCCTTTTACTTTCAATGATACATGACCTTCTGATTTTTCCTTAGAAGATTGAGATCTACCATATCTCTAGACAGCAAGATAAAATGGCCGATGCTCTAACGAAAGATGGATTAATTACTACATCAATATCTTATTCATGTCCTTCGCATTTGACATCCCTTATTAGTAATGATTGTTTGGAAATTAATCCCTACGTAAATTAGTTTTATTAATTTTGGGTGTTCAACCCTCACTTGTATAAAAAAAAAAATTCATTGCTAAAGGGTGAAAATAATATTATAGTATTATACCCAGAAATAATATTTCCATGGGACGAGGATTCATTTCAGACCTCGAAACAATAAAATTACAATTGCGAACCATGCTTGGTGTGAGGAACAGGGAATTAAATGATTCGTTGGTGGAAATATAAATGGCGTCCTGGAGGCAATTAACACGTCCTTTTCTGGCTCATCACACACAATCCCACGTTTTCATTTTAGATTCTCGCAGCGTGAGAGTTTTGGAACACGTTAATTTTAGGCTGAGCTCGAATTAAGGAATTAATTATGGTTAAAGAAGGGTGATTCATTTGTTGAGATGGGAGGGACGGGGGACCTAACTTACACGAAAGCCGTGAGGGTGGGCCCCCCCGCACTGGGGAATTGCGATGGGAACATGATGAAGCCAAGTTATGTTGAGCCAGCATCTTGGCGTGCACCTGCATTAATCTCACTCTGTTTATGTCCAATGTGTCGTTGGGCATCCAATTATATATGGATATTGACGTCGATAAAATGACTCAATCATTATAACTGTAATTTTATTATCGGCAAGCGATAGAGCTTTATTTTTTGTAAAATAATCTTGTACATAGTGTAGCGTTGTACAGAGTTAATTAATGCTATTTATATAAAATTTTAAATATTACACGTGAATTTATATTAAAACTATGAATTATATCATATATCATCTGTTTTTTCCTTAAATTATATACGTTATTTTAAAGTAGATAAAATATTAATTTTTAATTTGGAGTAATTTATAATTTATTTTGATAGTTAAGAGTAAGGTATGGTTTTTTGGATTTTGATATAATAAATTTATAAATGAAGATATTACATGTAAAATTAACAATTAATAATGGGTCGTTTTATACAAAGAAGATGGGTTGGCCCAGAAGAATTTTTTTTTTTTTTTTGGTTGCCCACCCGGTTCACCGGAGTTTTGCTCCGACTACATCCGGATCCGACCCGCGTCGCGCACCTGGCTATGGTGGGTGAGTCTCCCAACGGGGATTTTCTGCGTACGCCAAGGCTCGAACTCGAGACCTCGCTTAAGCGATACCGAGCCGCTTACCACTCGGACCAACCCCCGTTGGTTAGCCTAGTCATATTTAATATTTAATAATATTTTAAATAAAATTATTTTTAATAAAAAATGTTTACGCTAAAAAAAAAATTGTTGAGATGGGGAATCATGCTTCCTGACAAAGCGAACTAGGAGAGAAGAACTGATTTGGTTTAAATACATGCAACTATCATGTATGCGAGAACTGACGATGAGGGAGACGAGAGAAAATTCCTAAGAGATTCTTATTACCCAAAAATAATTATCGTGGGGATATAACTATCATATGTTAGTGAGATATTTTTAATTATATGTCAATGTTTTCTATTTTATTTTTAAAAATCTTTAGTTTCTACTTTTTTTTAATTATATTTAATATTCATCTAATATTTAATATATGATATAATTAGATAATTAATTTTAATTATAAATATAAGATATATTTTTTATATTTATTAATTTTTTAAATTATTCCTATTATACTCAATCAATAATAATTAAATAAAAAATAAGATAATTAAAAAAATAGTTAAAATATTAATATATTTAATTAATTTTTTAATTTAATTAAATAAATTTTATATTAAAAATACGATGAGCATATTTTAGTTATCTTTAGCTGATGAATATTTAAATTGAGACTCTTTAGCAATTTTTTTTAATAATAATAATATATTATTCATATTCATATTATTATGAAAAAAAATACAAAGTTTGCCGTTTGGCGCTACAGGTTGTAAGTTGCTGGCAATATCCAATGAACTGGAGCGCCGTTAACAAAGAGATTAGTCTCCTCTTCAACTACCGATCTGTTGGTTACTGTTTGAGCCGATTGGATTCTGATTCCGAGTGACAAAATGAGCGTCATCGACATTCTAACCAGAGTTGATTCGATCTGCAAGAAGTATGACAAATACGACATCGACAAGCACAAGGATTCCAATATCTCCGGCGATGATGCCTTTGCTCGACTCTACGCTGTAGTTGAAGCAGCCATCGAGGCGGCTCTTGAGGTCAGATTCTCATTTTCTTTTCTTATGATCAGATCCTCATTTTTCTTCATTCTTTATTCAGCGCCTTAGAAACTCAACGAAAAGGTTAGTGTTGTGTGGGATTTTGTTGTTTCAAATTTTCAGTGAGTTTGGGGGGCAAAATGATAAATGCAGCAATGTACAAAGGTGGAGCCTTTAAGGGGAATTCTCGATCCAATTGATGAAAGTTTCTTTAAGAATTGTGATGTACCCCACCAAAAAAAAAAATCTCTAATATCATTCAGGAGTCTATTTTTTGTAGAAAGCAGAAACTGCTTCCAAGGATAAAAGCAGGGCATCTGTTGTGGCCATCAATGCTGAGATTCGTCGTACTAAGGCTCGGTTGCTGGAGGAGGTCCCCAAGTTGCAGAGATTGGCTGTAAAGAAGGTTGGTTTTTGCTTTCTGTCAGATCTAGGCTCTATCAATTAAAACGGTTCTTCCTACGCATATTACTCCTGAGTTTCTGCTGTGCGAGGATGTACATTTATGTAATATAATTGAAATTGTGGGAATAAAATTTGACAACGAGAAGAAAGAAGGTTACATAAACGTACGTTGTTTGGATCTTTGCTTGGAATGTTTTCTCGGTAGCTTAATTACGAACTTTTTTACTTGACTTGCTAGCATGCGAAGCTTTAAAACCATCCATTCTAATACATGCCATATGCATGATAAAATATAATTTATCCACAGTTAAAAGGGCTTTCACCAGAAGAATTTGCTGCTCGTAATGATTTAGTTCTTGCACTGCCAGAGAGGATCCATGCTATCCCAGATGGGACCCCTGCTGCACCCAAAAAAACAGGAGGTTGGGCTGCTTCTGCTTCACATACTGAAATTAGGTTTCATTCAGGTAATTGATGTTATCAATGTCTTGTGATGTTAGAGTAGTCTATGTTGGGGAGTTTCTAAACTCATCTTTGTAGTTCGGTCATGTGATTCATGTCTATTACAGATGGTCAATTTGACGATGAATACTTTCAACAAACTGAGGAATCAAGTAAATTTCGGCAAGAGTTTGAAATGCGTAAAATGAAGCAGGCAAGTCATTTGGCCCAGGGAGGGGGTAGAGAATTTTGTTAATTTTTGCGTAATGTGTATGTGTGTGTTAATCAGAGAATGCTTATTTATCTGCTAATATCAAAGCATCTATAGGATCAAGGTTTGGATATGATTGCAGAAGGCTTGGATACATTGAAAAACATGGCACACGATATGAATGAGGTCAGTTGCCTTATTGAGTTTATTTTTTCTTTTGTGCGTTTTTGTTGCCCCATCATATTATGTTTCATTTTTAATTTAGTGTGCTAAATGCAGGAACTAGATAGACAAGTTCCATTGATGGATGAGATTGACGCTAAGGTAAGTTTATTAACTTTATTCTGTTGCTAAGGCTTGAAATCTGTAGGAATGTTAAGATCGCATAATTGAATTTTCTAAGTTGAAGCTTACATGACAAGATGACTGTTTGGGATCTTCCCAGGTGGACAAAGCATCATCTGACCTAAAGAATACCAATGTCAGGCTTAAAGACACAGTGAACCAGGTTATTTAACAGTGACTCTCTTTTAAGCTTAGTTTTTTAACCATTTATGGTAGCATCAGTGATAGATTTCTTGTTAATTCTTACAATGGTTTTGGTTTTCACACAGCTTCGATCCAGTCGAAATTTCTGTATTGACATTGTGCTGTTGATTATAATTTTGGGAATTGCTGCCTATTTATACAAGTAAGGCTCTCAACTACTTTATGATTACCTGAATAAAAAAATCAGTATTTCTCTTACCTAATAGATTTTAAGCCCAATATATTTTCCTCTTCTCACCAATCTCACCTTAATATTGAAAACTTGGATGCGTGAATAAATACTGGTATGAATGGGAAAGTTCTGGCCCATGTTTACTTATGTCTGTTGATGGTAAACATTAAGATTGAAATTCTACGAACTTAATTTGGGAATCTTGAGCTTCATCTTTACTTTTTAGTAGATCCGGTGTAAAGTTTCTTCATGAAGGCATTCATCACATACTTCAGATGTTGCCATGCTGCCTTTGCAGCAGAACTAATTTCTGAGAAATTTTGTAATATACCACCAATAAGGAGGTTTGAGTAAAACATGTTGGTTGAGATCATAATCATGTTAACGAGGGAAATTTTAACCACTGCCAGAATCATTTCCCTACTTTAAATAAAAATAATTATCGTGTCAATATAATTTCAAATGTGAAAGCTTTGAAAAAATTAACGTCATGTCTAACCAAAATCTTTCATATTCATGATGTGGCCGTTTATCTCTTCGCTCACGGCATTACTGGGATCTTTTATGTCTTGTATTTCTCACCTTGTGTATAACTTGTGTTCTAGATGGCGTATTCTCTCGCTTGTTTGCTTCTTCGGAATAGTTTCTGACCTGTGCGTTTAATTGCAGTGTGCTGAAGAAATGATTTGATACGCGAGGTTATATTGAATTTGTTGGATTTGTGAAGTTCTGTTCTGTTTTGTGTGTTGTATTTCTGCTGGCACTCGAGAGATATACAGATGTGTCTGTCCTTTAAAATCAGATCCCTCTCCCGTATATGGTGGTATGCCCCGCTGCTTTGTCAAATAGTTACGGCTTCTTTCATCTCTTTGTTTCACAATATCTCACCCCAGATTTGGCGTTGATATTCTTGTCTATGGGGGTACTTGTACAAAGTACTAACATATTGTTTACATCAAGGACTTTGCGTCATGATTATATTCTTGAATTCTGTACTAGTATCAAATTTCACTTGGGAGGGAGAAAGGGAGGTGGGGTTGGAATCTGATCAGCCTAAAGGGTACATGAGATAAAATTGCACTTGGTGGCCTGCATTCTTCATTATTCTCTGTAATCTTCATGTGATGTTTAAAAACAATGTCTTGGTGCTTCAATCAAACAATTTTGTTCGAAAGTTTTTTATTGGACTTTTATCATATTTCATTAGGGCTGGTAACGCGGGCCAACCCGCCGAAAACGGGTTGGCCCGCCGCGGGTTGGGGTGGAGGCGGGTTGGGGAAACCCCAACCCGAGACCGCCATGGCGGGTTGGCGGGCTAGCCCGCCAGCTTTTTTTGTTTTTTTTTTAATTTTTTGTATATAATTTTTTAATTTTTTTTCAACTTTTTTTTAAAAAAAATTACATATGTCAATATTAATTAGATTCGAATCATGTCTTAAGTCGTTACAATATTTATTTAGTCAATTTTATCACTATCTATAGATAAATCTATCACAAAGAAAATAATAATAAAATAAAATAAATATATATAAAGAAAGAAATGACTCAATGAGATAAAGTTAATATAAATTAAGTATAATGTCTTTTGTTTAACTAAGGCTCTCAAATTAGTAAAGTATAAATGTGTAATATAAATAATAAAAAAAAGTAAAAAAAAAAAGCGGGCAAACCCGCCAACCCGGCGGGTTAACCCGCCGCGGGTGCGGGCTTGGCGGGTGCGGGTAAAAAAGACCCGCATCAAAGTGGGTTGCAATATTTGCAACCTAACCCGTCATTTTTTTGCGGGTTGGGCTCGCGGACCCAACCCAAATTACCAGCCCTATATTTCATTACTCTCTCCTATCTTAAAAGTTTACTAGATAATTTTTTTAAATAGATTAAAAAAATTAAATAAATTAATTATGATAAAATATTTTTTTATATTATATACTTTTTAATCTACTCAAATTATTTAATTGACTCTTATATTAATTATAATTAATTTATTTATTTAAAAAATTAATTAATTTTTATATTAAAAATTGAGATATATGAAGTAAGAAATGATAAATTATCAAAAACGAGTAATTTAAACAGTTGGTGAAATATTCAAGGGCCAAGATTTGCACACCTTGTTTATAAGGCAGGTTGTCCTTGGAAAGATTCCCGGTCCCCTTGAATAGATCAGGTCAGCTCGAGGCGTTTGGTGGGTGCTGTGCTGATTGTTGAGTTGCAGAACTTTTTTACTGGGCGTAACATAAATATTCCTTCTATCCCCACTATGGCTATTACCCTATGACGTCCTTTTCATATTCCTTTGTTAACTTATAAGATACTGACATTCGGTTATTTAATGCAAGATTGACATTTGTTATTTAATATAAGATTCTATTAATTCTTTTTAAAAAATTATATAAATCATATAAATTAATTAATTAATATTAAAAATAACTAATTAATTTGAATAGATTAATAAGTATATGATATAAATTTATGTTAAAAAATTATATTTAATTATTAACTAATTTATTTAGTTTTTTTAATATATCTAAAAAAAATTAATTATTAATTAATTTTTTTAATTTACTTACAAAATTTAACATGGTGGGCCGTACTTTCGCATTAAATATCCTTGGTTGCATTTCCATTATGTACCTTTAGACACAATTCTATAATTCTATTGAATATAGTATTATTCATCCACACATAGTTGAAGAAGGTAACTATAATCTAAAGAGTATTCCTCAAGATATTCCATCCACGCTTCTTTATTTTATGCTGTCACGTTACAATTATATATTATTGATATTGGAGATCAAATATCAAATTCACATACTTCATTGTCCTACGTTAATCAAATTAATTATATACCTACTCAACGAAATGTAATTTATTCAACGGAAAAAACAAGGATTCTCATTTTCAGAACTTACACATAAATGTTCATCAAAATTATCTACATAGAAATTTAACTCACATTTTAACTTTTATAGGTTGACTGTAAAATGCATTCATAAATTAATTGAAGTCTTTAAAGTTTAAACTATCTATTGAATATCACTTACAGACGTACAACTCTAATAATCTTTTATAATGAAGCAAAGCAAATGGCGTACATATTCCACATTGTGCAATCTTAATGAGCTGTAAAGAATATTTGCCACACACTACTACACACGGGAAATTAAATCTTCGCCCCTCTTGCTTATTCTTGAGTCTTCTTCTGTTTCCCCAATCTGTTATCTTCCCGATCTGCATACCCAAACATACATACATAAATATATGTGTGTGTATGTACATGAAGTAAATCTCTCAAATATATCCTGATAAGGCCATGTTATTAAGCTCTTGAGGCTGTATGATGGCATTCCAAAGATCAAAGCTGTTGAAACCACTGGTGTAGCTTTTGCTTACGTCTATGTCTAGCATGTCCCTCTCATGATCTTCCTCTCTTATTAGCTTCTTAAAGGGAGGAGAATCATAAAGGTCCATTTGGTTTTGTTCATAGAGTTTTCTCTTCAAGGTCTCGGCAGATTCTGATAACTGTGCTTCTATGTTTGAGGTGTCTTCTTCATGGACAAAAGCAATATCATTCTGATAGCTGCTTAAGCTTGATGATGCATTTCCCATGGAAGGAAGAGTATTACTCTTCTTAGATGCTAGAATGTATGGCAATATGGGAAATTCATTGAACACACGGTTTTTGACAGTTTCATCAGCATCAGGACTCTCATCATTCATCTGTTGCAAGTAGCTTGCAGGTTCATAACTAGGTTCATTCGACTCCTCCCAAGTTCTTCTAGGGCTGCTGACTTTCTGACGAACCCTACACAGCACCCAATCATCCAGCTGTACAAAAGGAAAACAACAAAAAACATCAAAACTACATATTATGTTCGTATAAAACATGCTGACATCTATGTTAAAAACAAACTTGGTCTACTTTCATAGACCAAAAAATGAGCAACAAGCATCATCATATAATTGACCTACTCTCATAGAACCTCTTTGCTTGTAACTCAAGATTATTGAATTGAGCAACCTATACTCATGCATGATCCAATCGGTTTTAGATCCTTTAGGGGGACGACCCTTGTAGAGCACAAGGGCTTTCTTCACTCCAATGCTCTTCATTCCACACGAAGTAAGAATAGGTTTATCACTCCCCGTTGCCTTCCAATAACCTGACCCAGCTGCTCTATTAGGTCTCAATCCATTCGGATACTTTCTGTCCCTCGGAGTAAAGAAAAAACACTCATCCCCTCCAAACAAAGTCTTGCCTATCATAAACCAAAAAAAAACCACGATTGTATCAGGGACTTATCCATGAAGAAAACAAGTGAAAAAGCTAAGATAGCAACATTCGATTCAAGTTGTAAAAATAAACACGTACTTGGAAGCTCCCATGGGTTGAACTTATAGAGATCTATGTCTGCAATGAACGAAGCAGGGAGGGAACGTGAAGTAACTTTGTTTCTGAGGTAGTGAACAATGAGCTCCTCGTCAGAAGGGTGGAATCTAAATCCAGGAGGGAGTTGAATTTCCAAGTTAGGATCTCTCTCCATATTGGAAATAAAGGCAACGTACGGAGGAACCTAGGGAATTTACCAACGAATAACAGATCGATATTATCGACCAAGATGGTTGTAAGCTTGAAATCGCTGTGCATGGAGATCTATATAAGCTGCTTGGTCACGCAGAAAGGGACAATTATCGGGTAACATAATAATAGGTATACAAGATTGCATGACGAACGGGTAGGGATAGCGATAAGAAAGCAACCCATTTGTCTTATGTTTTGTAGCGAACATTCTTCTTCAAACGCCACATCATTCAATCCCCGAGGTTACTTTGAAACTTAAACAAAAGATTCAGTCCTATATATATATATATATGGTCGTTAAAGGCGGTTGATTACAGACTTGTTGAAAAATTATAACGACAAGTCTCGAGATTTTCTTTATTAATTAACTTATCTGTTAAACCCAAATCAGATGGCTCAATAGTTATACAGTTGTATTTTTTTTTTCATTTGATATATGCTAGTGGTTCTAGTCTAAAGCATATTGGAGAAAACAGAGAGTATATCTAATTTTTTGCTTAGATGACAAGTTCTTATGATCGATGAGTTTGTTATTGTTACAGCTGTCCTAAAATTAAGGAGAAACACCAGCTGATGATCCGAGCATAAATGTCGGGGAAACTTGATCTTGATATGAGACAATTTTTAATTCCAAGTGGAGCAACAAAATCAGATGACAAAGCAGTATTAATTATTAAGTACTGAAGATAGGGTTTACCAGTTCTAGTTTGTGAGAAACGAAATGCATTCACTTGGGCCATGGATACACGATAATATTATGAACAGGAAGCTATTATAATGATTTAATTCTGAGCATGTTATATGAATTTTAACGTTAGATGTTGAAGTAAAGTCCACAAAAATGGATATAAAGGTGATGATGGTACATATACGAGGTGTGGTGAGAGGTACAATAATATAATTCTGCTTTTGTGCGAACATGAAAATGTAATTACGTACCACTTTTATACCAACCGGAGATTCTGCAGCAAGGTTGCATGAAGGAGTCAATAATGGAACTATTTGGGATTGAAAAGAAATATAAGGACAAGTGAGATGTCTCGAGAAGATGCTTGTGTTTGGCTCTATTCTTCCCATACTCTTATAGCACTGCGCTCCAAGACATGCAACATGACTGAAAGCTCCAGAGACATAATCACACCAAACTTGATCCTGTTTCTTGGTTGCTTCTTCTTGGAAACAATCATTTCAATACTTACATGTAATTGTAATTCAATCAATGAACCGTTATATAGTTTGGGAGAAATTAAACCCAGTATTAATCTTGATAGTCACAAGGACGTTTCAGGGAATATCATATCTATAAAGTTCGAATTAGAGCTATCGATTGATCGAAATCCATATGATTTGCATGCGGAAGCATATAAGAAAGCATAACGAATTAAAAATCCATGTGTGTAGAACTAGGATACAGAAGAACATGCCAATTAATAGGTTAAGTATATACGATGAACATACCGAGGCTTCGGGTTCGTCATGCTTATAATAAATATAATGGCGTCTAAATCTAGGCTATAGGCCTTAAATTTCAAAGGAAACAAACAAAACATGAGCGTGAACATTATAAATTACCTTATCTTTCTGATCTGCCTTGTTGTATACACGATTTTGATATGCTTTAAGTCATTTTTCAGTCTGGTCCAACGGGAGATGCCATTATGATTTTTCTGACTGAACCAGTGGGTGAGAAGCTAAGTACGAAATTATAAAGTTTCATTTATTTTTTCTATTAAGATTGAGAGAAAGAAAAGAAAAGCTGGAGGAGTACTTGTAGATACTGATTCATTTATTCATTTCTACATGCATGCATTTGAACGAAGGAAAAGCAATGGGAAATGATTTATATAGGGAATCCAGAAATTACAATTATATTAATGACCATGTGTTCTTGTTGCGCGGTCTTGAAGAACAATGAAAGGGACAATAAGAGGGGAACAAGAACACAAGCTTAGACAAGAGAGAACGGCCAGGCAGCCCATGCTAAGTCCAGAGAATGTTACCAAAGAGAAATGTGGGCCAATTTATTATAAGAAATTAAACCATCATGAGGATCATAATTCTTTTTCAATTTCTTAGATATATATATAATCTTTTGGTGCATCCCCACTTGACCATATCATCCTCATTTATTATGTTTTAGAAAATCATCTTTCATTTTTTTCAAGCACATGTATACTTCTACAGAACCTATTCGAGATATTGTTAAATATTAAATATAGGCACTTTTTTAGTAGAGATTCGAACTTTAGTTCGTCACGTTGTAAGAGACTAACTCTATCCACTAGACCCAACTTTGTTGGTAGAAAATCATCATTTTATAATGTGTATTGTTTATACTTTATAAATTATAAACAGCATAATATACTTTTTGATTAATTGTACTCCTGGACACCATGTACTCTTTACACTTCTGCTAAGCCATTCAGAATAGTTCTAACATGTCTCCTAAGAATGGGACTGGCCACATGTATATCTCCCATCTTTAAATTTTAGGATTAATTAAGCCACTCAACACTAGTATGTTAATTAAGTATTGCCGACACACACACACACACACACATATATATATATATATCATTTTCTGTTCACTAACTTCTGCGTGATAAATAAATATATTATTTTTCTTATTAGTAGAACGAGAAGGTTAATTAATAAGCTCGATCGGAAACGATACACGGCTTCTCAAAGTCGAGAAATGTTAGATTTCAATGCAAGTTTGATTCTCTTGATCTTGAATATATCTTTGTCTTCCCCAACAAACAGCACACGCGAAAAAAGAGAGAGATCGGAATCAGGGAATAGGTAAGAATTGGTATAATCTTATGTGGCATTCTGACATACAGCCATGCAAGACCAGTTAAAATATTGAAATGAATACGCATAGGATTCAAGCTTTAACACAAGATCTGTATTTAGTATCCTGAGATATATATGCATAATACATCCAGATCAGACATATTCTATACATCGGAATCGGAGAAATGATATGTATATACTAATCACTAATCAGGCAGCTTCATGCCAACTTAATTATTTAATTTAAACGGGAATAAAGAAGAATAACTCAGAACGGCAAGATTGGGTTCCACTCACCTGGTCTCTCTCTCTCACACACTGACACACACACACACAGAAAGCACTACTTGATTCCAATTTGATTGAGGAATTAATGTCTCATACTCTCAAGACTCAAACGGTGGGCTGACTCCCTCACCTTGATTATCTCGCGTTATAATCAGGAGCAGACAAAAAATCTTCTTAATTATTATTTTGAGTACGCAAGTCCCCCCACCCCAAACAACCCACTCCCCTTTTATATTGTTTTTTAATACCATCAACCTATATTTAGTATTTATTATGAATTTTATTATCAAATATCTAAATAATCATTAATCTAATTTTGAAATTTGTAGTCACCTTTCTTAGTATGGAGGTATCTCCTTCAAGGCTCAAACTAAAAATTCAGTGGGATTTAACATATATAGAATTACACCGTTAGACTAATTTTATATTAATTTTTTTATATATATAGTTATGATTATAATTACATGTCTGAATATCTACTATCGTGAATAATATTAAAATGTGACCGTGATTTCTCAATTAGTATTTCTTTTTATTTTAACCGTATAGCTAGGTAGGAGCACAAGAGAATAAAGTACTAGTGAGAGGCCAATATATATAAATAATTCATTTGAGACATGTACATTTGAAAATCTTGTACGGGGTTTGGGACGAAGGGTCTGTTTATTTTTGTTTTTAAAAACAGTTTTTTTTTTAAATAAAAAACTTGTCTCACAACTTATTCTTACTTAAGCGTTTTTTAAAAAAATTAAAACTTTTTTTAAAAATAGAGAATTAAGAACAAATTTTTAATATTTTGTAAAACTGTATTTTTTTTTATATTTTTTATTTTAGTGTTGGAAAAATAACCTAATATTAAAAAAATTATCACCACTTCATGTTGCCATTGCCGACAACCCACACTGTTTACAATTGGCAACGACCGCTCTGACTCTAGCGGCCGGCATCTCTCACCACCATCGGCCAAAGTTAACCATCGTCGTCGTCGACCACCAATGATGTTCGTCATCCCCTAATGACCACCAACGTTGCTCACACCATTGCCATTCGCCATCACCTAATAACATCCGACAACTGTCTTTATCACCGACGATCCATATTGTTTTTCATTGTCGTCTGACGAAGGTGACGACCATTGTAATAAATTGGGGACGACTGTTGCCATTATTAGACAATGAGGCCCACCATGACAGTTGTCGACCGATGGCCGCCACCATCATCAATGCCTGACGACAACTCGTACAACAGTCGCTAGTCATCAGCATCGAATGATGACCACGACCCTCCACCTAGAGACTGTCGCTTATTATTTTTAATTGTTGCCACCCTACGGTTGATGACGATCACATCACATTTTTTTAGTTTTAAAAATTGGTTTTAAAATAATTATTTTGAACATATTTTTATGTGTTTTTTTTTTTGCTTTCAAATACATTTTTCCAAAACAATTATTCAAACAGATTTTTTTTATTTTGTGTTTCTAAAACTTGCTTTTAAAAACGGTTAAAACTGTTTTGAGAACAAAAAAAAAACAGATAATAGAAACAAATAGGCCCGAAATCGCGGATGTGCGTTAAATTTTTCCAAACGATCCGATGATGAAGCAAAAATTGAGGAGAACTATAAACAAGTAATATACGGTGGGGTTCTCTATGTAGTATTTATGGATGCAAGGGATGTCGTTATCTGGTCGGACACATATATATGTATCCTATTTAATTATATCGGTACCTGTTGGGTTAATTATTCCTTTTCTTGTGCTTATCTGTAAAATCATGTTAAGAGTTGTATTCTTGATCTAATAATAGTAATACATATATAATAGAAGAAGCACATGGGATATATTGGGCGTGTAAGTGTGCTCATGTGATGGGGGCAAATAGCATAGGATGCCTTTCACAACGCAAGAAGCCGAAAGCGCTTGAATTGTCCAATATATATAAATATAGCATTACTGACACAATTATTACGCAGATTCCTCTATTTTACGTTTTCTTTCGTTTGTTTCCTTCCTCCATACTATATTATATCATTTGCACCTCCGTCAAGGATGCTCTTTCAATTCCTTAAGAACTACATAGTCAAAAAAAGGTTGCCCCAGTACGTACTTCCCCTAATTATTCCATGGCTTGATTGCTAAAGTTCAACTAACATATCCATAATCCGATCGACTACCTGTAGTGTAGCAGTAGTCGAGAGGCTCAAAGCTACTGAAGCAATCTCAATCTCTCTTTGTTTGTAAAGTGCGTGTGTGTGTGTGTGTGTGTACATACATATATCCATCACAGTCCCTAAATTTAATACTATAAAATCGACACTTGCACAGTTTTCTCCTTATCATCATTCATAGAATTAGCGTTACCGAAATGGGAAATGATATTTAATGGTCCGTGATTGGCACGGTAAAAAAAGCTTAATTACCTTCCAAGGCCTAAAAGTTAGGTGTGTGAAATTGGGAACTCAAAACAATGGATTTGAGAACATCGATCGTTTGAGACAGCTCAATGGTCAATATACTGTGTAGTGTAGATAGATAGTTTTTGCCATTGGTATTAAACAGCGACGTGTTATTAGGGGTTAGACTTAGTTGTAGTGAGAAAAAGGCAAATCTTATAGTTCTGACTTGTTACCTATCGTAAGTGGCAAGGGTAGTTTGAGAGTTGAGGCAGTTATACATATATATAGTGGTAGGAGCTAGGAATTGACCGATCAAGCTATTACGAGGAATCGTAATTTATGAACTTTCAAGAGTAGCTAAAGTAACATGTTCAATCACGTGGCATCATGGTCCAACTGTCTAGGGCCACCCTATATATAACCCCTAAATCATGTAGATCACTTCATTCAGTTTGACTCAGAGCTATATACACACCCCTATTGACAAATCAAATCTTCATACGGTCAATCCAGAATTTCTACGAGAGGATCACCTCGTGTCTGTTTGTTTGGTGATATACGTATATCGATAAATCTAGGAACTCTTTTAGCCATAGAAGCGAGAGTATTGTAGCCTCCATTACTTGAAATGAATATGCTACCCACCATGAAGTACTAATTTTAGGTTTAATTAATAAATACTCCCTAGTTTAAAAATTATTTAACTAGTTTAAATAAATTAAGAAAATTAATTAATTATAACTAATATAAGAATAAATTAATTAATTTGAATATATTGATGAGTATATAATATAAATTCGTTTAGATTATTAAATTTAATAATAATTTATTTATTTTATTTAAATTAATTAATTAACTATTAAGTAGGATGGTCTGTGAAGGCAAGTTGCTTTTTCGGTGGATATCAAGAAATCCACGGATCCAATCTTAGGTTGTAAAAAAGTTGTGAATGGAAGTTGAATGCTTGACCGTGTCGGACGTATACACAGTATAAAGGACTATTTTCTACCAATTCAGGAGATATTATTAGCACCGAAAAAAATTGCACCTTATTTCTATTTCCTTAATAGAATGTCCTCAGTGTCCTAATCTTTTTTAAGGTCAGAGTCTTCTTCCTCCGACATCATCCGCCAAAGACCAAATTATACGTGAAAATCACTGAATAAACCTGAAAATGATATTATATTTTACTGAATACCGCGTGAATCGCAAGTTGTTTCCAGAGGGGGAAAGAAAAGAAAAGGATAGACGCTTCTTAATTCTCTTTTAAAGGAAAAAAGAAGGGGTGCAAAATGAAATGACGTGAACTGTTTTGACAAAGGAGTGATGGGAAGGGATTGTTAATAGTCAAGGCGAGTGGTGCAACAAGTTTGTAGGCGTACACATAAAAAAGTGTAGTACCTAGCAAGAAAGAGAAAAAGCAACAGGTACATGAAGGAGACACGAGTGAAGGGACGAGAACATCACGGGAGGGACGTTTCATCGAGTTGAACCTGTTTGAAACCCGAAATTTGCGATTTTAAAAAAAAATTTAACCCAAATTTCGTTTAAATTTTTTTAAAATAAATAATTATATTTATTCAAACGTATTTTTAGATTAAATTATAATTTTAAATAAGTTAGTCAGAGTAATTTTTAGAGCAGTAAAATATTTTTCAACTACTCAATGACTATTTTATTCCTATTTTTTCTTACACCCTCTCTCCTCTCTCTTTTATCTTTTTCACCCTCTCTCCTCTATCTTTTTTACTATCTCTTATCTCTCCTCTATTTTTTTCATTTTATCTCCTCTCTTTTCTATCTTTTTTATCCTTTCTCTTCTCTCCTACGTACACTTTTTAATAATTTTTCAATTATAAAACCCTTTTTTATAATAACCATCCAAACATTTATTTATCTAAAATTATTTTTTTTTATAATTTTTTTTAAAAACTCTTTTTTATAAATTATCTAAATTTTTTTTTTTTTATAAACTTATTTTTAAAATATTATCCAAACCTACGCGAAGGCTTAAAAGAGATCGGTGGTAATTAGTGTAACCCAACGGGGACACGATCGCAATAGGGGAAGGAAGAAGAATCACTTGCACTTTTTGGGATGATGGAGGGAGAGAGGGTACAGCAGAGGGACCCACAGATAGCAGAGTCTAAATTTGTATGGGCCCCACACGATGACACAGAGAGGGCCAGAGGTATCACGGACCACGGTCCTATCGGGAAAAGAGACACTTCAACCCCACTAGGACTACGACCCCACACGCACACCCTCTGACCTCTCTTCTTCGCATGCTTCCCTGTAAAAACCCACCTCTTCCCTCTAATTATGCCTTAATCATTCTACCCTCTCATAAAGGTCACTTCCTTTTCTGTTTACCCTTGTACTACAACAAAACCTCCTCTTAATTAAAACGCTCACTTATCCCCAAGCCTAATACTTTATTGTAAAGCCTTGGTTTATTTTATGTGGTAGGACTCTGTAAAGAGTTTGGAGTTTGTGTCCGCAAAACACAATCACCCTCTGGTAATTAAAACATTCTGGTTCACAAGGCAAGAGGCGAGGTCACACACAATTCGACGAATATTGTGGGTGTGACTTGTGTCCGTATGTGTGTGTCTTTGTGCGGGTGGTGGCCCATCACAATCTATGGCTGACCGTAATTGAGGATGGCGGTCAATAAGATGATGAGGTTCAGATCAGAGTCTCTCCCCGGCCAGAGCTACTAGTGCTAGGTGGGCAAGAGAGAGAGAGAAGTGGTCAGAAAAAAAGTCTCCAATATTATCTTTATCTATAGCCACTAGCCATCGTATTTCAGTAGTTTTGGTCTTACGAAATCAAACAAACCAGAAACCAGATCAGCTGCCAAAAGAGTCCGAAGCTCCTTTGCATTACTATATAGCTTCTCTCGAGGTTCAATATATATATATATATATATATATTTATCTTGGTAATTAGGTTAGTTCAGGATCCAGTTTCGGCCATGGCCTTTTCTTGAGTATGGCAGAATCGAAGTCAGCCAGCAGGTCTTGTAGTATAGTTTTGGGTAGCATCCAAAAGAGAATTTATATTGATTTGGCTTTTGCCTTCTGGTAACCCCCTTTGTTTTCTTGCTTGTACTGTCTGATACCGTTGAAACTTTGCTGTTCGCTTCTGCTTCCCTTCCAATATAGTCCTCCCTTTATCTCCACTATGCAAATGCTTTCTTGTGACCCCTTTTCCCTATCCTCTTCCATCGGAGGCTTCCCTCCTGAACCCAACCCAAACCCTAACCCTAAACTCAATCCCCCTCCCCTCCCTAAGAAGAAGAGGAATCTCCCAGGAACACCAGGTTCGTAGTACTCAATTACTTCTTTGCCTGGATTTTCTCTCAGGTAGTGTTTTAATTTGTATTGTCACGTTGACAGATCCAGATGCGGAGGTCATCGCTCTCTCGCCTAAGTCCCTCATGGCGACCAACCGATTCATCTGTGAAATATGCAACAAAGGGTTCCAGAGGGACCAAAACCTGCAGCTTCATCGGAGGGGACACAACCTGCCATGGAAGCTGCGACAAAGGTCGAACAAGGAGGTCCGGAAGAAGGTGTACATATGCCCAGAGAAGACATGCGTACACCACGACCCTTCCAGAGCATTGGGGGACCTCACCGGGATAAAGAAGCATTATAGCAGAAAACACGGGGAGAAGAAATGGAAGTGCGACAAGTGTTCGAAGAAATACGCAGTCCAGTCCGATTGGAAAGCTCACACAAAAACTTGTGGTACTAGAGAATATAAGTGCGACTGTGGTACTCTCTTCTCTAGGTATACTAAATTTCCAATCTCGCCTCATTTTGCTCATAATAAATGCTACTGTTTGGGGGGGGGATTATTGCTTCTTTTATTATAGTGTAAATGATTAGGCAATTAATGGGGGCTTTGTTCAATTCTTAAAACAGGAAGGATAGTTTCATCACCCACAGAGCTTTCTGTGATGCATTGACAGAAGAGGGTACGAGACTCACCTCAGTTGGTACGTCGAATCTAAATTTTAAAAACGATGAGAGTGTGATGAGTTCTAACTCTCAGCTTAGCTCGGCACATGGATTTGGCATTTCGCAATTCAGTGCAAATGGGTTTCTTTCAGAATTTGATGGAATGGGCATGAGTATGGTGGGTGGTGCTGACCAGCAAATGAGGCCGAATTTGTCGCTGTGGTTGAACCAGGTGGGAAATAATCCTCGGATCAATAATCCTCTAGAAGTTGGACCTAATTCTGGTCTTTATGTGTCATCTTCAAGTTCTTCAGGTTTGCCTGAGATCAATATGCAAATGCCTCAACCTAATAATACCTTCTCTCCTTCTTTGTCCAATTATTCCCCATCGTCACTTCCTATTGGGAAAAAAGGAGAAAGTAGTGGAACTGGAAACTTAGTATCTATTTATAATTCAGACGTTCGAAACAACCAATCAAAGCCAGTTTCTCCCATGTCAGCCACTGCACTTCTACAGAAAGCGGCTCAGATGGGTTCAACCAGAAGCAGCAACCCTTCCATATTTAGCGGCAGTTTTGGAGTAATGAGCTCGTCTTCTTCCCAGACTACGGCAAGTCTCGAAAATAACGCGGACCAGAACCGTAACAACGAGCTAAACCAAGTGTATCAGAGTATGAAACAATCAGAGAATTTTAGTTCAAGTAGCAGTGGTGTCGGTACGATGGGGATGAGCAATAACTTCAGCTCAATGACGCATTCATCGAACAGTGGTCTTGATGAGCTCGTGTCGCAATCCCATGGAAGACAAAGTAACAAACAAGTGCAATTGAAGCTGCATCCTGATCATTCAAACACTGGGGAACATGGTTACACCAGAGATTTTCTGGGAGTGAGCGGAGCAGGAGGAGCTGGCTCCCCTTTCCTTCCCCAAGAGCTCGCTAAATTTGCTTCCATTGCCTCATCCATGGGAATGTCTCAGTTCCCGAGTAGTACTAGTAAATTAAGCTAGCCTTTGTCACATGAGCTTATGCAATATTAATCAACCCAAACCGAAGGAAGGTATGTAGGAGATGGGTGAAAGATGGAGTTTGCGATCGAGAGAAGAAGCAAGAATGCAGTGGGGGCCCCACTGCATGTCAAGAGGTGCGGACTCCGAGACATGCATGTTCTCCTAGTTGTTTTGTGCTTGTCTTAGCGTTGTTATCGTTTTTGGTTTCTCTTCCTAGACAGAAATCCAAGGAAGAATAAAATAAAATTTATATCCATCATACGTTGTATATGAATATGACTACACTAACGTAACCGCGTGACCATCATGACTCAAAGAAAAATGAGACTTGGAAGCGCAAAAAAAAAAAAACTAGTTTTTTACGTACGTTGTAATACTATTTTTACTGACCATCCGTCGAATTCTAGCACCTCTTCAACAAGGGTGAGCGATAAAAATTGAGAGTAATTGTTTAGTCCAGAACTTAATCCACCATTGCAATATGGAGCTATATTTATAATGAGAACTGGGGAAGGTTTAGTTTAGAAGACAAAGCTCCTTACGTCTCTTGCTTTGCTTGTTGAGCGTAGTGTGGTGGAGTAGCTAGGTATAATCTAGCAGCTATATATAGGTAGTCTTTTTGGCATAACCCTGAATATCGGAAAGTACTGCGAAGTCCTGCTCTCTAGCTAGCTAATTTGGGTTCGTGACATATCTTGAAGAGTGGTGAAGCTTTTAGTGGAGCCGTTGGATTTGTCACATGGGATATGAAATTGATTTCAGATTCAGTAATGAGATTTAGGGCCCAAGTTGTTGTTGTTGTGGAGATGTGGTCAAACTAACGTGCGCTTCAGAGGCTTTGGTACAGTGTGGGATGACAATTCATGGTTGCTTCTCTGCGTAGTTACTGAAAAGCAAACCTTTGACAGCTTGGATTATAGATGATCCGAAAACGATGTGATCTTGAATGAAAGTTAAATCCTCTGTAAAAACCAAAGAGTAATAATGACTATATGCGCCCTACGTTGCATTGGCTGCATGCCCGACACAATCCTTGACAAAAGTATTGCTTAAGAAAAGTGAACCTGATGACTTCCTAGTTCCTAGATCCTGCTTCCTACACCACCACATGACTGTCTCATACTCATCAATTTCTGCCTGGCCGCACAGTCCCGTCTTCTCATTTATCAGTATCAGTGTATTTAACTATGTGAGGATTTATTATTTCACCAAGGTAAGCATTGTCGTTTCTCACTCTTTCATACGTGGCAGCGCAAACATCCTGAACAAGAACACATGCACTTATGAGTATATATGCGCATTACAACTTGATATGTCATTTATATATACGCATAAAATGTTGGCTAACGCCGCAGCCATCATGTGATTCCCGATTGAAGGCAAACGTAGTTAAATATTGGGACACTTTAAGCCAAAAGGGAGAGTAACGTAGTACTATTTTGAAACGGGGTATGAATTAAGTTCCTAATTGAAATTTGTAATCTACAAGCGTCGTTATAGAGGTGACTTGGTCTCTTCAAAGCTGTGTTGACTAAATCTCCAATACTTTACATTGTTAATTAAAAAGATAGTAGTGATAGAGATAAAGCATGTAGAGAATGGAGGTGGTGGAGTGTTCCCAAGGTGGGGAGTGTTTGAAAAATGAGACAGTCAGAAGTCTCAAACAATACGGGAAAGACACATATTAATAAATAAGCTCGAGACACCCCACTTTTTATTGGTACTTGTCATTGCCGCCAGCTTTTTTGAGACCTCAATTCTTTTCAACTCTCAAAGCCTCAACTAGCTACCCACTTTGGTCCACCAAATGCAACAAGAAAAACAAAAAAGGAACTAGCTGGCCACTTCGTTACCAAGCAATAATTCGCTCCTTTTTGCTTTGACTTCGGTAACTACGCATCACTTCCTTTCCTCTTTTTTTTTAATCAACTACTCTATCTTTTCTTTGTGTCTATCCCTGATATTAAGATTCTTTTACTGAAAACTCAAATTTCAATAGGTCAAGTTTAATCACGTTTCCATAGGAATTCAAGTAATAGGGAAACCAATCTTTCCAGGAGAATATTGTGAGGTTTTCAAAGTATAGCGTGATCTAAACACAACTTATTGATGCATACATTTTTGTATAATTTGATTAATATTTCTCTCAGAAAAATTGGAAGCAAGTAGCACCTGCGATAAAAAAACTCTCGACTATTTCATGTAATTTTATTCAGTTTTTTTAATTAAATATAGCATTTTGTAATTAATTCAACATATTCTGTGGGAGACTTGGGATTCGGAAAAGAGAGGTATTTTGAAATACCTCATTGCTTCTTTTGCTCTTCAAGAGGAGATCTCACACTCTCTCTTGGGTGCTGCGTTTCGAACAGGTGACATTGCGGCTGAGAAATTTCTTCCACGCCAGCAAGCCACCTAAGACGCAAGCGACCAAAGCCTACAAAAGATATGACTACCCTCAAGTTTGTCTCTTCACGGATTGAATAAAAAAGAAAGAAAATCGTCATTTTTTCCCTGTATTCTGCACTAATTTTAAAGTTGGTCCCTATATTTTAAAAATTCGAAAACCGCCCCCAGCATTTCTCACTTTTTCTAACGAATTCATCCATGTTTGTGAGAGGTTTGTAAATCAATCCCTACATTTAACAAATATGTAAACTCTGTCAAGTATTGCGGCAGACAGAAAGCACAGGTCCCTCTTCGCTCAACTCACTCGTCGTCCTTTACAAATTAATCTTTACCGCGTCTAGTCTTCCTTCTCGCTGTCCAGTTCAATTATTTATTTATTTATTTATTTTTCTCTTCTTTTCAACTACGAATTTATTCGTAAGAAATATTTTGAGTATTTTTTAGTTTAATATTATCTATTTAATTTATTGATTTTTTTAGATAAACTTAATATATCAATAATAATGACTAATCTCCTACAATAGGTAAATAAACACACTACCAAGAATTAGTTTCGCACACAAACGTACAAACTGTTCAGGTGCGTGCTTTGGGCCCTGCCTGAGAGGCTATGCACGTTCGAGTGAAGGTTGATTCCCTGCCATTGACTTTTAACTCTACTTTCCACCTCACATGAGTATTTCAGAGACAAACAATTCTCAGTTACATTCACCACATTTTACAGCTTTGCAGTAAGCAATAATACACCACAATATCTCCATCCAAAATTCAAAATCAACAATCAACCAAACACTCGCTCCATGACATTAAATTTCTTTTGATAAAAAAAAACGAAGAATCAGCCCTGCATTAAAGCCACAAACACGAAGCTGTCATAGCAATGACTGCAATGCTGAGGATAACCCCTTTCACTCCCAGGCCACTGAGACCCATCACAGCGGAAGTATTAACCGGTGTGGTTGAAGAAGGAGAATCGGCAGCCCCCACATTTTTCTCCTGCCTAGTTGGCAACGGTGCAGCAGTGAGGGGCGCACCAAAAAGCGCCAAAGGAAGCAGCACCTAATATACCTGATAAACAGCAAGCTGGTTGTCACTGTAAATAGTGTTAGCGACAGTCGCGTCGATCACTACCTTGGTAAAGTTCACTTGGTTTCCCGAGGTCGTGACGTTGAGGGGGAATTGGCCGTCGCCTCCATTTCCGGCCTGCGTCTGTAAGGGGTTGCTGGCCGTCTGAAACTGCGACATAGTGTATAGATTGGGAAGGATATCGAACTGCTCGAGCTGAAGCTGTTCCTGGGAATTGATGGAGTTGAGTGTGCCTGCTTTTAGGGTCGCGAAGGCATTGCCAGTGGGCGCGAAGATCGTGAGGCCCTGGTTTGAGTTGTTGAGCTGAGAATTGATTCTCTCAGCCACCAGGAGTAGCTTTCTGAAGCTTGATGAATGTGGGGAACTGGCCTGCCTTCTCTAGAACTTAGGTTATTTTGGTGGGTCCTGTTGGTGCTGCCGGTGCTGTTTGAGCAGAAACTGAATGCAAATATAAGAAGAAGAATAAGAGGATTAGATCAGAGAAGGAACGTAAATTTGCCATTGATGATGGAGGTTTTCTGGGAAGGAAAGAGCAGTAAAATGTAGTATAAGTGGAGAGGAAGGAGGTGTTGGGGATATATATATAATGAAGGAGGTGAGTGGAATTTGATTGGTAAATGGTTGGTGAAAGGTTGCAAATGCAAGGTGGCAAGAGGACGTCAGTGTATTAAAATTTTCTCTGTGAATCGGAGAAATTAGAGGGAGAATTGCTTGGAGAAGCAGGAAAAACAGGGAGGATTGGCAGATTGATGATGTGGGGCTGAAATGTCAATTGAGTGTGGTTGTTTTTGGTCATTGCTTGGACAAACCAAACTACTCTCGAATATCAATGTTAATGCTTGCTTTAGTTTCAAGTTTCTCGTGGCGGCACCAATCAATGTTGGCCTTTACATCTTGATTTTAGGAACGCTTTTTCTTCTGTTTTATTACTCATGGTCGTGAATCGACCAAATTGATTTGCTTCGGTTTGTTATGGTTGCATTTAACCGCAGAACTTCAATACTTCTTGATCCACTAGAGCTTCTGCTGCATGTGTTTGGGAGAGGGTTTCAGATTTGAAACTATACTTGTCTAAACTGTTGGATAAAATGCTACTTTCAGGTACAGAGAATGCTACTGTGCAAGATTAGAACGGAATCATGAAATTCCTGGGCTTGAGGAGGCATCCATAACAACAGGGAATATATATTCTTCATTAGATCAATTTTTCTGTTTCCTTTATCATCGTCTGTCCACCAATTATTTCCCACAAGGAATAATTGTTATGGCATGATCTAATCCGGAAGATAAGAAGAGAGATAAAGCGTGGGGGCTACGTAATCTTATTCCAAATCACTGGGCAAGTAGAGTTCTAAACATTCGGTCTTGGATGCTAAAACAACTTGATATATACTCCAGTACTTCATATAAAAACAGCTTAGCTAACAAATTTATTAATTTATAAATATTAAAAAATTAATTAAATTAGTTATTTATAATAAATTTATTTTAGTTCCCTTAAATGATCATTTTTAATCGTGTATATTAAAAATACTCTTTAATTAAAAAATATATTAATATGTGTAATCAACAAGATATTTTGAGCAAAAAATTATATAAAGTATATTGAGATTTTATATCTGAGATCAAAATAAATTTTTTATCTAACTCTTATATTTATAATCAGAAAAAATAACATATTTAAATAAAAATCAATAACACCAACATTAAAATAAAAAAAGTATCCACTGGACGTTTAAGTCCAGCACAACTTTATCATTTCACTCCGATTATTAGTTTATGATATTATTTACTTGACTCTCAGTCCACTAGAGGATATATTATTTTAAGAGTAAAATTATACTCCTCTAATACTAAATATAAGATATATTTAATTAATTTGATTAGATTAAAGAAGTTAATTATTATAGTATATATTTTTTTAATATTTTAATTATCTTTTTTAATTCTCTCATGACTAATTATATACAAGTTTTTTGATATTATTTATTTATTTTTAATTTGTTTTCAGTGTACCTACCTGTAACGGGGGCAACGGAACCTAACCTCTCAATTGTATTTGGGCGCAAAATACAGAACCAGTTAGGCCCACAATAGTAGTGGGCTTACTATATGAATTGGAGTATAGCGGTCCAATGTGTTTTTATTTGGGCACGTTGACCGCTGGGTGTTATATATGTCAAATCGTGGACCTTTTTGTTTTCTTTCAGAAAATTTCAATGTCAATTTGCAGTTCGCAGCGTTTCAATAAGCCGCAAAACAATCTAATGTAAACCCGTTCTTGATCTGAAGCCATTGGAAGACATAGCATATGCACAGTGGAAAACAGGGAAAAGAGCTGCGGAGGAGGAGACTACCGGCAGAGCAGCGAGAAGCACTCAATTCAATTCAAGGTTTCGAACCCTAGTGTCATGATCCTATGTTATTGTCCATGTCTTAATCGTCAACATGATCAACGCACCCAACGGCATGATATCCTCGTCTTCATCCGCTACCGCCCAATCCCCCGGTCTCAAGACTTATTTCAAGACTCCTGAAGGTCGCTACAAGCTTCAGTACGAGAAATCACATCCTTCCGCTCTCCTTCACTATGCCCACGTCAAAACCGTTACTCAGGTCATCTCAATTTTCTTTTCCTTTATATTTGTAATCCAAATATATATTTGTTATGTGTAAAAATGATGGATGTTTTCACAACGCCCATTTATCTGAATCGATGATGATTCTTGTTTTGGCTCCTAGGGTTTGATACAATTTTTTCTGAATTTGTTCATTTGAGTTCCTGACATCGAGACTGGCTTTTTTAAAAAATAAATAAATAAAACAAAGCCAACTTGTATAATTTTTTGAAACGTTATTTTGTGTTATATAAGTCCTTAATTCACTGACTTGGAGAATGAATGAGTAAATGTTTCATATTATTCTCAGTTCATCGATTATTCTTAGTATCATTGAGCTATTTTGTATTGTTTTGTTTTTATGTTCTGGGATTCATCCTGAAAGCCCAACTTTCTAGGAGAATGTGCTTCATTTCCAAGTATGAGTGTCTCCCTTCACAGTTTGCAATATGTCATTTATCTTAGCAGCACATTACTGTTTGATTAATTTATTAGGTAACTCTTGCACATCTCAAGGAGAAGCCAGCTCCTTCAACACCAACTGCCCCACCATCAAGTTTTAGTGCCAGCAGTGGGGTACGGTCAGCGGCTGCTAGATTGTTGGGAGGTGGCAATGGAAGTCGCGCACTTAGTTTTGTTGGAGGGAATGGTAGCAGCAAGAGTATTGGAGTAAACAGTAGGATTGGTTCTCTTGGTGCCTCAAGTTCAAGTAGTTTAATGGCTAATTCAAATTTTGATGGCAAAGGAACGTACCTGATCTTCAATGTTGGTGATGCAATTTTTGTTAGTGATTTGAATTCTCAAGACAAGGTATACAGATGATGGACTTTGAATTATTATATATTTTCTTGTGGGAGGGGGGATTTTGAATTTGGTATATTAGACTTTTCTTGTTTTGGATGTAGGATCCCATAAAGTCCATTCACTTCAGTAATTCGCATCCTGTGTGCCACGCCTTTGATCAGGAAGCGAAGGATGGACATGATTTGCTTATTGGTTTGAGTACGGGTGATGGTAAATAGTTTGATAAATTGCAAACTTTCCTGCTTTCTTTCTTTCATTTTTAATGTATATTTAGGCTTTATGAATTCATTTCTCCTGTGTGCATTATTGTAGTCTACTCAGTGTCACTGAGACAGCAATTACAGGATGTTGGTAAAAAGCTTATAGGAGCTCATCATTACAACAAAGATGGTTCTGTCAATAACAGGCAAGAGTTAATTCATTCTTAGTGTTGACATAAATGGCTGTCTGGTCTCATGGCCCCGGGTGCATTTTGTTTTATTCACAGAGGTCAACTTATGTGCTTGAGATGGCTTCTTTATAGACATAGGTTTGTTTTTGTATTAGTGATTGTATAGATGGTTGTCTTGCTGGCCCCTGAATGATCCTAGATATAGGTGTTTTTTTATTAGATGGGCATTGGCCATCTTATGTAAAGTTGTTCATAGAGCTTTCATATATGGGGGATTGAGTTTCATGCTTCTAAGCTGTCTTTATTGGTTTGGATAACATATGATCTCATTTTTTGTTTTTGTAGTTTAGTCCATGGTAATTGACCTGGTAGAATGGTATTGTAGAGAGACCATATGCCATAAAATCTTCAAGTCAGGCCAGCCTTGATTTGGCACCCCCCGGCCCCCCCGGGCCCCACCCCCTACTAAAAAAAAACAGCACACCCATGACATCTAAGAAAGTGGGAGATGTGTCAAGTCTTACAGCAAGGGATGATATCTTCTTTCATCATGTTCGGATATTTCCTGCCTATGCCCCTTGAGCTTATGGCTTAGAGGAAAACTTTGTTTCTTGGTATACTCTTTTGTTAAAGTTATCAGTAAATAAAAAGAAAAACTCCAGTGCACTTGGTCGTTTGTAATCCAAAATACTGCAAATTGGAATTTCAACACGGAATTCCAGGAGTTTTGATCTGCTGAGTTAGTTGTGTTACACAGGGAACTGTAAATGCTGAGTTAGTTGTGTTACGCAGGGAATTCAAAATCTGCTTTCAAGGAGGTTTGATCCCATTAGAATGAAGAGGCCTAAGGATAAATTTTATTGTACTTACTTCTTTTAGTGTTTGTCTGCAGGTGCCGTCCTGTAGCACTCATTTCTGTCTTATGCATTACGTTCATGCTTCTCTTCTTGAATAAAGTATAGTCAATGCATAAATGTAGTTTGTTTGTGTACAAGTAGTTTATTTTTCACTCACACACACTCACATACATACAAGCACACAAGTGTGCACTTATACTATGTAAAGTATGTGAATGATGTCTTGTAGTGAAATCAATGATCTTAATTATTGTCATTGAATTTTTGACAAGTTAGAAGCCATTTCCCTAAGTTATTAGCTTTATCAAGATTTTATTTAGTCTTGAGTTATTTTAAAGAACTTCCATACGAAAAATATTGTTTTTAGGTTCTGTTTGGAATCTAGCTTGATTTATATGCATTGCTCTGGACAGTCGTTGTACTAGTATTGCATGGATTCCTGGAGGTGATGGTGCTTTTGTTGTTGCTCATGCCGATGGGAATTTGTACGTATATGAAAAGGCAAGCCTCATTTATAAAGAGAGATGCTTATTTCAAGGTGTTCTTATATAATGAGGATTTTTACAGTAATTTGGTCATATGTTAGCTTTCCTCCCATTTCAGAACAAAGATGGTGCGGGAGATTCTTCATTCCCAGTTATTAAAGATCAAGCACAATTTTCTGTTTCTCATGCACGTTACAGTAAGGTATTGAGTTTGATGACTAATTAGTTTCTAAGCAAAGTGTGGGTTGGATAACTGCATCTCTAAAAAGTTTAACATTTATAAAATTATTATAATTTATCAAAGTCTATTCCTATTCTGTAATGATTATCCATTGATGTGTTTGTATATACTTTACTGTTTATGATATTGCCTATTGACACGAGTTATAGTTCGAACAAGTGAAGGTTGAAACATGCAATTTCAACTTTAGTATTGTGAACTTTCAATTTTTGTAAATGATATTGCCTAGTTTTACTAGCATTTTTCTAGCTGTACATTCTGTCAGGTCATAACACATCCAACGCATTTTAGATTTACCGTATTTATGATGGATTCTATATTTTGCAGTTGTCTATAATTTATTGCATTCCTCTGGTAACATTTGGTGGTTTGAATGGTTTCATGGCGCGGTCAATGAAAGATCACTTGTTTATTTATCCTCAATCTTCAACAAGTGGTTTACGGCTTAAGTCATGTGCTGTTTTAGAATGATATTTCTTCACATAATCTGTTCTGTGGAACATGCAAATGAGTCAAGCCATTTGTATTGGCACATTGGAAGTATAATCAGAAATCTTTGCGTATCAATATGTCCTTCAGATGTTATTGGGTTTTTGGATGTAATGATCTTCAGCCTTCTTTGTGGCATGGCTTTCATGACTAAACTCCCGATTCCCATGACTTTTACTAGTAGCATAAGAATGAATCAGCTTCATTTAGTCCTCACTACTTGTTTGTTAACCCCATTTTTTTTGTCCCAAACATATTCTATGCAGAGTAATCCAGTAGCCAGATGGCATATATGCCAGGGTTCAATTAACAGTATTTCTTTCTCAAATGATGGTGCATACTTAGCAACTGTTGGAAGAGATGGTATATTGATTAAATTTACTCATTTAAACACCATCAGCATTTGCTGGTTCTGCTGCTTTTCTCGGTTTTCTTGCAAAAACACCTTATTGATCTTATGTGGCTTACTGCATTCAGGCTATTTGCGAGTGTTTGATTTCTCTAAGGAACAACTTATATGTGGTGGTAAAAGTTATTATGGTGCTCTGTTATGTTGTGCTTGGAGGTGAGACATGTTTGATCCAAGTCATTTTTGTAAGAATGGACAGCCATTGTTGGATTCATTTCCATCTTTGGTTTATGTATTGCACAAGAATTTATTAAATTATATTTATCACACTCTAGAGTGTCCGCTTTTTTTTTTTTTGGCTTCACACAATGAGATTGCAAAACCATAATCAAAATCTGCTTAACAGCATGGATGCAAAATATATTTTGACTGGAGGAGAAGATGATCTTGTGCAAGTTTGGAGCATGGAGGACCGCAAGGTTGTGGCATGGGGTGAGGGACACAACTCATGGGTAAGTTTCTTGTTAATTTACAGCATGCATTGTATATTTATAATCATAGCACTGAATTAAGATGTGCCACATGCTTACAGGTCAGTGGAGTGGGTTTCGATTCATATTGGACATCACCAAATTCAAATGAGAATACTGAAACTGTTATGTATCGGTTTGGATCTGTTGGTCAGGTACTAAGTTGTTTTGAAAAAAATGACGTGTCCTCTGTGGTTTTGGCAGTGTTAAGTTCCAAGAACTCGATCTTCACATGAATTTTTTGTTTTCATTCCACAATATATTTTATCGTTTTGAACATTTGCCTGCTCGTGATAAAGTTTGCTGATAGTTAGATGCCTTGCGTTTCTACACGTAGCAATACTTAAGTGAGAAAATTAAAGTTCATATGGAAACATAAACGAGTGAGGAAGACAAGCACACATAACTTTACTCGCTTGGTGATTGGGTACTGGTTGAAGGCTTTTAGCAGCTTTCAGATTCGATACGATTGTTAAGCAATTCTAATTACCTGGTGGATAGGGTCCCTTGACATGAAAGCTTGCTTATGTAAATTGTATTGCATAATGCTTGATTAGAACAGTGTTATTTATGAACATGATTTTAGGTAACAATCAACTTGCTGGATTATCACCAATCTAGAGAAGGAATTTTGAACTTACTAAAATTTGCCTTCATGAAGAAGAATGGATCGTGAATTTCTAATAAAATGTGTCACACGGCTTTGCCTATAACTTAAGCTTTTAAGAAAGAAATGTGCCACAAGTAGTATAGCGATGCTGTCAGAATTGTGAGAATGGCCTTTCATAACTTGGACATTTGTCACTATATTGGTTGATTTCTGAAATTGCCAATTTGTATATTGGATTTTTTTTTTTCCGTGGAGCATCCAGTATCCTGGGCCTAACTCAGTTTAACTTAGAGGATTTATCGGGGCCAGACTAATCCGGATTACCAATTTGTTTATTGGCATATTTTGCATTATTGAAACTTCTATACTGCTCAATTGCTAGAACTAAGATATTTTATTGGTCAGGATACACAATTGCTTCTTTGGGACCTGGAAATGGATGAGATTGTGGTACCATTGCGGCGTGCACCTGGTGGATCCCCCACTTACAGTGCTGGGAGCCAGTCATCTCACTGGGACAGTGTTGTCCCATTGGGTACACTGCAACCTGCTCCAAGCATGCGTGATGTTCCAAAAATCTCACCCTTGGTTGCTCATCGTGCGCACAACGAACCCCTTTCAGGCTTGATATTTACCCAGGAATCTGTACTCACTGCTTGTCGGGAAGGACACATTAAAATCTGGATGAGACCCGGGATAGCTGAGAGCCAATCAAGCGGCTCTGAAACCTTGTTAGCCGCCAGCTTGAGGGAGAAACCACTACTTCCAAGCAAGGTTAGCAATACTAGTTACAAACAATGACTGACCATATTCTGTCCTAAAGGGAATTTAATCCCTTTTTTCATTTTTTTTACTTGGTTGATTATCCTTTTATCCCGTTGGTTTTCTAGTTTTCACATGATTTTCTCGTAAGATGAACCAACTGGTCCTACAGTATATTCACTGTATATTCAAGGATGAGCATGGCATACCATCGATGGCAAAGAGGATGAGAGAATTCTCTATCACTTCCATCTGTAATTAGAAAACGGCTGTTGTCAGAGTAGACCTAATAATAGGAATAACGTGAAATTGATCCCCGGTTACCTTGTACGTGTAAAGTGCATTGGGGTCATTATTTATTCTGTTGGCTCTTAGGTGTCGCTTTTATGGAATTGTCACAATTTGGAGGGGCATGCGAAAGGCACTCTTAAATCTCTGATGAGGGCCTTTGATATAAACACCTGAGTTCTATACGAGCTTGGTTTTCTTCTCTCTGCCTTTCGGAACATGGGTATGTTTGGGAGGGAGGATAGATATAGGAAGAGGGAGTGAGAATGGAAGTGAGTTTCTCAGTGATTAATATAATGAAATCAGAAGAAGCATTTCTACCAACGGGGTTGGTCCGAGTGGTAAGCGACACGGTATCGCTTAAGCGAGGTCTCGAGTTTGAGCCTTGGTGTATGCAGAAAATCTCCGTTGGGAGACTCACTCACCATAGCTAGGTGCGCGACGCAGGTCGGATTTGGATGTAGTCGGGGCAAAGTTCCGGTGAATTGTGTAGTCAACAAAAAAAAAGCATTTCTGGGGATGAGAGAGCTAATAGACGATGTAGGTGACTAGGCGCATCTAAGAGGGATACGCTAAAATGTCAATGGGCTCAACAAATGGCGCGATCGAACCCATTGGCCCGGCCAGTGCAGTTTTTCTGAGTAAAATACCAAAAAAAAGTAAATTAAAACATCCCCAGCCATGTGGTATGCGATTTATTCCGTGCAATAAATATTGGAATTTTGTAATATTGGGAAATAAAAAGTTTAGAATAGCGTTTCACCATTTTTTAAAAAAACTTTATAAGCATTATGGTGTTTTGACTAACTATTCATTGTGTTTTTTTTAATTTATATAATCATATCGTCATTTTATGAGAGAGTTCTTAGAAAAGATAACAAGTGTTAGACTGAAATAAATCTTATTAGAATATTAAGCTTTCATTATTTACAATTCGTTGTATAAGTAAGCACCCGTTATTTCCCAAAGAAAGTAGAAATATTATGGAATGATATCAATCGATTCAAATGTAGGAGCGAATAGAAATGAAAATGAGACAGCAAAAGTAGAGTTAAAAGCAAAGTTGGAATTCAATAAGAAGTCAAATAGAGATAAGAACCGGGGAGTTGATGTCAAAAGCAATAGCAGGGACTGAATTGTAAGGGAGAGAAAGAAATTAATGAAAGAAGTCACATAATTAGTTGGACACATGAAACAATTGACAAAGTTATAATTCATGAGATTAAGTAAAGTAGTTAGAATTAGTTAAATAATTTTTTTTTATAGCTTTTCAAGATTACCTTCGAATCGACAAAGTTCATTGAGGGGAAAGGGGATGGGAAGAAAGAGATAGGACCAATTTTTGAAATGGAGTCGTTAAGGGTCGCTCAATCTAAAGGTAACTAGGGGAAGAGGGGGTTAAAGTGAAATGGTAAAAGTAGGTGGCATGGCCATGGGATTAATTTTTTTTTTTATAAAAATTTTTAAAAAATGATTGAGTTCACCCAGAAGGGCAAGGTAAAATTTTTTTTCTTTATAAGGGTTGATTAAAATATGAGAATGATCGCTTGAGCTCATAATGGAGTAGCTAACGAGCTCAATCATGTCATTAAACTCCTCATTCCATTCATTTATTAATTCTAATCCCAATTCTATTCCCACCGCAATAAAGTGCCAAAGCAAGGACCCTACCTCGAGAATGGGGTACGAGGAACCCACCTTTTATTTTTGAAAAGCTAAAAAAATAATATAAAACGCACGTTCCCGATCCCTTAGCTTTGGTTCACAGCAAACAGGGGTCTCGGTACGCCTCCCCACATAATGCGACACGCTTCGTTGTATCTTCTTTTTTATCATCCGATAATCAAAAGTAGAGTTAGAACTAAGAACCAATTCCCCTCTATCTGCATTCGTACCCCATAGTTTATGAGAATGCGCCCATTATTTTGTGCCAACAGATATATATTATTCATAAACAAAAAGCCAGGGCTTACTTATTATAATTCTTGCTTGGGGCTGCTATTCGCACCCTTCTGCCACGTACCATCTCACCAACTCCAATTCTTCAAGGACAACAGTACATTTTAAACAATTAATTATTCCATTTTTTGATCTGCTTTGCACACTCTTTACTTTCTCCAACTCACTCACTCCCCCTAGCTTCCCCTCCCCTCTGCTTTACATCTAAACCAAACTCACCTTCTTCTTGTCGTTCTCAGATCCTGTGCTTTTTTATCATTTATTCAACCCAAAGTTTGCGGTATATGAAGTTGATCTCCTGGGTTCATGGGGGAATTCGGTGCTGCAAACATGGGTGAGAGCTAGTACGAGCTACTGCCTAAGACGGTTCCAAGGAGAGTCTAGTTAAGGTTTCAAAATAATGGCGATCCTCGTGCCTGCGAATCACACTCCCACCAGGTTTGTGCTTGCTTCTTCTACACTTCTTCTGTTTCGGCATTCATTTTCTCACCCTCTTGCTTTCTTTCTTTCCTTTTTAATTCATGCAGATTATCTCCTTTTTGACAAGCTACTCTGCCTCCCGACTTCATTTCTTCTCAGGTAGGTATCTGTCTCGCGTTCTCTTTTCTGGCTATGAAGTCTGAAACTGTCATGGATAAAGATAAAGGGGCCGTTCGATTCCAGACACTCGGCGAGTCCATAGCGAGGCGTATCCTTTTTCGCACACTCGTGATCGCCTCTGCTATTTCCATCGTTTCTTTGATCCGCGTCCTACCCACCTTCGAATTCGGAGCACTGTCTCCCGTCACCTACGATGACTGTATGGCCGATTCGGATTCGGATTCGGATTCTACCACCGTCACTCCCGGCTCCTATTTGTTCCAGGTTCGGATTCTGAACACCTTTTGGGGTTCATTCGAATCTATAAATTGCAAACAGGACGTATCTCTGACTGTGAATGTAGTCACTGAGCTGATGGGTAAACAATTCTTGGACTGCGCTGCCAAAAGTCTCTGTATCGGACAGGCATCACCAATGGCTGTCCCGGCAATGCAGCGGTTGGGATTCTCCAGTGTCATTGGTGTCCAAAAACCACGCCCATTTTCTCTCAAACATAAGAAAATTGTGTACGATCTTAATTACCAGGACTGTTCATTTGACTTCGTCTTCTCCAAGGACCTTGATAAGATTGCGGTCCCTGCTCTACTTGTGCTCGAGGTTGAGCGCATTCTTAAGCCCAGAGGAATCGGAGCCCTCCTTGTGGGTGCTGACGCTTCAAATCCAAATGACTTGATAATGTCCGTTAGTTCAGTGTCTTCATTACTGAGATCTTCCAGCATCGTGCATGTCAAATATATCAATGAACTTAATCTGGTTGTTTTCAAGAAAAGATCCGAAACCAGTGTCTTCTACCAGAATGCCCTTCCAACTGATTGTCCTAGTCTTACCCTTACCAAGCCTTTCATAAAGCTGCTGGAACCGCTTGTGGAGGAAAAACCTCTGGATTATGCGAAAGGGATGTCGTATTTACCTAAGTTTGTGGACTTTGCTGGTAGGAAACGGTTGGTGTACATTGATATTGGAGTAGGTGAGCTTCTGAACAAAGCCAATACCAGTGATCGGTTCATCCCATCTTACCCCATGGATCAGAGAGATTTCAGCGTCTATTTTGTTCACTACAACACTTCAATCCTGTTATCCCACGTGAAACGACCTGGTATTACATTTGTATATCATCCAGGATTGGATGGAAAGCTTACTACAGCCGAGCTTAGTAGCGAGAAAGACGTGGATTCATTTTTGGGAGAGGAAGAGTTTGATTTCCTTGCGTGGTTCAAAGAAACTGTGAAAAATGCGGATTTTGTGGTGCTGAAGATGAATGCTGGAGAGGTTGAGATGAAGATCTTGTTAGACATATTTGAAAGCGGAGCTATATGTTACGTTGATGAGCTGTTCCTGGGCTGCCCAGACGGAGAAGATGGTCAAAGCGTGAAGACGAAGGAAAGCTGCATGAATATCTACAAGGGCATCAGAAGCAATGGTGTCTATGTCCATCAATGGTGGGGAGATGTAAACATTTAGTAATGATTGCGTCCTGTGTTTGATGTATTTTCGGACTAAAGTCCAACTATTGGGTTGTGTTGTAGTTGAGGTTGTCATTTGTGAAGTGGAAGGAGGTTGGTAAGAACAACCATTATCATTATCGTTTGGTAATGAAATCAGCGCGTGCATCTTTGTATTTTTCTCTTTCATGAAGATGTGTTAAACACAAGTTAAAACAACAGTGAACGTTCATGAAAACCATGATTGATTGCTGGAAATGGCTTGGTTTGGGGTAAGCAACCTAGTCCCCTAGATCAAGTGAAATCGATACATTCCCAGCCGATCGTTATTGTACAATTATGCAAATACTTGTGGTTGTGACCAGACAGACGAACCATAGCCGCTTTTTCGTGCTTTGATAATAATCTTGATTCGATAACGTATAGATCGCTGCCGAAGAAAAAACCGTTTTGGTTTAAAATGAGAATATGAGATCATAATTAGATATATGTACAGTTGATAATCCAATCAATAGTCCACCATGAATTCAAGTTGAGTCGCTCTTACCGTTCTCTTAATAGATGCCAAGATAAATTTCATCGTGTTTTATTCAGTTCAAAATCATCAACGGAATGCTTGAGTTGCCCTTTTAACTAAATCAGTCCTTCAGACTGGTAAATTCCAAATAATTTCATCAGTACCGGTGAACAAAATAAGAGAGATTGATCCTGGCGGGTAACTCTGCGTATATTATCTTAATTCATCATATTTCGCTCTTCCTGTTTCTCAAACAGATCATAAAGAGTTCCATGACTAAGTAAGCGGTACCTTCTGAAGAACATGACCAAAGCAAAATAGTAAGTCACTGCTTATGAGATGAAATGCTATGATCACCCCACAAACAAAAACAAGAACAGTACTAAGATGTTTTTATAATACTCTTTGGGAAAACATATTTGCCTGGCCAGAAAGAAAACAGATGATGGTTAATGTCATTTTTGACCTCTTGATGTACTTTCCTAGTACTACCCAAAGACATCACCTCCATGACCTGAAATGTCCAGCTTCAGTTTAAACCAGACAAAATATCCAACACCACCAACCATATATGTTAAAACGTCAATAGAATGTATGAAAGCGGTTAACAAATGATAATCAAAGATTTAAAATTTGTAAATACTCCCCCACCACATAAATGGCAAACCTGTCCGCAGAGGCATAACACATTATAGATTATCTGTGAGGGACGACGACTAAACCATCAAACCCAGAAAACTATAAAACATGCTAGTTTAACAAGTCACCTGAAGAAAAAACATTTAATTATAAATTTTTCCATGGCAACCCACTTTGGTGTAACGCCAGACCAGTATATATTGGCTTATAGTATACATGAGGTGTAATATGTGAGTCATTTGTCTTTGTCAAACCGCTTACCATACATAATCTCCATTTCCATAATTGAAATTCGGGAAAAGTATGGGAAAGAAAACTGTGACGATAAGAGAAATATCAAGTATAATAGTTGGGCTGTACAGGGTCAGGAAGCTGGAAGCACCAACACTGTATCTTAATAATGTCATTCCTCAGGTGGGTTATCATTATTGACCTTTATCTCCAAAAGCCTCTCAACTGGCTGTCTGCAAATTGGGCATCTATTCGTCTGAAACCTCAGAACCTTAGCACACCCACTACACATGCACTGCACCAAGCAAATAAATGCAGCCAACGTAGATCAAGATGAAGTCAAGGACTGATATATATATATATGATCATCAATATCAAAGACAGACTACTTGAAGGCAAATCCTAATGATTCAATTTGGCTGAGATAAACATTTGGTATTGGTTTACTGTAAATTAGTACGTGATGTGCAATCAGCATCAGGCCAACATCTATTCATGAATGTTAAATAAGAAATGCTAACAGCAAGTACCATGTGTCGGCAGGGAAGAACAGTTGTGTCTCGTGGCTCTGAGAGGCAGATGACACACTCCTTTCCAGAATCATTCTCGTCCAAGTCACTCTCCACTGAATTTCCAATACCATATATCTCCTGCAGTACATACCTCATTTCATTTACCCATAAGATCTGCTTAACCACCTTTACCCGGAATTCCCCTTTCTCCTTCTCAAATGCTGCTAGAGTTATCTGAGAGTTTCTGTTACCAGATGTTAAATTTTCATTTGATTCATCTTGTTTACCACAGGATGCATCTGCCTTCACTGCTAGAGGGAACACGTCTATTCCACCCACTTCTGATAATTCTGACTCCTCAAAGATTGAAAAGTCAATACCAGTTCCAATTGGCTGCCTAAACTGCTGGCCCAGACCTTGCTGGAAACTTACAGTTACGGGGGCTAGAATATTTTGCTTCGTTGGTGTGAGCTTGCAGCTATCATCTTCTTTACCAAAGAAAAGAATGGTGATGCTGTAATGGAGATAACAAGAAACACCACCATTAGAACAGATAAATGAACAATACTAAACAGTGTCCATGTTTCATCATTATTATGACATAATGATAAATTCCCGCAGAAATGGAAATTTAGCATTTACCAGACTTAGCATTTCAAATTCATCACTAAACTAAACATACATTAAGTCTGCCAAAAGAATTGCTAAAACTTGCACAAAGCCAACTTATGTAAGTGATTATTAAACCCTCCTTTTTCAAGAAGAAAAGAAAATAACATCTTGCAATTGAATGCCTTTTTGATGCATGGACAGATTGATATATAGAAGATATGTACAAAGAAATTAGCATTCATAAGCTAAGTTCGTGGCCAAACTGAAAATCTTAAACAGATATTGTCCTTGTTCCTCACATGGACCTCCTATATTGTTGAAGAATTTTATCATCATTAACATTGGGATGACTATTGGTTACTCAGAAAACTTACCCCAATATCCACAAAATTAGATAATCAAAGAGAAATAAATGAGCTATCCAAAGCATGCGCTTTTTAGTCTAGTAAACTCTATGTTATCAACTATTAAAATCTTAAACTGTGATCACGCCTATATTTGCTTGTCTTCATTGCTTAAACTCTTTATGCTAACTGGTCACTATTTATGCTCGCTAGTTTTCTTTGCTACTGTATGTTCGTAACTTGCAGATAAAAATTGTCATCATAGTTCCACAGCCAAGTTACCATCAAATTTCAATAGCTGGGAACGTAACAGGCATCCTCTTCACATGATCCGAATAGATAATCATAACACAGATTTTCTTATTGAGCTAAAAATGGAGAAACAAAAGTTACCTCCCATCAACGGTGGCATCGAATGTGAATGCAACAAGGAACCGCCCAGGATTTTGCTCATCGGGTTCAATCCTTAGAGTCTCCTTCTTAACATTAACATCGTTCCTTATGGTAACCGCCTTCTGATGCTCTACATATGGTGGAGGCGGAGGCATAGCAGGCCCGCCATGGTAACTTGCACCCGTCCACGATGGGTCCGTTTGTGGATGAGACCTCGCGCGATGGTGGTGATCGAGAGGAGCCGGCAAAGGCGCAGGCATAGCCTGATGGGGAGCGGAATAGTGACCTGGGTACTGGAAATACGGGGAAGGATCCGAGTTTGGGTGTTGCGATGTCTGAGGTGTAGATGCTGGATGAACAGGCCGATTCGAAGCGATCTCTGGCTGCGGCCGAACCGCCGGCGGCGGATGACTCGGTCTGCTATTGCTTCTCCGACGGCCGTTAGCGCTGCTACTTCCTATGTTACCCATGGAATGAGATGCTTCTTTCAGATTGCGAGAAATGAAGAAGAATATCCAGACGCCCAATTTTCAACTAAAATAAAACAGTGTATCTGTCTGATTTTACTCTAGGGGCCGAAAAATCGACATATCCGGATGTTCCGAAGGGATAAACACGCAGAATTTGTCCCCTTTTTAGCACTTTGCAGCACAGGGAAGAATTTAAACTTGGAAGAATTCACAAGAAGATAAACCGAGCAGCATACGCCACCTGAAGAAGAGAGGAAACAAATCCTAGATTTGGCGCATATGAAGATAGATTCATGGCTTGTCGCGGAGGAGACACAGACTTGTTATGAAAACTCCGGGGCAAAGAAGGACGAGAATGATGGAGGAAGCGGTGGAGGCGAACCAATGAGCAGTGCATTGATAGAGAGGCACCGCGAAAGAGAAAAGGAAAGATGGAATCTTCGGTAGGTTTGGGTGGCGAGCACAATGGGATTGCGTAAACCTCCACCGAGTAACACCATTGATGAGGGACTGGAAGCTTGTCATAAAGTGAGTACACCCTTTTTGTTTTCGTTTTTTTTAATTATTTTTCTTTTCCACTTTATCAAATCAGGTATATAAGAATGAATAATTGATGCTTAATCCGTAAAACACTGTCGCAAACTCTGGTCCACAATGTTTATCTCTAATGTTGCTTTCCACGCGCTATAATAACTGTAGCTGCTCATTTTGTTCTTTTGAGGCGGCAGCTGAGGAGTTGAACTTGATGCGGTGACCGGTAAATTTCTCTTGAGAGACCAAGTTTCCAGGTCTATTACCAAAAAAAAAAAATCCATGTTGCAGTAATATTCTGCGAATAGTTAACGTTGGTTAAACTGGATTTTTTCAGTTTCTGTTCCTTGCACTTGGAATAAAAAGCTTAAAAATGGGTAATTTTGCAGGACCGTAAAATTTATGCTACCGAAAAACAAAAAAAGAAAGTAAAACCTTTATCCCCTGGACAAACTATCTCCATATCTTCATGGGTGGGTGGAGGATTTTGGCATTTTAGTGAGCAAAAGTTGCCTAACACACCGCAAGCATCTCATGATTTGATTGTGATATTATAGATTCAACACACAATATAATATCATATATAATAAAATATATAATTATGTCTCTGATTTGCGGTTTCTAATGCCTAAATATATTGAAGATGGCATGGTCATGATCAATACAAGGGACTGTGAAACATCACTTTTGTTTAGCGTTCATTCCTCTAATTCAAAAGCCTGTATCTGGGATTTGTTTAATTTCTTCGGTATCACGTTGAATGCATGACAATGATTGAAAACTTAGATATGCATTTGTCGTTACTATTACAAGTAAATTATGATTATAAATTTAAAATATTAAGCAGGCGGGGTGTTTAGCTGAAGTTGTCAACTACAAAATTGGTCTAAATTAAATAAAAATTACGAAATATATAAGATAAAAAACACGAATGATAAGACTTGTTCAAGTTCACACATTATATTTCAAATTCTGTACGGCTCTAAAAAAAAGGAAGGAAATTAAACTGAGGTAGGAGGATAACCTGGAACAAATTCAGTACACAGCGTGACTGCGGGAAGATAGGAAAACCAGAGTTTAAGATTTATCGTTAAAAATGCCTTTTCTTCTGTGAAAGAACCAGAGTTGACCTCCGACTCTAACATCTTCACAAAATTTAAGGTATGCAAACGCGTCCACCTCCTTTTGTTGAATTCCTGAAAGCAAAATAACTAAGATTTTAATATATTATATAATTATTTACTAATAAAATATTGATGGAGATAGTAAACGACTTTTATACCTCATTTTACAAAAAGAATAATACAACTTTAAATAAATGTAGTTATTATGAGAGATGTGAAATTTTTTTATACATTAAACTCCTTCAGGATTATACCTTAATGTTTTCTCCAAAACATGTGTATAATTTGTGTCAGAACTATTCAATCGTCGCACTTTAAGTTTAAGAAATTTATAGTAAAAGTACAAGTAACTGTATTCAGTTATTTTGAAGGGGGGGAAAACTTTCCCAAGAGAGAATGGCGGCTCATCGGTGTGGTTCAATTCAGCCTTGCTATTTGTGGTAAACAAAATCCTGAATGTAAAAAGGGCACGTGGAGTTATCTGAATCAAAGTATTAATAAGATTAGAGAGGCAATAAGGAGGAATATTTTATTGCGATAGTGGCTATTAATTAAAGAAGTTGCATATTGGGTTGAAGAAGCCACGAAACTTCCCAACCTGAGCTGGGAGAATTTGAATTAATAAATTCAAATGGAGAATGCCAGAGACGTCGTCAATCAACCTTAACGAGTTACCGTGTATTCGTTCTCATTCAGTCTCCAAACTCGTTCTCTTCAAAATTTTGCACGCTGCTTCCAAAACCTTTATATATATAACCATTAACAATTCACGCTCTCCGACGACATCCAACGATATAGCTCACGCTTCTATTCTCAGAGTTCAGACATGAAGATTCCTCGTTCATTTCTCTCCTGTTTCTCAGCAAAAGTCAAAGAACCAAAGCAGCTCGGTATATACCTTCCGCTGATCCACATGTTCTGTCTTCTATATGCTTTCGAATTATTTGATCTAATACTGGGTTCGTGTGATTACTCTGCAGATGAGCCAGAAGGAGGCAGTGGTAGTGAAGCACTTCGTGTATTCTCTCGCAGCGAATTGAAATTAGCCACTCGTGGTTTCAATTCCTGGGACAAGATTGGAGAAGGCGGATTCGGTTCTGTTTACAAGGTTATTATTCTTGTTCTTTTCCTACTGACCCAGACTTCACACGGCATTGAAAGAAACCTTTAATCAATGATCACGAATACTAAAACTGAATGCTTGTGTTTGACTTGTGAAGGGCCAGCTTCGGAACGGCAATATCGTGGCCGTGAAAGTGCTTTCAATCGAACTGGAATCCATGCGAGGAGAAATGGAGTTCGTAGCAGAATTGGCTACAATGTCTCGTATCAAGCATGAAAATCTAGTTAATCTTCGAGGGTGTTGTGTGGAAGAAGCCCGGAGATATTTAGTCTTCGACTACATGGAAAACAATAGCCTCTCCCGCAGTTTTTTAGGTACCTTTTGGTTTCGTACGTATGTATATATCAGGAAGTAAATGAATGAAGCGGACCATGAAATAATAATATTTGGCTTTTGGTTGATGATATTTGCAGTCACAGAGGAAAGAAGGATGAAATTCAGATGGGAATTGAGGAGGAACATATCTATAGGGGTGGCTCGTGGCCTTGCCTATTTGCATGAGCAACTAAAACCACACATTGTTCATAGGGATATCAAGCCCAGCAACATCCTTCTCGATCAAAACTTCACACCAAAACTAGCTGACTTTGGTTTCGCCAAGTTATTTAGGGACGACAAGTCCTACGTCAGCACTAGAGTCGCAGGGACATTGTAAGTGGTGACAGCACTACGTAACACTACTTGACTAAATAAATCTTATCATTCTTGTTCTCTGTCTAATTAACGTGTGCTCGTTCGGTATTGTGATGTTCAAGGGGCTATCTTGCTCCCGAGTATGCCACCACTGGAAAGTTGACGCGAAAATCCGATGTTTATAGTTTTGGAGTATTGATCTTACAAATTGTTAGCGGCCAAGCAGTAGTCGATGCTTATCGGGATGACGATCGTTTCCTAGTAGAGAAGGTAAGAAATTTAATGCTCTCCTTTTCTCGAGAAAACAAGCACGAAAAAACAAAGATACATGATGAGCAGTCCATTACGTTACTTATATGTAGGTGGGATCCAATTAATGTGTGTGAGAACATGTGCGCAGGTGTGGGCAGCTTATAGAGCTAACGAGCTAGTAAAAATGGTGGACCCTGTGATTACAAATATCAACTTGGTAGAGGAAGAAGCCATTCGATTCCTAAAAGTGGGGCTGCTTTGCGTGCAAGAAACAGCTAAGCTTCGGCCAAGAATGACACAGGCCGTTGAAATGCTGAGTAGCAGCAGTAATAATAATGACATGGAAGGGGTTGTAATTTCAAAACCAGGGTTTGTTGCCGATCTCAGAAACATCAAAATAAGGCAGCAAATACCTGTACTAAGTCCCGAATCTATTTCAAGTGGAGCAAACCAGGGCATTTGGAGTTCGGTAATTGTCGCCCGTTAAATTCATGCTCATCATCATGAGGATTCAGTTTTTGGATTCATCAAGTTTTGCTTTTGCTCATCTCTGCGTGTGTACAGTCATTTCTGGGTAATCAGGTTGAAATTCTGCAATCAGTGAGACCGAAAAAATTCGATTGGAACTGATTCAAGTTAATTGTATACCTGCCTTCCACCTCTAACATAGCTTATAGCTTTGATCAGTTTGTACATGGCCGCCATTATTCTTTGTTTAAATTAATAAACTGTTTTTTTTAGTAAAACTTGACAAAATATGTAGAGCAATGGAGATAGATGTTCACACGTAAAATGTGGTATTTTGACCGATTACATATTTAATGTTTTCACACTTCTCATTATATTTAAACAAAAAGCTATATGATTAGGTCAATTTTATATATATATATAAATTCGGGAATACTAAAACCTTAATCAATCGGAAAGCAGTTGCCTGCAAAACCAGCGGCGAAAGTGGATTGAGAGGTATTGGGTTAGCAAGTTTGACATTGCCGTCAAATTTGATCAGTCTTGCTCTCCTAATTTTATTAGTTTGGGCCCTCAAGGGTTCATAATAGGGTGCTCATGGGACGAGTCACGACTAGGACAACCTCATCCTGTGTTTCGTCCTGTTCCTAATTTGTTTTGTTCCTGTCGGGACCTAGACGGGTTCAGGATGGGACGGGAATTCCCGATCCCAATTTTTATTTTTTTAAAAAAATATTTAATAAAATCATTTTAATAAATCGTTCCATATAAAATGCCACAGTAACTTTCTCTAAATACCAATATTTTTCCCTAATATAAAATAATAACTTACCTATATAAGGGGAAATAATAGTAATGAAGAATAAAAATATATGTATAAGAATATTTGTAAGTAAAAATATCTGTATAAAAATATTTGTATGAAAGTGGTGACCGATGAGACTTGTGACCGTGAGTGAGCAGAGCGTGAGAGAAGAGAGACGGAGAGTCTGAGACAAGTAGATAGAGTGAGAAATATGGGAGAATAAAATATATTTTTTTTATTAAAAAAAGATTGGGGTCGGGACGGGACGGGAGTCCCGAGAGTCAAGCCGAGACCTGTCCAGTCCTGACCCTTCCCTCTGTTCCGTCCCGATGGTTTCCCATCCTGATCCTTCTCAGGACGGGATGGACCCATCTCGAAATCACCAGGACCGGGTCAGGACACCACGGGACAGGACAATTTGGACACCCCTAGTTCATACATCCACAAGCCAACAGCAACTGAGTATAAGGTTATAATTATAATATATATTTCGTCCTGCCCGATATTAGTATCGTATAAGATAAAAAAAAATTTTACTCTACTTTTAGATCGTGGGTGAGCCTAACCTCTCTCTAAAAATGATTATATAAAAAAAAAAAGATATATTTTAATGTTGTCTTTCACCAATGTTTGTTTACGCTTGTCTTTTCCTCTCTTCCAAGTTCCAAAATGTCTTTGGAGCTTTAGTCCCTCTAGTATCTTTACATTAAACTGGTATCAATTGTACACCTCTCCTCTAATATTTAATATAAAAATTATTTATCTAATTTAAATAGATTAAAAAAATTAAATAAATTATTTAATTATAATATATATGATTTAATTTCTTTAAAATACTCTAGTATAATATTATATTATATATATTAGTTTATAAATTAAGTAAATTAGTTTAGGAAAAAATAAATGGGTACTAAGTAAAAAATAGCTTTATTTGGCTACCTATGTCTCCATTCTTTTCAAGGTTGGGAAAAGACAATAAACCGATTCCCATGTAGGGGAATTTCTGTTTTTGAATACAATAGGCGGGTAAGAGTTAAAAGAATAAAACAGAAAACCTAGAAACAATCGGTCAATAGCACCAATGTGGCTATAACACAAGTCAAATCGCATAAAGCTAAGTCATTATAATCTGAAGTAGGTTCAGGCACAATCCTGAACATTACATCGAACACTCTTTGCCAACCTGTCGACACACACTTATATATATATATATATATATATATATAAATATAGCTTCCTTAGAAATATGTTCAACAGTGATAGCTGGTCACTCAAAATAATAATAAGCTATCTATTTTTTTGGTAAGTTTATCAAGGGATGATTCTTGGAGTGTTCCCTAAACAAGATTTCCATGTATTTTTGTCTTGAGTAACAAGGATTTCCACATAAATTTCCTTTTACGATAAAGGAACTCAATGAAAAGTGAGAGGGAAGAGAGATATCCATATCTAAATCACATAACTATATGTAAATATCGACATCATTAGTGCTTGATAATATAATGATGTTTCAGCGTTTCCAACAAATAAACATTAAAATGATCCATAGCACCGACGGCTTTAATAAAATGAGCAGTAAATCCACACAGAAAAGAGAGAGAGAGAGAACAAAGTTGCAGATACGGGAAGTCTAGAAGGTACAACAACTTCTTACAGTAGCAATTAAGTCCAATGCTGGTATCGAACGAATTCCTTGAAGAAGAAGAAGAAGAAGCTTGTTTTCAGGAAAGTGGGGCTTTCATGGCGTCATTGCGTGCGAGAGGATCAGTTAGCGACCCGCCATAAATGTCAGCTACGGTTGAGATTCTACTGTTTATGAACATACTGAACAAGTAAAGATCTCAAATACTGTTGCATGCGATGATCTCATATATACGCACACATACACTAAAAGCTTCAAATCATGTTATCTATAGTCTTCAACTTGCTTGATCATAAAGGAACCTATAGAAAAATGATACAGAAAACAAAGGACAGTTATCATGAGTTCACCCTGTTTCGCTTAGCGTTGTGCACCACCCAGCAACGGTCCAAGTACTTTAATTTTCACTGCCTAGCTAACAAAACTTGGACTCTTGTGAATATGAATAGAATAATAACAAGAGCTGGATCCTCTACCACCATTTGAAAATTACGCGATGAGCAAGTTAAAGAAGAAGTGTGATTAATTCAGTGTAAAAGTCACAGTTGAAGAAACGGAATTAAGAATACTAATATATTTCAAAAGATTTAAATTTAAATAATAATAACCTAAAGTCCTAAAATATAAATCTTTATTTAGTTTAAATTTTTAATCTTTAAATCTTTTTAAATAACTTCGAGATTTGGGATTAGTCATTATATATATACATCTCTGACTCAGGATGCCCGATCAACTATAATTTTCTCTTGGTTTAGCCCATCAAATGATGATCAAATACTGCAATCCCTCAGTAAAGAAGTAAATAGAAGCAGTCGCTTTTTGGGTAAAACTAAGTACATAAATAGCATTTAGTGTGAATACGTGTGTGCAGGAATTATAAGCTGAATGTGTGCATATTAATTAATCATGGATTATATTAACCAAAAGCTATAGCAGTGTTAAACAACATACATAACCAATTCACAGGATAATTCATTGCTGGATAAAGCTTGCGTTGCTAGATATTGACAGGTGATAAATCCTCATTCAACTTTTTGTCTCAATTTTATGCTCAACCTGTCTGAGAAGATAGGACTTATCAACGATATATACTTTGAATTCAGTTGTCATAGAGATGTGAACAAATGCAAAAGAAGCCAACAATAATCAAAATGATAATACAGGAAGAACAAGGGATTTGTGAAATTGTCAAACAAACATATAATGATCTTTAATTTACTGGACGTGTATGTATGTCTAAATAAACCAACCTCTCAAGACAAGTCCAAAGGAATCTCGGAGCAGCAAGTCAGACAAGACAGACAACCAAGTGAGAGTAAAGAAGAGAAAGCAAGAAAAGAAACGGAGTTGAAAGATGCAGTAAATGTAAAAACTGAACGAAATGGGATGAAAAGATAAGATATTAATTAAGTCTGCCCTCAGGAAGAGCAATAGACAGCATGCATGACTCCTCGCACGCCATTCGACAAGGCCACCACTGCACTGATGGGCTACGCAAATGGCATACAGGGAGCCAGGCACTCCATGGAAGACGATGGGGCAAGCTTAACCAAATGTATACATACCCTTGAAAAGCTGCAACTTTTGAGTCAGAAGGAAGAGGAAACTAAAGGTTCTCTCCCATGGGTTGATGCAAACCAAGCTCCACAGTTAGGATCAGTTTTGAGGGTGTTGGGCTCACATTTGGGGATGGTGAAGAGGGTAAGATCGAAGGTGCAGAAGGTAGATAAATAAGAGAAGGGTTTGATATGGCTCTCTCAAGGAATGCTTACTGCTTCCTCGAAGTTGTTTTCCATTACATAAGAAAGGGAATCGGTCCGTTTTATCTTCTGAATTTGATTTTGTCTCTAAGTGTTTGGATCACATTTAGATTCCTAACTCCCCACAATTGGACTTCTTTAAAGAACAAGATTTTGCCCCTTGTTGTTCTTTTCCTGTTATAATTTGTGTTGCTTTTTGTTCGCCTGTTCATTTATTACACATGACGTAAGAATACAGCACACGGCATTTACATGCCAGGTCCTTTGATAATTTCTTCCTCTTCATTTGTTCCCCGGCGCCCTTCTTCACAAATCTCAAATTAACTGATGAGATCGTTCATAAATGTGGGAAGGAAAACAATAACAAGTTAGTTCCTCCGGGTTACCTCCTTCATAAATAAATATATATATATATATATATGAATGTGAATGTGAACTGTGACACGTACAACTGTGAAGACAAAGATGTGAATTACTATTATTTAACTGTTGAAAGATTGAAATTTTCTCCCCATCCACAGCCTTCTTTTCATTGATTATTACGAGTTTATTACTCTGGCATACTTGTAGATTGTCATGATTGAGTGACATATGGTCTACCATGTGAAACTAACGCACTAACTCCATAAAGTGACGCCATCATCATCATCGTTAAAACTAATTAATAACCTCTAGAAAGACAAGTATATATGAGAAGCTAGCTAGAAATTTCATTACCGTTTAGGATATAGACAGAGAAAGTATAGAAATTTCATTACCGTTTAGGAATCCATCAGAGATATGTGAAGAGGAGAGAGATAGAGTGAACAGTGGCAGGGAGAGGAAAGAGAAGTGACGGGGGCAAAAGCACATGGAGAAGCCTGCAAAGAGGACAGTGAGTGAGAGAGAGCAGAAAGAAAAATGAGAGGTCAAGTTGATGATAAAGCTGCAAGATTTCCAATTGGGGAGGGGTGTGGGAAAAGGTCGACCAAACAAATATTTTGAAAAGGTAGGAATTTGTGAAGGCAATAGAATAAGATGCTCTCTCTCTCTCTCTCTCTCTCTCTGCTCGCTGTGCCTCTGCCTGATTGGAACCCAACTCTTTCAGACACTAAAGATTTCCCTTTCCTTGGTGACGAGTCAAGCATTTGGCTCTTTCTGTGTGTTTGACCTTCCCACTGAAGATTCTATTCTCTGTCACTCCCTGCACCACCGCCTCTTGTGCACATGCCCTTCTCATCATCCTCCTCAATCATCAAACTCATACCATTTCCCAATCAGGCATTCACGGGCACCCCATATGCCTCCCCTTTCTAATATTTTAATTCCCATTCTTCATCATCATCATTCGGAATACATGGAATCTCTCACTCTCACGGCCAAGTTTTCTCCGTTCATGAGCCTTTTAAAATTAGTCAACCCCTTTTGATGAGCACTTGATGATGATTGTCTCAATTATCTCCTCGCTTTCTCCTTCTTCGGCTGTAATTTAGGCACTAAAATTTGAATCCCGTATCCAAGTAATATCTTCTTTTTTTTATTATCTCCTTTTGGTCGGCCTGATTAAGGGCATAAACATGATAGAAGTCTTAATTTTCTTCAGAAGAGAAGCCGTAAAGAAGCAAATTGGATTAGTTGAGGCAACAAGACACATAATATACGGCCAAGCTCAGATTTTATCGGGTGGGGCCCATTCCGGCCTTGATGGGGATTGGAGCTACGGCAATTTGATTTGACATATCGGAGATTGATTATGCATGCTTATCCATCTTCACATTTGATTGCCACGAATCAGCCATCATTAGCATTTGAAAGTATACGCATTTACTATGATTCTTTACTGCAGAGGAGACGGTTATTGCATGCAACGAAATTTCATCTAATATATTCAACAATTTCTTAAACAAATGCAACCCAAAAAAGAAGAAAATGAAAGAGACATAAACCGACAGCGATGCCTATATTCCACGACCCAGACAAAGGAATAGTTGGGGGCAATTTCGATATTCCACTACTCCTGTCGTGGAACTGAGTACCTTCCCTAACTCACCAGACAGATGATGGTACCAAACGCAATTTGAGGGCCATTTTAGTGTCGATTTGGATCTCTATTTTGCAAAAGAGTGAGCCAGGCCTAATTGATTCGTAAGGCCTCCCTGTCTCTGATCTTCTCTAAGGAAGCATCTCGATGGGCCCAGAAAATAAAATCAGGCAAGATTTGCTGTTCCTTTGGAAGACAACGCCTAGATTCAGGCTCGCCTAGTCTCTATTCATCATTCAAGCATTCAACCAACATTACCAAGTGTGTGTTTGGACCAACGGGAGTTGGTCCGAGTGGTAAGCGGCTCGGTATCGCTTAAGCGAGGTCTCGAGTTCGAGCCTTGGCGTACGCAGAAAATTTCCGTTGGGAGACTCACCCACCATAGCCAGGTGCGCGACGCAGGTCAGATCCGGATGTAGTCGGGGCAAAGCTCCGGTGAACCGGGTGGGCAACCAAAAAAAAAGTGTGTTTGGTTGTGTGGTTTAAAAAGAGATTTTGGGTAAAATTTTGGTTTTAGAAAATTTTTACCAATCACTTATTTTTGTCTATAAGTAATTTTGGGCAAAATCATAGTTTAAAATTATGGTTTTAAATAAACTTTTGAAAATATCTTTTAGAACAGTAAAACAGCTTATGGACTATCTAATTACTATCTTACCTCTACTTTTTGTTATACCCTATCTCCTCTCTCCTCTTTCTTCTCTACCATCTCTCATCTCTCATACTTTTAATCAAATCATACTTTTTTTATAATTTACCAATATAAAAAAGTGATTCTACTACTAATCATCCAAATATCTCCATTTTCAAAATCTATTCTTCTCAAAATCTATTATCTAAAATTTATTCTCCAAAAGCTAGTCCAAACACACCCCAAAGCTAGTTTTTGATACTCCCATTCATATAGAGCCTATTTATAAACAATGTAAATTATGATTTTAGAAACTCTTTTAGGCAAAATCATGGGAAAAAACTTAAAACAAATAATCATATTTGTTCAAAAGAGTTTTTGGACTAAACTATGGTTTAAAACCATACTTTCAGATAAACTAGTAAGAGTAGCTTTTAGAATAATAAAAGAACATATCAACTACTCAATTACTATTTTACTTTTTTTATATCCTTTCTCTTCTATCTTCTCCACTCTTTCTCATCTCTCTTCTCTACCTTCTCTCCTCTCTCTTCTGTATTCACTCTTCTCCACCTTCTCTCCTCTCTCCTATATCTTTTATACCATCTTTCATCTCTCCTCTTTTTAATAAAATTATATATTTTCTTGTTTCAATTACAAAAATATTTTTAGTAATAATTATTCAAACACTCATTTATCTAAAACTATTTTTTTCTTCATAAACTCTTCTCTAAAAATCTTTTTTCAAAAGCTACTAAAAAGCCTTTTTTTTATAATTTATTTTCTAAAAATCTATCCAAACACATATATAGTTAAGATCATTGGTCAAAAAAGAAAAAAAATAACATAATTAAGATCAATGAATCACAAGATGTGCACTCCATGTACCTTTCATTTATAATGTTTGTATTTTTTTAATTTTTAAAACATTATTTTTGTAAAGAAGATAATTAAAAAAAATGAAGCGGTAACAAATTGGGAATGGGCAGTGAGAGTTGACGACCAATTAATTGAGAAGAAGAGGAATAGACAGAGACATGAAGGGAGTAGAGGAGGGATGCTGAAATGGTGAGACAGACAATTTCTGCACGATATCATAAAAGTCACGAACTGGCAAATGAATGCCCTGTCCCAAACGGATGGTGAATACTCTCAGTGGAAACGTTACGTATTCGGATGCGCATATTAACAAATGGTTATCATTGATTAGGTACATTAATTTAAAAAAAATATCATCTATAAGCTAAGTAACTAATTTAGTTAAATTAAAAAAATTAATTACGTTAATTATTTATAATAAATATAATTTAATTTTTTTAAAATATTATTTTTATCACGATTATTTTTAAATAATTTTTTTTAATATGTACAATCTATAGGTATATTTTATTAAAAAAATATAAAATTAAAAAATAATAAGTATTAGAGTTTTATATTTAAGATAAAATTTAACTTTTAATTAGTTTCTATATTAAAGATAAAAAAATAAATATATAAAATAAAATATATTAATATTTTATATTTAAAATTAAAATTAATTCAGAGAGTAACTTTCTTGGAGTTTCTTGTTCACACCCATACGGCTGAAGCCTTCAGCGAAGAACTTGTGGCGCCTAATACAAATACATCAAGAATGCTACCTGGTCAAGGCACGCTGCGCACGGTTTGGTCGGTGAGAGATGGTGTTAGTTAATAGAATAGTCAGAGAATTATTATAAAGTCCCAACAAAAATTTAATTATTCAAAAATTTCTATGATAATTAAGAAACAAACAATAACAAATTTATAAAAAATAATAATAAATTTAAACTATTTAATTTTTTTTGGTAATTAATTAACTTTTTTAAAAAAAAAATTATAATAATTTTCCTGACAGTTACTTATCCCATGCCTCCTTCATTTAGGTGGTATCATCGATGTTGTTGGCGCTGCAGTTAATAATGTGTGGACCCTCTCGCAACATCTTCACCACACATGCGCCACAAAACCAATAAAGCTACAGGTAATGTCCATATGTAGTACCCTTGTATGTGGAGTACTGTCGTTTGGAATGCCTTTAATTGTGCCTACCAACACATGGAGTCGAAACACAGCATGCATCTCATAAATGGATTCACAATGGGGAAGTAATCAAGTACAAATATGTTTGAGGCCAAACTACCTCCGTTTTAATGGGAGGGAAAGAAAGGTGATGGTTACAAGTAGTTCAGAATCTTTCCCTTCTCAAAAAATTCTTATCTTTTAAGGGTGGTGAATTAATTTTACACTTTATCATGTAAATATACGTGGTAGTAGTTTTGTCTTGTAAAATGTAAAATTGTTTCTTTTAAGCTAAAGCAAACCAACCAATATTTTTTTCTTTTTAACAAGAGAGGGCTAAAATGCCCAAGCTAAAGCAAACTAATCTACTAGGGGATTACTCCTTGATCCCAATTGCCTTTAAATGAGGAGGGATATTCTTCAATCCTTTCTTAACCAGAGCATCATCAAGTTGGTTTTGATCTCTAGTTGTGTGCTGAATCTTCAACTCCCAATCAAAATTCATAACCTTCTGTATCTGTAAAACTAATAAACTGCATTTATTCTGTTTGAAATTTGTTAACATGTCCACAATATTTTTGGCATCAGATTCAATAATAATTTTCTTAAATCCTAGATCCAAAGCTAGCTGAAGACCTTTATAAACCACCTACTGCTTTGCTTTAATGACACTACAAGAACCCAACACTTTCTCAAATGTAACAATCCACCTTACTGGGTGATTTCTAATAACTCCACAACACCCTGCCTTGGAATAAGAAAATGAAAGCGCTCCATCAACATTTAACTTAACCCAATCTGTTGGAGGAGGTTGCTACTGAGGAGAAGTTGAATTCACTTCATTTGTTAAGGAAACATCCTGAATCTGCACAAAAAATTTTCATGTTCGCATAATAACCAAGTAAGGATCGAATGATTTCAATAAATCATTATTAAAGGTGAACTGATTCCTCCACTTTCATAAACTCCATATCGAAACCCCCCATATTAGATTCTAATTACTCCTTTTCACAAATCCCAATTTTCTCTTTAAATTCATAACAAACCAGTCTCGTAATGGTGCTCTAAAGAAAGAAGAACGATTCTTGTGAAAAACCAATTTATTCTAAAGCAGTCTAGCATAATAACAATTACGGAGAATATATAAAATATCCTCTTTATCCTTATTACAATACTGACAGACAACTTGCATCGGTTGAGGACCACATACTTCTCTAATTGCTAGTTGTTAAATGATTGTTAAAGGCTAATTATATGAATATTCTAATATATTCAGCCTCTCTCCACTCCCATATATTTTTATAAATAGGGTTATACTCACATGATAGATTTTTCTCATTTAAAAAATATACACTTTGATATGTTCAGTCTTCAGTTCGATAAAGGTTCGTTTATTTAAAATCCATTCAGTAGAAGCTACCCTTTGTTGCTTTTTCAGAATGGGCTTTCACAAACTAAAGAATGGGCTTTCAGGATTCCTCCAAATAGACTTCTGATATGCATAAACAATAACCAAACAAAAATGTAACCAAAAAAAAAATAACCAAACAAAAAATAACCAAACAACATTTGGGAGAAGTGAAGGTGTTAAAAAAATTTAGTAGACATCTCATAAGTCTTTTATAAATATTTTTTAAATCTTAGAATTATATCCTAACCTTAGTGAAGAACCGGTATCAAATCTATATAAATTTTTTTATATAAAAAAAATGTGTTAAAATGACGTTTGAAATGTTAAAAGCCCAATCCAAAAACATACTATATAGTCTATAGATTAGTTGCTTAATTTGTTTTGCTAAACATAGCTATTATCTAATTAGAGATAATTATATTTAAGTTATTATTAGATACTAAATATACACACTTCTCTCACATTTAATTATATCATTAGGTTTTAATTAGAATGGTTTGGAACTGTGGTTTATATTTCAAATTTATGTCATAAAAGCCCACTTGAGAATGAACGTTCAATTTTGTCCCATAACTTTTTGCATAGATGTTATGGACATTCATATTTTTTTTAATCAATATTATTTCAAAAATATTTAAAAAATAAATAAAATCATCCTAACTTTAAAAATTAAAGTTAACCATTAACAGTTTTAATAGGAGGAGTAATATTTTTTCTTTTTAACACTTCTAGGATAATATTAAATTAAAAATAACATACATATATCCCCAGCTCTTGCGTAGAGCAAAATTAGAATTAACTCTTAAAGATGAAACGGTAACATATTTAGCTATTTATAGCAGTCATTCCCTTTCAGCATATGCATTCCCAAATAAAAAGGAATTTATACTTTATCCATTATTCTTCCTTTTTTTCTTATATAGCATGCAACCTTGTAACTATATTGCGCACCACGAGAACAAAATCCCCCGGCCTAGATTTGGCGGGAGAATGCAATGAAATATTGAATAAGTAGAGTGCGCTGAATAAAACCTATCGTGAAGGGAAAAAAATCAGAGGCTACTTACACTGAAAATACAACTGTGTTCTGGCTCTTTCGACTGTAAGGCAATAAGGAATTTTATGAAATATATGCATCCAAACAAATTGATTGGTTCAACAAGCCTCATGTTATTTTTGTTACACGTTCTGGCATAGCAGGAAGTAACAGAAATCAGGAATCTTATTACGGAGCAGACAATCTAAAATCAACAATAATATAAATTCAAAATAATAATTGATATCAATTGAGAATTCATACAACATCAAGGACCTTAATTTCTCACTGTAGTTACATGCTTGAGGAGCATAGAAACAACATCCTGAGATATTCTCTCAGCCTCTGTCTTGAGGTGATTGATCTTTAATTCAGTCTCTTGCTCAAGCCGCTTCACATTGGCACCAGAATCTCCACTACTCTGTGTTCATAGAAAATAATGCAGACAATTCGGTCTCCATAACAATTAATAACAATAAAATCTAGGAATAGTTTAATATATTTAGTTACTACTATAAGCATAGTCTTACCTCTTCCAATTTCCTTTGGAACTCATACTCCACCTGAGCTCGATATTCAGAAATCTCCTTTCCGGCCTCTTCCTTGGCCTGCTTAAGTCTAGCCAATTTCTCTAACAGCAGAAAATTTAATATCAATACATTAATTCATGAACTAACAAATGGAGTTTAGCAAACGGTAATATTTTTCTTTTTGGGAATTTATATATTCACACATTTCTGAGCATCAAGTCCATGCCTATCATATGATCAGTAACTCATGATTCCAAGTAAGGATGAAAAGACCAAGGGAACATAGGAGGGGGGGGGGGGGGAAGAGCTAAAACTTTTGGATTAAATCATTTCATTAGACATGTGAATCTTGATGAAAACAGTAGAATGCATACCGAAGAAAGAGATAGATATAATCATGCGAATAACAAGAGCAGAGAAAGGGGGAAACAAATGAGAGAAAGAATACCAATTTTAGCTGCATTCACAATCTGCTGTGCTTCTTGCTCTGCAGCCAACAACTGTTGAATTCCACCTTGACCCCTATTGGAAGCCATTCTATGATGGAAGCAATTTGTTAACATGACATGGAATGTGATGAAAGAAAACTACCAAAACAATAACCACAGAGAAAGAGGAACAAATCAATTTAAAGCATTATAATGGTCGACATGACATGGAATGTGCAAACTAGCAACTAAATATGTTAACAGGAAGGGGAACAAAATCAATTTAAGCAAAATCCTATGTTTTGAACCAATAGGCTCCACCTATCTCTAAATGACAATGAGCAAATATTCAACGGTAACATGAATAAAAAAGATATACAAGTAAAAAATATCTCTTCCGACAAATCTGTTGTAGGCTATAAATAACAGGACCATGATTTTCACTGTCATAATAAAAAATTACGTTAAAATCAATCTATCTTATTTTTATCCTTCTATGAGTTAGAGTCATAGATGATTAGAAGCCATTCATGAGAACACAAGAACGAACCCACAAAAAATTCGGAGAAAGAAGGACAACTTCAAACAGAGATTGAACGAGAATCTAAAGCTATGAAACTCAAATGCAGCACTTATCGAACACTCCTATTAGATGCAACATAGTGAGACACTTTAAATTATATATGAACATCTCAAATTTTGTCATGCAGCCTTCTTCGAGTTAGTGTCGTGTCCAGATTCATGCTCCCTAAGTCTGAAGTAAATGGAGAGTTATAGCATCAAACTACTAATCATGTTTCAGTATAAAAGGCAAAAGATCTTTCACTGGAGCGGTAAGAGATCCACACCAAAAAGTCAATAATAAGACCAAGCAATTGATATTAGATGGCAGACGTTCTTAAATCCCGTCAAAATCGAATCAGCAGCTCATCATCCTCTGGAGACAATAAGTAAAATACTAAAATACCGATTGATAACCAGAGCCAGATTTAAACAATGCAATGAATCAGATGATAAAATAGACCGTTATCATGAGAATTAGCAAAGACGAACAAAACAGAGAGAAAGACTGGAGATAAGTGCAATGCATACGGCATGTTAGTCCCTCGTCCATAAGATGCTATCTAAAGTTTATGCGTTCTTGGCTTGTTTCCCTTATCTCGAAGTTTCGCCGAAGCAAACGCTAAATCCAACCCTACCGAAATTTCCATCAGGAATTAGAAGCTTAAATTGACACAAAATCTAAAAGAGACAGCTTTTGGGCCATAGAAGCGAATTTCACAGATTCCAGACGTTATAAGCCCCTCCACTCAGCAAAGATCGGCCGCCCAAGCACAAGCTAGATTCTGATATTACACAGTAGCATGATCAAATGATGGAAGCGAGGGATCCGAATCCACTTTCGGTCCAGTTGAGGATTTATAAGAGAAAACATACATACAGGAAGCAGAAACAAGAGAAAAAGGAAGGCATTACGAAACTCGATCACTGAAAAGAACAATCAGAGCAGACATGGAAAGAAGTAAAAAAGCAGGGCAGATTTGTGCGGGACATGGACAAATCCGATAAACAAAGAAGTCGTAGATCTAATAGGAAGAGGAAAGAGAAGCAATAGGGAGATCGGAACTTACTTGCGGGTGTCAGATTGCGAAGGGAAGATAGAAGACAGAATGATCAGGAATAACGGCTGAAGGCGGTCCTATAATTGGGTTCCAATTTGGAAGGGATGGTTATTAGTTGATTTGAGTTCCATCGAGACTAGCCACTTATTATTAGTATTTTTATTATTTCCTGGATAAGGGGAGAGAATAATAGATTTTGATACAGTTTATCTGATTTTTTTGCAAGTAGAGATTCGCGGATTTTTTTAATTAAATATATATAATAAATGTTGAATTATAAAGAGTTTATTTGTTATGTTTTTAGTAAAAAGAAATTGTGACTATTTTTTTTATTTTTCTGCATCTTTCGAAAATATTGCCCTTTGAAAAATCTTATATAGGGCCTGTTTGGATAGAATTTTAAAAAAGGGCTTATGGATAGCTTATGAAAAAAGGGTTTTAGAAAAGAGTTTATGAAAAAAAAAAGTGATTATAAATAAATAAGTGTTTGAATAGTTATTTTTAGAATAACTTTTTATATCGATAAATTACTAAAAAGTGTATGATTTGATTAAAAGTAAGAGAGAGGAGAAAGATAGAAAAAAGAGAGGAGAGAGGGTGTAAAAAAAAGTAGGAGAGATGAGAGAATGTGTAAAAAAAAGTAGGAGTAAGATAGTAATTGGATAGTCCATAAGCGCTTTTACTGTTTAAAAAGTTAATTTTAATAGCTTATTCAAAACTATGATTTTAAACCATAATTTTACGCAAAAGCACTTATAGACAAATGGCTATTTGTTTTAAAATTTTTCTAAACTAAGATTTAGGCTAAAAAACTTTTTAAAATTATGGTTTGTGTCCTTCCCAAACATGCCATGTAAATGAGAATAAGAAAGTTTAAAAGTATGACAAAAGCCTAATTTGCGCACAGGATGTGAGATTAATAATATAATTTTAGTAAAAATGTGATTTAACTTAAGTGATATTAAGAACTTGCATTCTTAATTATTAAAGGGAAGTCAATTTTAATGAGGATTTTTAAGATACCAAAAATATTTTAAATAGACAAATTTTAAGGATAAGAAGAGAATTCATTGTCATTATTTAGCATTATTTGAAAGAATTACAAAAACCAGTAGAATATTTGAATATCCTCATGATCTTGGGGGTGTTGGGATGCCGCAACATATATACACTCTATTAAAGGGGGAAAATAGGTCAGTTCGTTGCAACCCACCAATTGAAAAGGAGTAGGCTATGCAGCCAGTACGAGCCCCCCTTTGATGTCGGGCTGACCTACAGATTAGATAATTCGTCATTTTTTTTAATTTTTAATATTTTTTAAAAATTATTTTTAAAATTTTAAAATATTAATAATTTTTTTTAATGTTATATTTATATAATCACGAACAATAACAACGAAAAGTGTGTGTATATATGTGAATCACAACGATTTCTGTTGCAGAGAGATCTTGTCAAGGAAAAGAGACGAGAATCACGAACAATAACATAAGTGGTGTGTGTGTGTGTATAACATTATTCAAGAATGTGAGGATGCAGGGAAAGGTGGGAGAATGGATCAGGCGTCACCGGTCCTAGATAACTCCAAGTACACAGGATGTTTACGCTTCTGATTAGCCTTCCTCCTCTTGTACACTAAACCTCCCAATCCCACTAAACAAACCGCCCCGATCACAAATCCGATCGTCCCTCTCCTGTTCTCTTCACCATAACCTTCTTCATCTTCGCCACTACTGAAGTATCCAGCATCGTCTTCGGCTCTATATTCCCACTCTGCTGGCGGTGGAGCAGCCATTGAACTGCCGGAACCTGTGGTACTAGGAGCTTCAGAAGGAGAATAGTCATCGTCATAAAAATCGTCGACTTCAGGAGCCATGACATCAATATAAGGTGCTGGTGAAGGAGAAGGAGAAGGATATTCGCCATTGTAGGGGTAGTCCCGTTCTATTCCTGGGGAGTAAGATGAAGGTGAAGGAGAGTACTGGCCATCATAGCCTTCTAATTCTGAAGCCAGGTCGTCTAAGGGGTATGGAGATTCAGCCAACTTTTCGTCTCCATATGGAGAAGGAGCGTAATACAGAGCGTCGTCGTTTTCTGCTGTTTCCTCCACAACAACAGGATCCGAAGCTGGTTCGAGTCGAGCCTGGATTGACAAGGCAAGTTGCAATATAAGCGCAAACAAAGTCACTCTTTTGCATATTTGAGACATGGCGAGATCAAGATTTTTGGTTTCGTAATTTGGCTTTTGTGAAATTAATAGAAGAAAAAAGGAGTATATATATTGGATGATTGGAGATCAAGTGAAACTTCAATCTATATATATAATATTGAATGTTGCATGTAGAAATTTATTGGAAATGCTTTTCAATTTTTGGTACTTAATGGCGTATTCATGTCTGATACTGATATACGGCGACCCGCTCCTTTCGCCAATTCAATGCATGATCAAATGAGAAGGGAGGATTGCGCAATGACTAAAACATCCTCTTAACAATTTGTATATTCCAACCTTGCCCTTTGCTTTGTGTGCGCTTGTGTATAATTATATTATATTATATATATATATGATCAGATCATATAATATGGTTATAAGTTAATAAATATGTTTCATATGTGATTTTATAATAGGATTGTCAATTAAAATAAACAAAAAAAATGTTCTATATATTTATGGTTGATTGCTACTATTTAAAAAAGGTTTTTATTTTTTTCAATAAAATAATATTTAGGGCTATCATAATCATTCAGATGACATATTCATTCTTTTCCCTTATTCTTTGTACCAAACTAGAGAAAGGTATTTTTTTTAATATTAACTATATCATATTATCACGTATCATAATTTTAAGATTTGTGACTACCTACCTTAAGATAGGTATTTTTTCTAAAAATCAAATGTAAGATTTAAAGAAATATAAAAAGATCTTATACTACTAGATTAACTCTATGTTAGTAGAGAAATATGATTTTAATTCTTCCTTTTTCTATTACATGCACATCTCTCTTTAACTTTTTTTGATACAAAAATTTTTGGAAAGGGGTTGGGCTCACCCACAATCCAAGGACAAGGCAAAATCTTCCTTCCTCCTAGGCGATACCAATATTAGGTAGGGTGAGCCGTCTATTACCCTGGCGTAAACCTAGACACCTAACAGTTAGGATACCTCATAAAGCGCCGCGACTGGAACCACAATAAAATGGTACTCTCCAGGGTTCGAATACGCTCCAAATAGTTATATATCTTACTCTTTTACTAGTTAAATCTAAGGACAATGGATATCTCTTTTTTTTTTTTTTTTTGTAAATGGGTATCTCTTTTTACCTTTCACTGTCGCTCCACCATTCCCTTAAAAGGATAATCGGGCTTAGTAGGCCTTTTAATAGGAGAATCGGGCTGCTCGCTCTAGTTCGGCCCGTCCAGTTTCCTCAAGTCCTGTTTATCTCTTTGTCCTTTTGCAGAAGGGATGCCCTCTATTTTCTGATTACTTCTTCGTCCGAGTCTGGCAACGAATGTTAAAGTAGACCATTAACCTATAAAGTTATATTTTTATATTTTGCTATTAATGTGAAAATTTTGTTAACGAATAATCTATAAATATTTTTATAAATATTTTTTAAATTTAGAGACATTATTTGATATTAATTAGTCTTGGGGATTAAACTTACCTATTTTTTTTTAAAAAATGCACTAGACGTTGATCTATGTCTATCAGTCGTAAATTACCTGAGACGCTTTTAATATAGTCATCTAACTATTTTTTATTAATTGTAAATTGATTATCTGCAAGAGTATTCGTGACTTTTTAATTTTAATACATTGAAATATAATTAAAGCTACTTTATATCAATAAGAGGCACTTCATTTTCACTCGGTGAAGTGACTTGAGAATAACATCCAAAGAATAAACTAAGATTTTTTATTTTATGGAATTGAAAGGAGTAATTCAGATATTCACATATATCATATTAATTTTGTTTTGGGAAGACAGATATTTGGGTGTCAATTTATTCTTATTAATTGAAAGAAGAAGAAGAAGGGATCCAATTTACTAAAATGTGAATGCGATACAATATGAATTTCCGAATACGATTAAGAATCACGTGCACATATGTTGTTTTCATGCAGAAGTTACGTGCTACAGCAACCATTCCCATATGGTGCCAATATTAAACGAAGATTTGTTTTCTCCTTGTGATAAGGTGCCGTTGTGAATATGGGAAAGTAGATCCAACGGGCAGTAAAATAATACTACTGACAGCAACACGTGCATATAACCGTCCACATATATTGTTGCCTGTTTAAATACATAGTTAAAGGATAAGGATGGATGGCAATCATTAAGTATTTTTATAAATGCTATTTAAACCATAAAACCTGCCATAATTTTACTCATGGGATGGCATAACGTGAATGTGGCAGGGAGAGCATAAACACAGAGGGCTCGTAATTGATGATTGCGTTTGATTGCAAAAAGGGACGTGTCTGCTTGTCCTACTCCCATCTCCCTTACCCATAACGTTAATTAGGCCGCGATCATGTACTAGTACTTGATTAACGTTATATCAATTCAATAAACGAGTTTCTCTAAGTTGCGTCTCGCATTTATTTAGCTACCCCCAATAAATTAATACTCTTGATTTTAATTTCAAGGGGAACTCAAATTCTTTCTGGGTCCCTGTACGTACAGAAAATGCACAAGATGGAATCAGCCTACCATCGGCATATCCAATATGCATTAATATCGAGGAAGGACCACCAGCGGAAGCGCCCCAAAATTTTAAAAATCGTGCATGGACCACCTTTGTAGTGGCTACTGACGCCCCACTAAATTCACAGATGGCACGCAGAATAAATTGACACAACGCCCCTCCCTCACAAAAAAAGCTCAACATCATCATCATCATCCATACACGTGATTTCAACATGACTACGGTAATTTTCTTTCTCTTCACAAAATAAGGACGCATACAGAAGAAGGAATGCGAAATTAAAAATAAAATAAAGTACGTCGGACGCACATTTAAATGAAGGTAATAACCCCTAAAATACATAAGTGCTAATAACAAATTGCAATCCGCCATGCATTTTGCAACTCACTTCAGCTTCAGCCTCATCCATCCTCCTCGGCTGTCCCCGGCGATGAAGCTAATACTGCTCCGGCCCCCCCGTAAAAATTACAAATTGGAGCTGCTCCTGAAAGACCCCAGAGCTTTGGCCGCCTGAGCTCTCAACAAGTATTGGTGGTAAATTGCAGCGATGGCGGCGCCAATGAAGGGTCCGACCCAGAATATCCACTGAAACCAAAACCAACCATACGTAGTAAGTTTTCACTGCCCAGTTTCATTTGTGCGAGCTAGGTAGGAAATTAAAATCAGAAACATAAGACGAATTATCGTATGAAGACAACATACGTGGTCATCCCATGCCATCTGATTGTTGTACATGACTGCGGCCCCAAAGCTCCTGGCCGGGTTGATGCCGGTGCCCGTGATGGGGATGGTGGCCAGGTGAACCATGAAAACGGCAAATCCAATTGGAAGAGGAGCCAGCACCTGTCAAAATTTAAGCTTTGCCTCAATATTTGAACAACAGAGTGAGTTTAACAAATAGTTCACTGCATAGCTTCAAGTTTTGGAGCTTAAATCAGCAGGAAAAAGTAAAGAGGGAAAGTTGGGAGCAGAAGATAAAGAGAGGTATATATACGCACGGGAACGTGAGAGTCTCTGGCATTTCTCTTGGGATCGGTGGCGGAGAAGACGGTGTAGACAAGGACAAAGGTACCTATAATCTCAGCCCCCAAACCGGTGCCTTTGCTGTAGCCAGAAGACAACATGTTGGCTCCACCCTGATACCTGTTGTAGTAGGCCTTCTGGAAAGCCTTGACCAAGCCACACCCACATATGGCTCCCAGGCACTGAGCCACCATGTACGTAATCGCTCTAATCAGCGACACCTTCCTCGCCAGGAACAACCCGAACGTCACGGCCGGGTTTATGTGTCCTCCTGATAACGCCAAATCAACCGAATCAATCAGCCTACTTAGGCGGGTGTGTGTGTGTTAAGAAAAGGAGAGAAAGTGAGTGAAGTTAGTTACCAGAAATGCCGGCAGTGCAGTAGACGAGGACGAAAATCATGCCGCCAAAGGCCCAGGCAATGCCGAGAATGCCGACGCCGTCGCAGTCGGTTCCCTTGTGAGCGGGGTCGATCTGGCTTTTGTAACCAATAACGGTCAAGACGGTGATGTAGAGGAACAAGAGGGTGGCGACGAACTCGGCAATGACGGCCCTGTAGAAGGACCACTTGCCGAGCTCGGTGGCGTCGAAGAGAGGAGCGGGAGGGGGGTCATGGTAGTCCTTGTGAGGAGCGGCTCCCTCGAGGTCTTGGGCCATGACGGAAAAGAGAGAAAGGGAGAGAACAGCAGTAAAGCCTGTAGGTTTGGAAGGAGTGGCAGAGAGGATGAGGATAAGACCGAGTATTTATTCACATAAAGAGTGTATCAGATTCAGGTGGGGCCTGCCCTTAAAGCCTCGGGCCTCGGCCTCAGCTTAATCCCAACCAAGCTCATTAAAATCTTGTTTGTCCCTTGTGGTTATTATAATGTGAATTGCGGTGGGAGCTTGGGTGAATAGGGCATGTTTTTCTTGAAGCTCAATAAACATGCGGTGAGTGAAGAGTAAGAGGGGGGTTTGGTCACCAAGGGACAGGAGGGAGGATAAGTTAGAAAGGTGGGGGGAAGAGAGCGGCGTGGGGTTAGAAATGGAGGGTGGGATATTCGGGAGTGAGAGGGTAGTGATTGGCGGGAATTGATGTGCTTGTGTTGCTAAGAGTGAAGGGGCAACGTGGGAGGTCACATGCAAAAAAGGGCATGCCACATGGATATTAGGCTAGCCCACCAGCGTCTGAGAGCTACTACATCAACTCCAATATTTTAATTTTATACGCCTTCCAAAATAAATATGTATATAATATACTCTGTTATAAATATAATATTGAAATAATTATGAATATGCAGACGATATTTCAACGATTCCTTTGCGAATTTTATTTTTCTCTGTCTCTGCAAAATTATAGTAGAATATGGAGAAGCTGAAATAAAGGGGAAAGGAAGGCAATAGAGACGAGACGAGCGGCCAGAAGAAGGCAGCTCATGTTTTTGTTTGCCTCGGATGCCCCCACCGCCTTACGTGAACCAGACCTATTACTCCATCTTTAACAATTGTTTTATTCCCGAAATTGGTTTTTGTCATGAAATCTTCTTCTATATTCTTTTTAGAAAACAAGTGTAAGCTCTGGCAAACTTTGACCCAGGTTACTTCAAAGAAAATCTTGTTCCACTTTAAGATATATAATCACTGAGTTGATCCTAATCTTAAAAAATTACTTCCAGAATTATTTATGCAGTAAAAAAAATATTTTTTTTGTTATAAAAATTCTTGAAAGAGTTTAAAGTTTACTTGCTATCTGAACTTCAGGCAAAATCTCCTTTCTACTAATATTAGGTAAAGTAAATTGTCAATTATCCTCAAGTATAAATTTACGCACCCAAGAGTTAGGATACCTTCTCAAACATTATAACTGAAACTAAAATAAAATAATACATCTTAGAGATTAAATATATTTTATATGATGAAATATATCACTTTAATGAATGTAGAGACGAATTAAATCTGTTGCATTCGGCAGCTACCACTTAGCCCGATTAGGCAGGCATGTCGGATTTTCTTTTTCTTTTTTTTCCTTCTTCCCCCTCCTCACGCCAATCTGGGCAGAGGATATTTTTTTTGATATCCTCTCACGTGTATGGATCTTGCAAAAGGGTGGCTGAGCCGTTTTTTTTGTTTTATTATTCAGAGGGGACGTGGTGGGACGATGCATGATTATTGTACAACACAACACAATGAATATGATCGCCACTTGCATTCCATTCTACACATTATGCTCCCACACCGAGGGAACCCCTCCCCCCCACTCTCCCTACCTTTATCTCCTCCAGGAAACAACAATCACATCCCAGGATGTAATGGGCTTTTTAAAAGCCCAACTAAGTGGATTCAGCTAGGCCCATATGTGGAAACTGACGGGCCTTCTCATCAAGGAGTGATCCTCTGTTCAACTTACCAACCCAAAGACCAACGGGATTGGTCCGAGTGGTAAGTGGCTCGGTATCGCTTAAACGAGGTCTCGAGTTTGAGCCTTGACGAATGCAGAAAATTTCCGTTGAGAGACTCACCCACCATAGCCAGGTGCGCGACGCAAGTCGGATCAGGATGTAGTTGGGGCAAAGCTCCGGTGAACCGGGTGGACAAAAAAAAAACTTACCAACCCAAGGGACAAAAAAAATAAATGCATTATTATAAGAAGTATAATCTAATTTAGTGATCTTTACACCTTGAGAGTATTAATCTCTAGTAATCGGTTAGGGGATACCACATGGAATATAAAAAAAATAAAATAGAGGTAAATAGAAGAAATGAGTCAATGTATTGTGTAATATTTATCACATTACTTTTGAATAAAAATGTAAAAATATTTTTATTTATGTTATTTTTTTTTGGTTTGAGTTCTATATTCAAAACAGCGAGTCACCGATTAAGACTAGTTCAAGCTGCAATTAAGGATTGGATGGAGTGTGACGTGGGTAGGTGTAACGTAACCTCCCTCTCTCTCTATATCCTTCTAATGGGATGACAATAAGCCAAGAAAAGCGTGGCATCTATCAATATATTAGCCGAGAAAAATACTTATGAGTTATGAATAATGTGATATATTTTCAAAATTTTATAAAAAATTGTTAAAAAGCATCTACATTACAAAGAAATAAAAGAATTCAATATCACGCATGATTTAATTGTATTTACCTACCTATAATGTCCGTGGCCGCCTAGACGATGTAGAAATCTGGGATCAAAACCGAGAGAGACAGTCAATTCTAAAAAAAAAATTAAAATTATATATCAAATGTGAAGTATTATTTTTTAAATTACATAATATATGATAAAAAAATATAAAAATTAAGATATGACAAAAACTGTCAATTTTAACAATAATATTTTGATAATCAAAATATAAAATATTATAGTTTTTAATTTAAATTTTTAAATATTAAGAAGATTATGTATAATTAACCTAAAATGAATGGGTATTATGTATTTTACCCTATAAATAGTTGCATGTTGAGCTTCCATCTAACATTCTAATGAGCTAACTCGCATTGTACGGTCTATCTATCATAGAAAACACACAAGTTTTACATAGTCAAATCTTTTACGGGCTTAGTTAAAATGGATCCTGAAACTTAAAATAATTAATTAATACAAATCCAGCAACGAAGTTGAGTTTAGTGGGACGGAAGTGACTAATTTCTCATAATAATATAATTAAGAGATATAATTATATTTAATATTTAATAATATCTCGAATATAATTATCTATCAGAAAGATAGGAAAAAAATTGATGCACACCCCAAGTATTAATTGATCGAAACAATTCCAACAAAAAATGCGACTAATTAATCGTATGGAGTAAAGAAAATTACCTGGCCACCAAAATCTTATAGTGATATTATTAGTAAAAAGTGAGGTGAAATGGCTTGCGGGTATTATTACGCAAACATGTAATAAAAGAATAAAAGAGGCGAGGGTGAAAGGCACAGTAGAGTTAAACAAAGAGGTTGATTTAAAAAATGTAGGGAAGTAAGACACGAGTAGGGCAGCAAACATGAAATGAAGCCTTTGGCAGAGTTAAAGAGAGTGGGGGGATTTAGTATAAGGTGCATGGAGGTGCACAATGAACTGGGTATCTCTACCCCTCTCCCACAGATTAGGATAACCATTATTGTCATCTTCCTTTAAAATACACGTACACTAGATCCATCTCGTGATGACAGCCAAAACCTTTTGTTTGGATGACAAAGCAACGTAACCCAGTTGCCTACAGAAACTCCACTATTATTAATCTACAGTTCTACACTCCTACGTACGTACGTACCCCCATGCGTATAGGCTCATCTAAAACCTATTGATCACATGAATCACAAGCACCACTATTATATGTGCTTTTTATGTTAGGCTGCAGGGCTGGTTTCTATAGCCTTCTTTGCTCCATTATATTATTTCAACTTCTCTCATCCTTCATGCTCCTTCCTTCTTCCTAGTTCCTACTAACCCTCTCTCTCTCTCTCTCTCTCTTCGCCTCGATTCATCCACCCTCCTTTTCTCCCTCGAGTAATCAAATCTTCTGTCTCTTATCAAAACGTATCGCCATGAAGATTATGCTCTATTATTGATGGATTTAACCCCCATTTATGCTCTACATCGCTCCTTCATTTTTCCGGGGATCCGCATCACTTAAGGCATATTCCCTTTCATTTCTTCTCAACTACTCAAAGTTCCTTTATATATATATATATATCACTCCAGTACAATTTTAAACATGTGTGTTTTGATCTAGTAACCTCATAATTACTATTCTTCTTATATTTAATATATGACTTAATACTCATATTTATCTTTTTTTTTTAAACTACTCATATTGATACTTCTTTAACAATAGTCAAATAAGAAAGTGAATGATGAAATTATGAAAGCTAGTTATAGTATTTTAAAAAAAATGTTATGTTAACTAATTTTTTTAATCTAATTAAATTACTTAAATATGTCATATATTCAGGGTTAGAGGAGTATATGTAATTTTTACTAATCACATCTAAATTTTGTGCATTGTATATAACGAGCATAAGTCCTTAGGAAAACCACACCCTAAAATATAGCTATGAGAATTGGTGAACTCAAGGCTTATATATAAGATCATTTTTTCAATATCAACTTTCTAAAGTGAGACTCATAACAATATTACCCCCTCAACAGTTAACGTCCCGATGACTCCACATTATAATGCTTTACTCGACCTCTTGTCAGTTAGTCCATCTATAGATAACATCTAGTTGATCGGCTCTCCCAAGTTTCTGGAGGGCGGTTCATTTGTGCTCATTGCATTGTATATATAATTTTTCCCATATATTTTAGTGTTATTTGGTGGCCACTATTGAATTTTAACCCCAAGGATCCAAATTCAAGAGCCACGTTCAATGAATTTAGTTCAGCTCTACCATTTTCCCTGGTCAATTATATGGCTTTCACCTTCGTTACATTACATATGAACGGCTTAATCAAATAAAGAAACACATAAAATTAAATAACACTCGCACAGTAAATAGTGTTAGCACACTAAATATAATTAACTAACTAATAATATTATCTAATTAGTAAGCAGTTGAGTGATAAGTCACAAGACAACATCATGGATTTAAATACCATCACCTATATTAACTTTGTTGATGTGCAATCAATAAATGCTTATACTTTTACGAGTGCCTTTTGAGTTTAGATGTAATATTCTGGTCATGATGTCCCCGGTACCTCCAACTTATCTAAATTTTAAACAAATTATAATGCAACTATGTTTTTATTTTGGACATTTGATAATTACTAATCAAATTTGTGTGCTATGTTATTGTCATTCTTAACAGCTGAGGTGGCAATTTATTACATTTTACATTCCAATACAAAATGTGTGGCAGTATTATCACTTAGAATAAAATAAAAATAGGAAGAAGGTTGAAAATTTCAATTTCCTAGGCGGATTTTGTAGAAATGAAAGAAAATACCTGAATAATAAATAAATAAGGGGATGGAAATTCCAGAGGAATGGATCTAACATGGGAAATTTGATGCAGGGCTATGGAATTGGGACATTTTGTTGGGAAGGGGCATTATCAGCGTGAGCTGTGAAGATATGTACAAGTACATATCTTTGTTCAACGGTGATGGGCCCTGGTGGCGCCCACGCTTAATCTTCCTCTCTCCACATACTTCACCGGCATCATCCTTGCATCTCCAATGGATCTTCCAATCCCCTACCATTGGTGCACGTGTTCACTCTTCTCTGTCTCCGGATAGCTCCGTCTTTATACCTCCCTTCCCTCCAATTGTTTCCAGCCTCTACACCTGCGTGTCTCTTTCGGAACTGGGCCCATGTTAACACGAGTGAACCCGATCGCACCCCAGTATTCCCTCTTAATTAACGCCAACACGTGGGGACGTTTATCCATTCGCACCAGAGCGCCTTATTATTGTAAATAAAAGGCGTCATCCATAGTTGGACAAATGGAAACTTGGCCAAACCACTCACTAGGAAACAGAATGCCAGAGAAGGATAGAGAGAGCTAGATATAGATACATACGACACACACAGAGAAACACAGATTAACGCGGCTCTAAAGCTTCTGTTTTTTCATCAATGGCTTCAAGGAAGAGCTTCCTCTCCAGGTCAACTTACATATTCCCAGAAACCTCAGAGATCAGTTTCGACCCCAAATCCTCAGACGCTGTGTTGGATTTTGATGAGGCTGACATCTGGAATGTCTCCGGTGACATGCCAGAGAGCAAGAAGGTCGTGTCGAGTTCTCGATCGGGTTTGAAGATGCCTTCCCGGAAGGTGGAGGGTGGTGTCAGAGTGAGACCAGGGGGATCGGCCTCATTAGCTCTGAACATACCGGACTGGTCTAAGATTCTGAAGGAGGAGTATAAACAGCACCGTGAGAAGGAGAGAGACGTTGGTGACGTTGACGATGAAGACAAGGACGATGAAGACGGAGAAATGAAGATACCTCCGCATGAGTATCTGGCCAGGACCAGAGGGGCGTCTCTGTCGGTGCACGAAGGGATCGGAAGGACCCTCAAAGGCCGAGACCTGCGCAGGGTCAGAAATGCCATTTGGAAGAAAGTGGGGTTTGAAGATTAGCGTTAGATCGAACATCACAGTCATTAGAGTATAGAGATGATGATTGGAAATCAATAACTTAATTGTTTTTTTTCTCGCAATTTTGATTTAGGGCGATGACGACATGATCATCTAATGGCTGTGATCTTAGTGTAGCTTCCTCTGTTTGGGAAAACCATCCTCAAGCTCTGTTTTGCTTAGGCGTTTTATCTTCCGTTTGCGTTCATGTATGTAAGGCTTAGCTAGGTTGTGCGACTTTTTAACTAGGAAGTTAATTAAGGGGCTATGAGTATTGACAATGAGCCTCCTTGATTTTGTGTGTACATAATGTCAACATGTTTCTAACTCTTTTTTTTTTGTTCCATCATGGACGAGAATACGAAGTTAGTGGAGGAAAGGATATATATTATAAATAATAGTAACTCAGAGGGTATATAAGTATAAAAGGGAAAAGAATTAGGCAACGGCGGATAGAGATTGTGTGATTAGTTGGATCAAGTGTTTGTTAATTATTTTTGAGCTGGGTCTTTTAGATAAAAATTGAGAAGAAAAGGAATGAAATCTGATTTTTTGTTTGTACATTTTTTTTTAAAAAGGGTAAGGCTCGTTCACGATTTAAAAGTAGTGTGGAGTCTCTTTTCTTCCTAGGCGATATCAATATTAGTAGGACGAGCCGTCTATTACTCTCAGACATAAATTTAAGCACTTAAGAGTTAAGATATTTCTCTAAACGTTATAATTATAATAAAATAATATTTTTTAAAAATTAAACACGCTCTAAATAATTATATATTTTATCCTTTGACGAGTTGAATTGAAATCTAATTATGTTCCCTTCCGTGTTTGTTTGTCTTGTAAAACCACACGGAGCAACCTGTTCCGTGGGCGTTGGCGTGACCATTGAAGTTGCATAAAAAACGTAGAAAAGTGGGAGTATTTGGAAGGTAGTGTGTCGACGTCGTCGTTGACGAAGGAACGAGGAATCAAATGAGAATTAATTGATTTTCATGGGAATTAACCTCACACCATCAAACAAGGGGCGCAACTGCGTTATTTGTCTCCCCGGTTTTTCTCTCATGACTTCTTAGTCCACCAACTTGGGTTGCAACATTGATCAATCATCCCCTTTCCTTGTTTTATCCCCAAGCACAAATTCCCCGTAACCTTCAAATGCACGTAACTCACTATCCACTCCATCTATATCATAATATCCATTTTTTATTAAGAGGACAAATGCTAATGGACTAATGTTATAAATAGGATCCAATCCTATTTATATAGGAGTTTCATTTTATGTCACTAAACTATAAGCTTTCTCTGATATGTAGATCTCACCAAAAGCTATCTCTTTTTTTTATGTTTATATCTCTTTAGAGGTTATTTAGAATTGTTTCAAATAAAAATTTCCTCTGCAATTAATAACAAATTTACCTACAGGGATTATGTCTAGTGGGAGAGTTAATCTTTTATAATGTAGCGAATTAATATTTAAATTTTTGTTAGAAGAATTATCTATGTTTAATGTATTGAATGGGAGAATACTTGTACTTATATTTAACCTAAAAAAATACATTTCTTGTTAACATTGGGCCAATTAGATTGACTTGGTGGGTGCAAGAAAGAACCCAAGCTCGTTGTTGGTGATAAGATTAGACTGGACTTGGTCCAATGGATCACAACCAACAGTACCTTCTCGCTGGACCATGTACGAACCAACAAGGATCACATATTCACTCTGTGAAAAGCGCATTTTATATTTTTATTTTTTAATCTTTTAATAATAATACATACCAAATCCATGCTCAAGTTTAATTCTTTTTCTCACTGTATAATTTTTCTGGTATAAATGTCGTGTGATTGATTTTCTCACGAAAAAAAAAAATAGAGACATGCACTATATTTTCTAAAAATCATAAACATAATAATACAGCATACTAAATATTTTGATAATTTAATTTAGTTGAATAAGAAAAAGCGCCAAAGCCAATTTCCTTCTCACAAAAATTCGAGAAAATTTTGTCCCACGCGAAAACACAAACAAATAAAGAGAGATTACTGAATTAACCGCTTGCCCGCGTCAATTTATTCTCTTTGATCATTTTCACTAAGAGTGTTGCGTAGTGTTGAATTCAAAGGGAAAACGACCACTTTTTATGGCTGTGTTTGTTTGTTGGAAGGTTAGCAGTAGCATCGCACGGAAGTTAATCTGAGCTGCGGCCAAGAATCGGACGGAGGGATAGAGTGAGGCGAAAGCAGAACGCGGGAACGATGGGAGGAAGGAGGAGGTATTTGATTGCGGGATTGGCTTTTCTAATGTTGATGGGAACTGCCGTCTATTTCAGACTTTGGGCTATTGATTATAATGTTTCTTCGGATGACACCGAGCTATTGAGGTTCGTCTTCTTCATCAATTTACTCTCAACGTTATTCTTCTGCAATCGCTTCACTACTGGAGTTTACCTTCATTCAGATCGCCAATTTAATTCAGCTCTTGTGTCAGTTCAGTCCGTTGAAAAATATCAATGTTGACACTGTAATTATATTTACTTGGAACTAATGCTTTTCTTCCGTGGTACTAGAAAGAAACAAAACTCTCTTCTTTATTCATTTTAGCATAAGACTTCGAAATCCTCGTTTGGCAATAGGGCTAAAATATTGATCGTAAGACTAATGTAACTGTCACTTTTCCCTTCACCTAAATAGAATTTTCACTCTTCTCACCAAGCCAATTCCATGATCTTGATTCATCATAACTATCGATGAGAGTATTGTGAAAGTATCCACTTATTTGTTTGATGACTATGCTTGCAAAGCATTGCTGATTTCCTCTGATGGTGCATAGTTAAACCCATCAGCATGAGTAATTCGATTGCTTTTTAAGTTTTGCCGGATTTAACTAAAACTAGTTGAGGACATTCTAAAGAAGGTCACTTTACTGGTTAAAAATATGATCTTTTTGGCTTATACTAGATGAAGTTCCAAGATTACTCTGGGAATTAAACTTGTGCTTTTCTGTTATATTAACGATCTTTAAAGTTATTGTCCAGTTTCTTGTACAGTGAGTTTTCATTCTCTCAAATGCTTGCAGACGACAGTTTGATCTAGCTAACAGGGAAGCAACGGACGAATCTGCTGAATGGAGGCTAAAGTATGATGAGGAAGCAGATAAGGCAAGGAAATGTTTCGAGGAACTTCAAGCGGTATGCATTCTTTATTGGATTTTCGTTTTTCTCCTTACAGTATGAATGATAGGATTCTATTTCAGTTTTTCTACAATTCTGATTGGTACTTAACTCCTCCGCCTATTTATTCGTAGCAGGTTGGTAGGTTGAGGTTATATACTTGTTCACATCAATTGCTTTTAACTTGTCTTGGTTCTTGAAGAATTAAACGAGTAGAAATTGGTACTTTTTTACAATGTTCTTCCTGTAACTACTTTTCAGTTGCGTATGGGGCAGAGTAAGGATTCCTCTCTGAAGTTGGATAATGCTTCTAGTGTTAATCATAAAATGGCAATGCTGCGGAAGGTATATTTTGATAAGTTATCAATTGAGTATACTTTCTTCTGTTTCCCTCATATTCCTTTCTCTATGCTAGAGAAACTTGAATCAATCTAATCAATGGTTCTATGAACTGCTATATTTTAAGTAGCAATTTAGCTGTCAGTTCAATCTAATGCTGTCACTATTTTCTATTAAAAAAATCATGTTTGTATTCTGACATTTTGAATGTAACTATGACCTTCTAAATCACCAGGAGAACGCAGTCTTACTTGAAAGGATGGAAACATTAAAACGAGAGCTTGAAGAGGAGAAAGCAAGGTGTCTAACGCAATCATTATTCTGATGATTAAAAAGCTTTACGTTCCAGAAGTGGCCATTTAAGCATGAATGATCTAAAGATATTTGGAGCCTGCCCTACCCTTCGTTTTCAAGCATGAAAGAATTTTGATTGTACAACTTGCAATAGCAAATTTCCACCGTAGAGGCACCAGCCCATTTTTTATTGTACGACTTGCAATCATCTGCCACTTCACTCACCCTTGGTCCTACATAGCTCATACCCTCATCTTTGCCATTCTTTGGTAGGACCATCACACTTATAGGGAATGGTAATATGGATGCCTAATAGTTTGATGTTTTTTATATAGGCCAAATAAAATGGTCTCCTTTTGCAGCCATTCCAGATTTAGGAGCCGGATTATGTCCAAAGAAGAAATAGATTGCTTTGTTGCACATTATAGAGTCATTGACTGATTATAGTTGCATTTTAGACTAGACTATAGAATTGTAGGTGCGTGATTGGAGGCTCTAACTTACTTGTTCGTTAGTCTTGGAAACAACCTTATGTGCCGCTTGAGAACCCAGAATCTGTGGGGCTAACTCTAAGTTCATGCAGAAATCTGGTGACTGCTTCTGCTAGTACTCCATTGCTTTCAGGTTGGCTCGAGCCAGCAGCCATGCTTGTGCCAGAAGCACTTGCTTTTCGACTCTATTTACAGTTGAAAGAAGTAGGCCAATGAATATAAAGTGCATAGCAAATATAACATATCTCTGTTAGACAATCCATAGATCAATGACTGAGCAGAAGGGTAAGCTATAGTACTACAACCAGATATAATATATATCTTACCCTCGTCGACTTCGGTATATTGGTTGGATTGTTCATTATCCCCATCAACTCATCAAACTGAAAGCATATTAGACCAGAAAAAGTATGAGTTGGTTTACTGGGGGAAGATTGAAGATGATGATTAAAAACATATGCTTGTTAGCCTCACAGTGTTGAGGCCAACAGGAAACACTTATACCTGTTTCACGATCATGCCATACTTCCTGGCACAATTGTAGAGAGATTTATCATCCTCATCTACGTCCTTGGAAATTATAGCTCTGCGTTGGGGATGTTTGCTGGACATAATGATTGAGATCATATAAACAGCAAGTTTTATTTGCGTAGAGTTGGGTAAGAGCATTATTGATACGTCTATATATGGAAATAAGGATGAATGGGTTAAAGGCAAAGCAACACATAAGGGTCGGGTACTCGGGTCATACCCGTCACAGACAGCCTCGTCTAATATTTATGTAAGAGATTCAGTTATGATGTGAGCCGACTATTCTTGATTTCTGAACATCTGAGCATTGTTCTCGTGTAACGCCATGTTTTTCCAGTCTTCATCGGCGCACAACTCCTGAGACCGACCAATATGGTAAGGATAGATTCGTAAAATACGATGTAACAACATTGAAGCTCAAGTAATACATGAAACTATTAACTAACGAATTTTAATAACAAACATGAATGCTCCACAAAATGCCCTCCCAGCAATTAAGGATGACTAGTTCCATGCCTTTTTGGTCAAACACAGACTGAAACTGAAGAACCCGCTCTCGTGAAGTGTTTGATTAGAATTTTATCATGACCAAAAGCCGCAATGATTTGACCTTGACCGCTGATCCTTCCTTACTACTTGCAGCGTTTTACTCATTCATGCGTCACTTGAAGAATAATTAAAATGAAGAATAGAAAAACCGTCACCGTCAAACATATAGCTAGAGCAAGACTTCACTGACAAATTGAAAGCCGAAGTCTAAGCCTCTAGATATGATATAACTGCACATCCCACTCAATGACAGAAGAAGAAAGAAAGATGCATGTGTCTGCCATGTGTCATCACGAATATTCCATTACAATATAGAATAATGGATGTGTGTACGTGTACGTGTACGTGTACGTGTTGATAAAAAAAACAAAAGAGTATGTTTATGGGTATATCAATATTTTACGAATGCAAACTTCGGGCATTGCAACATGAGGCTCAACGGAGTTTCTTCTTGGCTCCTATTTCAGATTATAAGATACTCGAAGGTTTTTCCAGTCGTCGAATTTGTATTCCAAGGATACCCCTACCCTTAGTGGCTTTCGTTAATGGTTAATGCTCTGCTCCGTTTCAAGTGCAAAGGATGCTAGTTGCCATCTATACCTTCAGCTTTGTTCTTCGTGTTTGCAATGTCGTGGCTGGTGCAAAATTGTGTCTGCTATTTTTTTTAGCCGGTTTGGTCGCGTCGTGTTTGCCTTGGCTTTATTTGTGCCTTTCGTGGTTTAGGCTTAAATGGTTTGTTGTAGTTACGTACAAGAAATAAATCCCAATGATATATGTATCTTTAAACAAAATTGGCTTTGTTCTAAAAAAAAATATGCATACGGATGCGTGGCTATTCTCTCAAACTGCGTTTTGCTATAAGCTGCCCAGGCATCATTATATATTACAGGCATTATTAATAAATACATTAGCATACCACTTATATACTTTTTAATAATCACACATTAAAAATACTTTTAATTAAAATCATAGAAACGTTCCATTTTGTCTCACTTTTAAACTAATATCTAAACACAAATCACGTTATAATAACTCAATTCCAAAAATAATTGCAACCAGAATCAAATTGGTAAACTCTAAAACACACCGGAACTTTCATAGAAGTGTGAATGTACATTTTACTGACAACTGATGTAGCGGAAGCATCGCCCCAAAACCCACTAGGAGGAGGCAAATGTCGAAAGAGGGCAAAAAGAGACATAAGCAATGGGCAATCGTTAGACACTTAGCCAATCAGGGAGATTAGATCAGAGTGCAGGCATTTAAAACCCAGAAGCGAGTAATATATATGGATACATTATTCCAAACCAACGAGTCTTGAAGATACCAGTATACATAAATTACATATAGATCCAACACTGCGAAACTGCTCCCAGCGCTTAGCCACCCAAAGGCCCTGAAACAAAAAGGAAAACAGTTTACCATAATGCAAGACCACGGAAAGAAACACATGTTCTTAATTTTTACTAAAATAACCCAAAAAAACCACGTTTAGGTGTTTCAAGTTCAACTACTATAGGATAATATATATATTCTTTGTAATCAAATTGGTAACAGTTTAAAATCCATAGTCCTTTTTCCGTGGGCGCATACAACTCTAGTTCTCTCCTAAGTTGTCCATAAATCGAGATCAGTCATCAGTCCTAGCATGAAAAGTTTCTCCACCCTTTCAATCCAATCTCGGAATAAAACCAAACAGCCTTTTGAGATTGAACATCATTCAGCTCAAGGCTGTCATGGTTTAAATTACAAGAGCCCAAAAGAAGTCCCAACAGCGCTGTTGTACAGAAAAAGGACATGAAGGGAAAAGATGAACCAAAAGATACTCGTATTGTTTCTTGATCATACAACTTTACGCTGCTTAGCTTCTGTATTTAGCTATTTCATGGACAAGAGCTATTTCATAAAAAAGGCGAGGTGATGCATGAGTTCCACAGATACTATTACAGTATGTATGATATAGAAGCAATGATAAGAATTCATACATGAACACGAAGAATGTGCACCCCCAAACACATAATTAGTAATGGCACCAAATGTTTCTTTCACCTTAAGATTGATGACCACAGAAACTTGCAAAAAGTATAACTTCGTTAATCAGGTAACAACTCAGATTATATGTAGAAATTGCAAAGCTGTTCAAAAAACTACAACTGAAATAAACTCAAAATCTCACATCAAATTCCTATAATGCCATATAAAGGTCAGCCGTACCTCCCCATAAGGCAGCATAGACATCTTATAAAGTTTCCATGTACCATGGGGCATAAAACTACTGAGATATAATTCAAACGACAAAGAAATAAATTAGAAATCACATACAACATGTCCAGAAGCAAAATAATGGAAACACTGCAGTTGTTCTAACAAAAAAAATCGTTGGAAATTCTCATTCACAATCTTAACAATTGGAATCAAACTGATCAAAGGGGTCCACCAAAAAAATCGAATTGTTCTATTATCGGTCGATGTTCCGACAAACAGCATACAAATATATTTGCCTACGCAACCAGTATCACTGATCGTCAACTCCCTACCCATAAAACTACGATTATGAGGAATTCCGAGTTCATCGATAACGAAATAATTCACAAGACATAAATTTTTTCAGATGTCCCATCAAGAGCCACGACACAAAACAGAGACAGAACAATTTACGGAAAGAAAACCCAAGAGAATGAATGGAAAGAAAAAACATACCTTAATTGTAGTACAGTTCGAGGCCCATGCCATCGTGAATTTCGTAATCTTTCAGAGTGATATGATCCTTGTAAATGGTGTACCACTTCTGAATGCGAATTTTGTCAGCTCTAGTGCCGGTCTGCGCCGCCACCAGCTTCTTAAGGTCGCCTATGGTGTCATCGTCGTTGCATTTCACCCTGACCTTCTTACCCAATCGATCGTTCAACACGACCTCGATCATCTTCGACTCAGTCACAAAGCCTGAAACCCTAATTCTAATTCTTTGCAATTGACCGTGGATGAAATACAGATGATCTCCCAGACCACCTCATGCATTTATATAGCAAAGGGGAGTTTTAGATTTTTCAAGATTCCTTGCGTAGTGGGCTTCTTAACATTCTTTCCGTCAATTTGTGGAGTGGGCTTCAGAGTCGGTGTAATAAGCCCAAACAACGGCGGAAAGCACGGTGCTTTTATATTCTCTTTTTTTAAAATAACAAGACAATGCGAATGAGAGTTAACACATATAATAAAAAATAATATTATATTTTATAAAAATATAAATTTAATTCTTGCTATTGTCGTGAGAGCTCTTTTGATAAGCGATCTCATAAGTCTACTGTAAACACTCTATGAGCCTTAGAACTGAATACTAACCTTGGTGGGGGATCGGTACTAAGTCTACCTAAACTCTTTTACATAAAAAAAAAATTACAAGACAATTTACCAACAGGGTTAGTTTTAGCGGAAGGCTAGTTTCTAACAATATAGTGAATTAACGTTAAAATTCTCATTAAGAGAATTGCTATCATTTAGTATTTAACAGTGTATCGAATAAAATTATTTCTAATAATAAGTTATTTATATTTAATAAAAAAAAATACAAGACACTTTTAACTAATCTACACTTCCCAACAAGTTAATTAATGGCCTTTAAAATTACACATCCTTTAAATTTACATGTTTACCCATTATTGAATAGGTGTCTCAATTTAAAAAAACCTTATTAATTGCACATTTACATTCCTAATTAAGGGCATTTTTTAAGAGAAAAAAAACCTTATTTGTTGTTTTCATGGGACCGTCTTACATTTTTACCCCCAATTCCTATGATTCTGGTGTCCTATTAAGAAACTCGTCCCATACATAATTATCTCATCAATTGGATCATTAAGTCAACTCCACATTTGTTTTTTATGTCCTGAGATTAGACATTAACAATTCACTCCAATCTTGTTAAATTGCAGGTCAGGGAAGAAAGGTTTGCGTAGAAGATGCGTCCAGCCACTTCCAAAACCAAAGTTCTTGTACAATTTTCGGCTTAGATATTTTGGAATTGAGTTGTCTGTCCGAATCCAAACCAACAATGATCCAATCACTTCCTTATTTCCTACCAATGAACACTAAAATAATGTATTTTTTTATATACCTTTGGATATACTGTATCCAGCGCTTTTCTTGAACTCTCTTGCTAGGTGTCTGAGTAATCGATTAATCCGGATCGACACTAAAATAATGTGCTAGATCTGTTTCATTAAATAAATTCCGGATCTTAACAAAATATTTAATTCACCAGAAAAACATAGGTTACAGTACCATAATGGTACACACTCAGTAATAGCAATTACATACAAAAACTTGGGAGACGCTTTAACCATCCTTATTTCGGTAAGTATTAAGTTATGTAGTTGCTAATTTTGTACTGAAGAACCTTTCTCAGACGCAGGCCTTTCTGCAGTACAAATAATAGGATCCAGATATCTATTTTGGGAACAAAGAATTTGAACATGAAAATAAACCCGGAGAACTTGTAACCAAAAATTAGATCAGAGGATGAATCTTTCCATTGCTTCAGGAAGAGTGGGGTCAATATAGGAACATATATTTGATCAACATGCTGTACGCTTAATTGAAATGACAATCTTATTTTCTTCCTCTACACTCCTACATTGTCGCTACTCGAATCCCTTAGAATAGTCAGCCTCCGACTTGTTCTTGCAAAGTCACTACAATAACAGCAGAGATCAAAATTATACGAGAAATAATTGGCATAAACAACGACTTGATAACTCTTAATTACCTGAATGGTTCATCCCCAATGTGTTTGACTGCCCCTGTTAGATCATGGTAAAGCACCCGGCTCACCATTTGGGATTTTTCTATGCTGAACATGTCTTCCAACTTAGCAGACAATTCATCATAAGACCCCAGCAACGAGAGGTCCATGGTGCGACCAACATCTTCTGATTCCATAAAAACTTTAATGTGATTATCCTTGTCATGTTGGAGATCAGAAAACTTGGTCAAGTTATCAGCATTTCCATCCGATGAACTATTTTCTGTAAGAATAGTTCTACCAAAAAGCATAAGCTGATGATGGGTTGTCTTCATATCGTCCTGTTTCTTTGAAGACTGAGCAGAACATTCCAAAGATAGCACACAAGAGATGTTCTTACTCGTGCTAAGTTCTTTCACTGTGGGGTTATTGAAGACCCCCAAGGGTGATGCAGGGTGATCAGGAGGCTGAAAACTAGCCAGAAATAGACTGGATTGCAGTTTATTGAGGTGAAGATCAGATAAGGATAGACCATAATAAGCATGCCTGGATCCCTGCATGCCAGCAGGAGGACTTTCTGGTACACAATTCAAGGGAAAATCTGGGTGTTGAGGTAATCTCATTTTCTTCAGTGGTGATGGGAAAGAGGAACGATTAATTGCAGGCATGTTCGATACCAATTCAACCAACCACGGGCTTACCCTTTTCACATTCTGTAGTAGATTTGGCTCGTCCCATGAAACCTTCAATCATCACTTCATCAAATTAGAAACAGAGATGCACATTTTTAAGTAAACATAGAAAGAAACAACATGAATTCATTAGTAATAATTGAGTCTCACTGTAGTTGATCATTAAAATTGATCAACATTACCTGGAGAAGCCTCCAAGGTGAATCAGGCCAGCGAAGAGGATCAGCAACTTGAACTGAAGATATAGTTCCCATGAACCAACTTATGCGCGAGGAATCGTCAGTTTCAAAGGCCATCTTGAACCCCATTCCAGAGAACCACCTAATTTGTAGAGCTGCTATAACCAAGGAGGCCTTCACACAGAACTCCGGAGTACTTGTCCTTGGGTAATAATCAACCTCAAATGGCTGACCTTTGACAGCAAAAGTTGCAACTTCAACAACTGCTTCGGGCTTTACTTTACTTCTTCTGATTCTTCCCATAACATTCTCACTCGAGCTCAATCCATTGCTATTAACATTTCTTAGTAACTTGTTATCTTCTTCACTTAAGAAGGCTGATAATCCTCCAAAAGGCAGAGGATAATTCCCTCTTGTTGAATTCCAGCATGATGAACAAGAGTTTGGAATGCCGTTGATTCCTCTTTTATCTCGTCGAATTCCCACACAGAGATCTCCATTTTTTGCTCTTAAAAATACAATAGAATCACCAGCAACCAACTTCTTGTGATTTACAAAAGTGCTCCACCCTGTTGTGAGTAGATGACGCCTCGGTGTGCCTCTATAAATGTGCCTGAATTTCCATGTTTCTCCATGAACATCTTTAACGATGATGGTTTGAACGGGAGGATCTGCAGAATAGTCTAAGCGAGGAAAAATGGTCTCGGCAAAATATCTAGGAACGGAGAAGCCACCACCATTGTTGGCATCTGATTGAGTCAAGGTTTTTGCAAATGAAGCGGCTTTATTTTGCGTTTCAGAACCTTTCATTTCGCCAATTCGATCACCGTCATAATTAACTTCATTTGAATTAAGAGGGAGAAGCTTAATTCTGGCATAAACCTCGTCAGTGTCAGGATCAGCCATGTATTTGATAGCCATAACTCTACATAGAATCTGAGGTGGAACCTTGGGACAAGTCTTGAAGTCCACTGTTGCACATGCATGCTCTGCATGACCTTGAGGAAAGTAAAAAACTTTACCATTAACTGATGGCATCCGCACCATCCCACCAGCACAAGCATGCCATAGCTGAGGATCCAAACACTTGTCCACCTCTTTCAGTTTTTCATTGGAATCCATAAACGTAATCATCTTTGATTTAAGTTCTGCAAATCAAGCTTAGTAGATGACGAATGATAATGATTTTTAAGATAAGTAAAGGGCAGTCTATAGATTTCTAACCTGAAAAACCATATAGGACCGCAACAAATAAGAAAAAACAGAAGAATCTATGCTAGTTGTCAGCAAGTTATCCGATAAACCACCTAAACCGACTGCAATCAACCGGAGAATCTCAATTCAGAGTCGATGATTACAATCCCTTTGAACCGGTAGAACTAGCACCATCTCTCTTCAATAGAAGCAGGAAAGTTGTGTTGAAAATCGGAGGTTATAAGTGAGAATTGGGATGAACAGAGTTAGAGCCCGCCTTTCGTCAGGAACAAGTCTCGATGGGGAAGATGATAGAGCCCAACATCAACGAAAGGGAATTGAAGAATATGTGTGTGAAACTAGAGAGATTCAAAGCCATTGGAGCGACAGGGACATGGGCAGAGCATAGGAGAGAGAGAGAGGCATTCGATGATGGAAGAATACAAAAGCAGGCACGCAGAAAATAACAGAAAAGGGCTTTATCTGACAACCAAATTCAAGTGGTGTACGTGGTATTGTGGGAGCAATCTATGTTTTGCGCTCACACTAGACTTGGGAAACGTTTCAGTTTTACGGCTTTTACCCGCCTTCACAGGGCTTGGTGAAGAAAACCAAATGAAAGACGCTCTCGGGTGGCGCGTGATGTGGGTAAAGTAAGGGAAGGCATTCCAAGTGTCCCCACAGAGCAAGCGCGTGGGTCAGGAAGGGAGGAAGGCACGTGCACATTGGCCACAAGTGGCAAGTGGGCTGGGGTAAGCCTCTCTATTATTTTCGGGTGTGAGTTTTTCTGATAAAATTATGATTTTGGGTTTAATGAACCGACTTTCATCGTTTACTTGGTTTTGTTTTTGGTAAGAATCATCGTTTCCTATTTTGGTGGGGGAGTGAGACTCCTCAATATGACGGGGCCCGGCCCATATTCTCAATTCAGTTTTTTGGTTTTAAAAAACATTCCGTCCCCAAACTTACTGCCATCTCGTCCCCGGACGATGGGCAGCTTGGTAAAGAAATCCAACAAACTGGGTTTTATGCCAAGGGATACCTAAAGAAATCATAAAACAAAATAAACCTAACCACTATAGTCTATATATATATATATATATATATATATATGAAGATTAAGGAAGAAGGAAGCAGAAAAGGGAGGCGCGTATATATGTTGTGTAATGTTAGAGCCACTGAGCTGTCCTCCATGGTCGGATGCCATATATGGTTCCTCACATATGCCCATAACTTTCACCTATAGGTAAACGTCGTTGCTTTTAGAGTCGTAAAACCTGAAACATGTGAAATGCTCTTACTTGACGCCAAATTTTGCATATTCTGTTGTTGCTAGAATAGTGCCAATCAGGATTTTGGTTTGGTATTTGGACTTAGGAATTAATAATACTAGTTAGGATTTAATATTCCTGATATTTTCAGGGTAATATACAATTTATCAACGCATAAATATGTTCAATCAGGATGTAAATAAATAAAAGATTTTTCTGATCTCTGCTTTTTGGAATGGGAAAAAAGGATGCGAGGGACAGAGAGTGACGAGGCAGAGAACACTATAAGGAGCACACACAAATGGAGAATTTATAAGTAGGCAGAGGTAGGGTCATTAAAGCCCACTCCACGTCGAATGCCAATGGCCTTATAGACGATATTTGCTTGTAGCTTGAAGTCATTTGAATTTGCCCTCTAAATAAAATTAAAGAAGGCCTTAGAGCAGTAGCATTGCCGAATGGAGGGGGAACTGAATTTCGCCTCTTCGTTTGGTGGGTGTATGAATTCAAAGAGTGGAAGGAACCACGAAGGAGAAATATGAGAAGCGAGAAGGGAGTAGGCAGAACAAAACAAAGGCAGCGAAGCCTGTGTGGTCAGTTATGTAACTTGTGGGTCCATCCCATATAACCCCTCAATGCAGAGGCCCCTGCAGACATAGCCCACAGCAGTATCAGCCCACGTCTTTCTCTGTGTCTTGAATTCTCAGCATCCTATTTGGAATATACACGTGTGTGTATGTGTGTATATATATATATATATAAAACTAACGAGATTGATAATTACAGAAAAGGCTTTAGATAATATATTGATTACCTTCTACAAAACTTACTATTTCGTTCTCTTAACTCCTATTTTAATGCCGACTTTCATTATTTTTGTTGCAGAATAAATAAAAATGTGACATTATTTCTCTGACATTATTAAAATATTTTGATTTGAATGAAAACTTTAAAATTCAAATTTAGACAATAGGAAAGTAGGAGAGGTGAAATAATAAAAGCAACTACACCAATAATAACAATAAAATTAGAAAGAAATGACACCTTATGCAACCACTTTAATATTCACGCATGTTGGTATTGAACAAACATTGTAAAGTTTGAACTCTAACTCTCTTTCATAGATAATAAGTCAATTCTTTCTCAGTTAGATCATAGACAATGTCATTGATAAGCTATTAAAAGAATAAATTAAAAAATGGAAATAAAATTTCTATTAAATTTGAGAGATTATATATATATATATATATATGGCAAACAATGATATAGGGTAGTGAGAGAGAGAGAGAGTCCAAGATGCAGAAACAAAATACTAGTACGAGATTTGTTAGTATTAAGAAACAAACTTGGGAGGGTGACGTGGCATTTCATGTGGGCAACATGGGCATGAGGGGAAGCGAGAGCGAGAAAGGAGGGGGATGAAGCTTCCCATATGGCCACGCCAACCGTTTCTTTCGCTGCTTCAGTTACTAGCTTTAGACTCGCTACCTCTTCTCCAGCACATTCCCTATGAAACCACTTCACTCGTCCCCCCTCGCTTCCTTCATCTTCCTCCTCCTCCACCCCCATTTCGCATATCACCTTTCTCGGATTCAACAACCAAGAAATGGCGTTCCTGAAGCTGGGATCAAAGTCCGAATCTTTCCGCCTAGAAGGCCAATCTTGGTGAGCCTTTCCTTATTTGGCTCTGCAATGCTGTACTTTGATCAATCTACATTTCCTGATTCCTAAACTGATCGATCACGCATTATCATTCCCTTTCGGAATTTAACTGCTTAAGGTTCTAAGTATCGTCCGCAAAGTCCCTCTAGTCTCATCATACTGACACTGTGATCAAAATGCAGAAATTGTCTCCTGAAAAAAATAGAAAGATAGGTGTTTTAAATGCTTGCCAATTCGCTGCCTAATTTCTGGCCCTCCAAAGAGAAATACGTAAGTACACATTTGGTACACTATAGCAAATAGTGAAGAAATGAACATTCCCGTTTCCTGGTATACAGTATGATAACCCATAGCAGAACACATGAAATACCCGCATGGTTTTCTCGTTTGTTTTTTATAACATGGTCCGTAATATTAAGTGGCAATGATTTCATAGAAGAATTAATAAACCTGTTATGGACCTCTACTTGTAAAATCATTTCGAGGTGACAGATTAATAAATTTTTCCCAAAACCTGTTCGTTATAATCAGGGAGAGATATCAAATTCAATGCTCTAATATGCTTACTGGCACTTCTGTAATTTATTTTACAACTATGGACTTTGTTGCGAAGTAGTGGGCAGGCATCAAACAACTCACCCTCATAGGTCTATAGCATACTGAACTTGTTGGATTCTTTATTGCTTTCATAAGTCGACACTGTTATCTGGGAAATGCCTTTACAATGTCATTTTGTATTCGACTCATCAGTATTCATTTTATTTTACATTCAGGATCTGCACATCAGGACTTCCCAGTGATGTTATAATTGAAGTAGGCGAGATGTCCTTTTACCTCCACAAGGTGCATATTTTAACTGAACTTTGATTATTGAAAAGGATTCTTCCATGCATGCACTTTCTTCAGTGATTTTTCTTTTGGCTCTCGGTCAACTGGACGCAACTACACATGCTGGAACTTAGATTCTTTCCCCCTTTGTAATATTTATGCAGTTCCCATTGCTTTCTAGAAGTGGGCTACTAAAAAGCCTCATTGCCGAGTTCCCAAACGAGGATGGATCAACTTGCGTTTTGCAACTTCATGATGTGCCTGGTGGAGCTAAGACATTCGAGCTTGTAACCAAGTTTTGCTATGGTGTTAAAATAGAAATTACGGCATTAAATGTAGTCAGCCTCAGATGTGCAGCAGAATACCTACAAATGACTGAAAATTATGGTGAAGGGAATCTTATATCACAGACAGAGGCTTTACTTGATGAAGTTTTCAGTAATTGGCCAGACTCCATAAAAGCTCTTGAAACGTGTGAAGAAGTACAATCATATGCAGAAGAACTCCATATTGTTTCAAGGTGCATTGTTTCTTTGGCTATGAAGGCTTGTTCAGATCCAAACTTATTCAATTGGCCCACAGCACGTAATAGCACACAGAGTCCGGAAGCAACTATGTTATGGAATGGTATTTCCTCTGAGATTAAACCCTCGTCTTTAGGTGAACATTGGTGGTATGAGGATGTGTCCTTCTTAAGCCTACCCCTATATAAAAGACTAATTTTAGCCATTGAATCAAAAGGTATGAAGCCTGAGAATCTTGCTGGATCTCTGGTATATTATGTTAGGAGGTTTCTCCCCTTGATGAATAGGCAATCAAGCTTCAACGATGCAAATCATCTCAACCCAGGGACAACCATTTCTACCACTTCTGAAGCAGATCAAAGGGCCCTACTGGAAGAAGTTGTGAACTTGCTTCCCAATAAGCGGGGGGTCACATCCTCCAAGAATCTGCTCAGGCTGCTTCGCACAGCCATGATATTGCATGCAAGTCCATCATGCAGAGAACATCTGGAGAAAAGGGTAGGATATCAACTAGATCAGGCTATGCTTGTGGATCTTCTCATTCCAAACATGGGATACTCAGTTGAGACTCTTTATGATGTAGACTGCATTCAGAGAGTTCTTGATCATTTTTTGTCGATATACCAGCCTGCGTCTGTATCAGCTTCTCCTTGCATAATTGAAGAGGGACCATTGGTTGGTGAAACTGATACATTGACACATATGACAATGGTGGCAAATTTGGTCGACGGATATCTTGCTGAGGTGGCCCCAGATGTTAATTTGAAGTTGCCCAAGTTTCAGGCACTTGCTGCTGCAATTCCAGATTATGCCAGGCCACTCGGAGATGTTTTATATCATGCAATTGACGTATACCTTAAGGTAAGGCCATTTTGAATTGTATAGCTTCTGCTAGAAATGTGTTTCTGTTCATTTTCCTTCCTCACTTCCAATTGACTGAATGATTTAGCATTGATAATAAGAACTTTTCCAAAATGTCCAACACCATATGTAACCCCAATTGTGTAGATCTTAATCCTTTAAGGTTAGTATTATTGTTGCTCGAAAGAACTTTGAAGTGGAAAAGTGAGGGTGAGAAGATTGCCTAACAAGTCTATCAAGTGAAAAAGAAATAATGAATAAGGAAGGAATGATGAGATTATTCTCAGTTCGTTTTTTTTTTTTTTTTTTGCCTTTTTATTTCCTGAGTAGTACCATGACCATTCAAGGTATTTATCCAAAGGGATGTCGAGTGCATACAATATTATTGTTTTTTTTTAAAAAAAGTGCTTATCTGGTTAAATATCATAAGTTTAACATAACCATATGAAAACTTCAGGCACATCCTTGGCTGACAGATTCCGAAAGGGAGCAAATTTGCAGACTCATGAACTGCCAGAAACTCTCATTGGAAGCAAGCTCCCATGCGGCGCAAAATGAAAGGCTTCCACTAAGAGTAGTAGTGCAAGTTCTATTTTTTGAACAGCTTCGTCTCCGCACATCAATTTCTGGCTGGTTCTTTGTTTCTGACAATCTTGAGAATTCACAAACCGCCAGTGGAGGCCTTGGCCTCCCCATGAGTAATGGAGCTCGTCAACTGGACCCTCCACTGTATGCTGAAAACATGAGAGAACGTGTTAAAGAGCTTGAGAAGGAATGCTCAAGCATCAAGAATGAGCTTCAAAAGCTAGCAAAGACGAAAAAAAGTTGGAGCCTTTTCCCAAAAAGATTAGGCTTTAGAAGAAAATCTGAGTGCTGCAAACCAAAAGAATCGAACGGATGTGATTCTACGGTACCAGAATCATCTGTGAATGGAAAAATAAATGATGAAAATAGTTAAGGGAGTTCACTGAATTTCATAGCTCAAGTAAGTGGGAATACCTCTGTTTTCATTCGCTACTTCTAATTTCGCTTATGTTAATGCAATATTGAGTTGACAATCCAATTTGCCGGTAGATTACATGTTAGTGACTTCTTTCAAACGAGAGCTAAATGTATTTCACATTTCCTGTAGTCTGACAAAATGTAATCCGTTGACTTAACCAAGTTACTTGTTCCGTTTTACTGTGGCTGCAGATTGATGTATGCCAACGGCTTCCGTAACCCATGAGAGCAAAGGAAGAGTATTAATTGTAAATTTAAGACGTCAACAATCAAAGTAAATATGGAGTGGGGTGAAACGGAGACCTTATAACGGCCAGCATCGGGTCAAATTGATAGCACTCATATCCAGCTTTGGCTGGAGTTAAATTGAATCCAAAAATTCCGTTATGTTGAATGTAAATTACAGACACATGAATTCAGTGAAGGTTTTGATTGCAACTTTCCTGGGTAGCTGAGAGCTTCTTGGAATATTTGAATGGTGGATCGTTGATTCTAAGATATTTAATTTCATATACCTGCTTTCGCTGTCCAGTTCATCTAATCAAGCTATGAGGTTTATGAGTGAGAACTTGAGTTCATCCAGTAATGGAATATCCAACTTTTGAAGAAGCTGCTTTGATGGGCTCTGCCTCTCATTTGATCATGGCGACTGTTTGATTTAGTTGCAGCCCAGCAAGCCCATATAGCCTATAACCTTAAAGTCGCGTTGTTTTACTCAAGGGAGTTAATAATTAATTTATAACACCACTTAAAAGCAAAATGAGTGAATATTGTGTCATGCTGTCATCAGTATGTAACATGTGAGAGCTTCCTTAAGGAATCATCCAGACTCGGTTATGAGGACAAAAGTATCCCCACGCAAATAAGGATAAAGACTACTGCACATGTAGAGCTGCATTTAATCAATTTCTTTAGATGGTGAAGGACGTAGACAAGACCACCAACTGATGTTGATATCTTCCTTATCGGACTCACAACGGACAGTTTTAGAGACTGTCGTCGGTCCTTCTTATACACTGGCGATTAATTAAGGGATGTAATGTTATGGCTGTCTTTTAACGTGAGTAAACAGATATTGTGCTGCATGTGATGTATGAAAATCATGTTACTCTTTACCCTACAATCAAAAAAGTCTTTGAAAGCTTCTTTGCTGGATACTGGATTTAGTATAACTTGCCGGACAACCTCTTATTTTTAGTCATTTGCCAATATTATTCCTAATACCTTAAAAAAGGAGCTTCTTTCTGACGCTAAACTCTTCCTTCTCCTCCTTCATTGGAAAGCAAGACCCGAGTTTTCTTCAAGATGGGCTTTTTTAAGTCCTCAGTCACCAGGTTGCTTCCGTTCATGGTCACATCGGTGTATCTACGCAAAACGCTTCCCTTTTCAGCTCTGTTGCATAATGAAAGCGCCTTTTCTGAGGGTTTTGATACATGTGGCCCTTGTTGTAGGGACAGATTCCTTCAATTCCTGTTTGCCACGTTTGCACCTCTTAGCAGAGGAAAACATCAGAAATGAGTGAAGAACCATTTAAAGCTTCTGGAATCAACTCCCAACCAACAGTCCCAATTCTAAAAGGCAGCGTTTTTAACCACTGGCAATCGATAGGTTTTAGTTTACTGGGGCCAACAGTGGTATCATATTGTCGTTAGCAGAGTGAGGCACTTGATCCTTGAGTATGGGTTTGAAGCCCTAGCGGCCCTCGCAACTGAGGGCACTGTCCATGGATGGCCCTACAGATTGTAGTCTCTTTATCCAACTTAGCTGAGAAGTTCCTGAGGAATGCAGTGCCTGCCATCGCGGTTTCACTCAAGTATTGGCCCTGGTCTTCCGTTAACGGTCGTTGGTTGTGACAGTCTTGTCTCTCTCAAACACCTTTTTGAGTTTTGAACTCGTCATACCAGTTACTATAAACACTGGCCCTTCAACATGCCCATCACGTTATTGTCCCTATTCTTTTTTTTTTATTTATTAAATTTTTAAAAAAGAGTTGGACTTGCCCACAATCTAAAAATAAGATAAAATTTTTTTTTCTTCTAGATGATATTAATTTAGACAGAACGAGTGTCTATTACGTTTAGGTATAAATTTAAATATTTAAAAATTAGAATGGTTTCCTAAATATTACGGTTAAAATTATAATAAAATAACATTGTAAAGTTGACTCCAAGTGGCCGGTTAGGATGGGTTTGTCGCTATTCTTAATTATTGATACTTACGCCTATTCACGTTGGACCATGTATTCTCTTTGCTCGCCCCATTTTAGTCCTTTTTTGTCTTCTCCTCTTGTCTCTTTATTGATTCTCTGTTTGCAACACAAAGTACCCTACGACACTCTTCTCACTTGCCCTTCCCCTTATCCACAAGGATGAAACAGCGCTATTGTGTTCACTCAGATAGAAACTCGCTCAATATATTTTTCACTTTAAATATTCAGATTAGTTAATAAATTTCTTCCTCTGACTCTTTCCGCACTGATCTTAAATGCAAGGAGATAATAGCTAATGACAACACGTTTAAGGCAAGTTAACAGCTAGTTGGCATTGAAGAATATAGTCCAAAAGCCCCTACTACTTACAACTTTAAAAGAAATCAGACTCTCACAAGTACGAAACTAACGAGTTTCACATATTCAGGTCAATCTCAGTAATTTACAGAAGAAATTTTAAATGGCAAAGGTAAAAAGAAAAAAGAGTAATTCTAAAAATTAGCTTCTTCCACTTTCAAAGTTACTTCTGTCAGGTTTCATCTTCCGTGCCCTGAAGTAAAACCTAGCTACCTTGAAATATTATACTCTTCAGGGTAACCCAGCTGTTCCATCTGCCAGTTCAACTTGGGAGCAACACTTTCATGACGGGGCACATAATCCTGCAAGTCAAACATTTTTCTTTTTCTGTTAACATTACATATCAGCAGAACAAAAGGAAAAGTTACTTCAGATAACGAAAATCAAAATGAATAGTAAAGAGCACAAAACTTAGTAAAATGAACAGAGAAAGTGTTCTAAATAAGGGCATCTATTGAATAGAATTACCTCTAATTTCTTGACCAACTCTTTAGGTGTTGGGGCGGATACAATGATGTGGCGGGCATTAGGATTAATAAATCCTTCTTCCACGGCTTTGTCAACGAATGATAGCAAGGAATTGTAGAATCCATCCACATTTAATAATCCTACCTACAAGTTGTGGAATGTCAGACCTAATTAGGATAAAACGGACCAAAAGATTCCTCCTAGCTCTATATAATTAGTTAATTACCGGTTTGTCATGAATCCCAAGTTGAGCCCAGGTAATGACTTCAAGAAGCTCTTCTAGAGTCCCATAGCCACCTGTACGTAACTTGTATGAGTTTCTTAATAAAGTTAAATTAAAAATCATAAGCTGGACTGATGCAAAAAAACTTATACAGCATTGGTTTAATAAGAAAATTATTTTTATCAATTTGTCACTGTGTTTGGCATATGTGGTGCTTAGTCTTGGCTTTGTGGAACCAGGTGCACCTGGATTCAAACTCCACAATGGAACTCATAATCACACCGTCAAGTAAGAGGTCATCTTTTGACTTGGTTTCTAAACCCTCTAGCTCATATTCTCTTCCACTCTTGGGCCGCCTGACCTAAGGATGCCATTTTCATACAGGGGGGGTCCCACCAATAAGAGCAAATGACACCTCTGCCATAAGTCCATAACATGCCTCTTCTGTCTTATTACTAGCTTCTCAGCACTCAATTACCGTGGGCAATAATAACTGAAAGAAAGCTCTTTGAAAGGGTAAGGTATGATTCCCTGTCAGGTACAGGTGCTATTTGGAAAAAGTTATCAATGTGAAAGTTCCCCTTTGCTTTACCAACCTACATTTGGCTAAAAATATTTGGTACAATAATCAATAATGTCACTGTTTTAATGGATTGAGGTAGAGATGAAAAAATGGCATGAAACCAGAAGCACAGTTGCCAAGAGCCCCAGAGAGATCTAATTTTCAGTGTAAAAATTATAGAAGGTCAGGACCATGAGCAAGGTATGTTCGAAGGGTCACTCTCTAATCATGGCCTTGGGTTATGTGAAGACATCAAGAAAAGCTGTTTTGGACTCTGCAGGACGCACTATTGAGTATTGATTTTACAACAGTGTCACGATTCAATAACATGTTTAATTTCCAATTGAATAATAGTGGTACGCAAAGATGTCTGCGAAGGCCATATTTAAAATAAAGAAAACTCCTACCCCATTTGTGTTTCCTCAATTCTTCAATGTTCAGCATTGGCCAAAAAATGTCTAGTAAGTGGAGGACTAGTCGATCCTATCCATCAGGAATCACTTCCAAATCATACATAAGTACTTAAAAAACTCTTGTTAAGCAACATCCATGATTAGGCGTGGTAATCTTTGTAATGATGGTAGGCCCAAAAAATTAGTTAAATAAAATAACTACAGTTTGTGTTTATAGGATGTAGTGGGTAAACATTTTTGGGGGTTGTATGTTACCTTATATATATTATAGAAAGTAGAATAGGTTGATAAACAAAAATGTCATTTACTGTTTTCTAACTTATTTGGAATTTTGAGATAAAGTCAATACCTGAATCCTATCCTATGTACTAAAAATAGATGGGGGGAAAAGAACTTTATGATTCTAATTTATATCGTTGTGCCTCTGCACTGTGTTTTGAAGACTGACCTGGTAAGGCGATAAAGGCATCAGAATGCTTAGCCATCTCAGCCTTCCTTTGGTGCATGTCTGCTACTGCCTTCACTTCTCCCACCGTTTCGCCAGTTAGCTGCAGCAGGGAGAACCAACGATAAGAGAGGGACAAGAAAGTAAATTTCACGGAGACAAAGAAGGCACGTGATTTGGACTACTACGCAGATTGCAGCAAAGGGGAGACCAATTCAACAATTCTTTATATACATTTATTTACCTTTCCCAGATAGTATCAGTAACTTATAATTTATGGGTGTATTTGGTTTAGTTGATGGAGAATAAATTATATAAAAAATTAATTATAAAATGATTATAGATAATAGATTTTGTGTGAAAAATAATTTTTAAAGAAATAAGTGTTTAATTAGTTGTTGTATAATGATTTTTTTAATAGATAAATTAATAGAAATAAGTGTAAGATAAAATAATAATTATATAAAGTATAATTTTAAATTTATATTTTCTGTTTGATATTACAATAATAAATAATATACATACATATATTATATATTATTAGAGTAATTAATAATAAATAATTAAAAAATTATATTTATATGTTTTATTTATTTTTTACATAATTAAAAATTTAATTTTATATATTTCAATTAATGTAAGTGACAACAAGATGACAAGAAAAGCTTAGGGAAAATCTATCATTTCACTGAAAAATGTATTGAAAAGCTAATCCCATTAACTTATGAAAATTTATAGTTTCAAATGAGAAAAACAATAGTTTCTTCTATAATCAATTATAGATCTAAGATAAATGTTTAGGTATTTTTAGATCAAACTATGATTTTAGTAAAAAAAAAAATTTTTTTGTTAAAACAAAGACAATAACTGAAAACTGATTGTTAGAAGGGGATAGAAATAGTTCTTTCCCAATAAAAGCCAATGAATTTAAACAGAAGAAACTGCACAGTGCTTGTCGGCTAAACGTATATGGATGGACCTGTTTGCCAAATAGAAAAACAGAGAAAGAAGAGATGCAGATTGATTGGGATAAAACCATCCATTCTAGTGATATTGATAAGGCGGATGGGACAGCCAAGCATTGATCAAACAGGAGAAAGAAAAAGCGTGAAATATTGAGCTTTGCCAAGAAGATTAACCCAGGGAGAAGGGTTTCTCAGAAACAAACGAAAACTTTCATGTATATGATGATATCATTAATGCTTTTATTTATGCAATAGGTGATAATGATATTCATCAAATAGAGTGCTGATATAATTTAAATTTGGGAAATAAATTCTGAGTCCGATGCCTTGATAAAGAGAAAGAAATAAACAATGCAATTTGCAATACTAAAAAAATATCAGTTTCTCTCCTGTGTGGAGCAGACATACCTCTCGAGGCATGAGCGTCTTGGGAATAACTCTGCGATGAGAGACAATAACGTGACAAAAATCAGGGTCAAATGAAAAAGAATCCCACTTAAGCACTGTGATTACTCATTGATTCTGTTTACTTGATCTTCCTTTTCCCCAACATATTTTGGGGGAGAAAAGAGGGAAATTTTAAAAAGGGAAGGCTAAGGAAAAGGTAAGAAAATAATCATACCCAATGACATGCCGACCGCCATCATGAACTGCTTGTGAAATCAAACCCATTAGACCAATGCTTCCCCCACCGTAGACCAGATCGATGTTTCTTGACACCTGCAGACACCATTAATCTAATCAGCCTAGGAATACGAAATAGCAAAAGCAGACAAGACTGGCAATCATACTATGATGTCAAAAAATGCTTTCATGATGACCCATCTGCAAATATAATTTGATGACGCTTCATTCTAACAGCTTCAAACCCCAAGACGGAGTAAAAGTACAGGGCGTGGAGAAATCATTCTTTTAACTCTCAGTCAGCAAGCAAGGGGCCGCTTGCAAGACTTGAAAGTTGAAACTCTTTAGTTTAGAGGAGCTGAGCTACCCAGGTAACGGCAAAAATAAGCAAAAATCGAGTGTCCTTACTTCAGAGATGAAGCGGTTGCGCATGTTCGAGAAGATGCGTGAAAGACAGGAAATTTTGAAGTCACTTCATTATATACATCCTAGTTATGTACTCAAGAAAGAGAAAACCTTAAATCAATGTAGATTTTGATTTTCAGAGGACCATGAACAAGCATCAAACATGTCATAAACACAGCAAGTTTACCCAAAAGAAATTTATCGTGGAAGCAGAATCCGCAGTACATTAAGCAACAAAGTTTGACCACTTCCATCGGATTTGCACGGATTCAACTCTATTGTGTATGAAATGCATTCCAGAAAAAAAAATCCCACAAAACCCTTCTGGTTGTGTTCATCAAAACAAGATACAAGGAATGCTAGGGAATGAACAAAACAGGACAAATATGTAAAAAGTAGTAATATAGGAAAGCATGAATACCAATTCCTTGCCAAGCTCAATAGCAGCATCTTGATAGCTACTCTTCTTGCCCTGGCTGCTTCCACAGAACACACAAATCCTTTTAAACCTTGACTTCCTCATCTCGCTCCCTATCTCCATTGCTACGAACTAATTATATTCACACCCACACAGTAGCGTCTCACTCTGCTTTTTTGTTGCTGCGAATGATATGGAAACACTTGTTGAACCAAAAAAGAATCTCCCTCCTAGATTCCCCTCCTGCTTCGCTGCTTATGAACTCATGTGTGTATCATGGAAATTACAAGTATCAACTACGCCCATTTGATTGCTTGGGCATTGAGTGAAGTGCGTCCTCTTCTGCATACCTATATATAAACCCCATCGCACGTGATATGTGCCTTGGCACGCCTGCATTCCGAAACCACCCCTACATACAAACGACCTTGCCACGCGCGCACAGAGCTGCCCTTTGTTCCCCTTCTTGTTCTTGCGAAAGTTGGGTTAAATAATTAACCTGATATTTCTATATAAGTATCATTAGGACTTTTCATTCCTTTATGAAAAGAACTTAACTTTGAATTTACTTTGCATCAAAGAACTTAACTTTTACGATATGATTTTACTTTTTATTTTAAACTAGGTTACCGTCCTGTGAAATAAAAAGGACAAATTTGTAGGAAAAATACCCTTTATTATACCCGCAAATATAGAGTTAAGGATGGAAATAGTCTAAATTAGTAACAAGCGTCTAAAACCTAAATCTATACCTGAGCTTATACACACAACTTTTTTTAACTTTTTTTAAGCTCAAGTTTGTAGAAGGAATATGTGTTATATAAAAATAAAAGTAAAATTAAAAGGAGAGATTGAGAGTGACTTCTCAAAAAACAAGGGGATATAAGTGGGATTGTATTAGTCAAAGGGATATAAGTGTAATTTAGGTGATCCTGGAAAAAAGAAAAGTCAATATAATTTATTTTTATTGTAAAAAACAAAACGGAATATTCAATTGAGCGCATACTACTCACCGCTCACTCGTTTGCCTCATTGCCTCGGTATGACCACAATAAAGAAAAAATCATGGCTTTTCCGAGAGCATGAGAGCATAACACCACTCTATTTTGATCATTTAAATATCAAAATTCTGTAACTTTTAGGTGCCTTTTTTCCATAAAAGGAACCCCTTGCAAACACCCCAGTTCACCTAAATATATACATACCTATGTAGAGAGAGAACACAGAACAGTGTTTATTGAACAGGAAAAGTGGGGAACTAATTAGCGAATAGAAAATCCCAGTCGGTTGAAGAGGGCTTTTAGTTTATAGTATAGAATTCAGCAACTGGAAATTTTGTAATGTGGATGAGAAATGCCTGCTTGTCTAACGTCAGAGACGAAATAGTGGCAATTATCAATTTTGCTTGCTACACTATCTTCCAATTGTTCTGCTTTTTGTGTTCATACCTGACTAGTACAAGTGTTGTGACCAAACATAAAGGCCAAGATCCATTCATCTACCCAGAAAAGGACTACGCCTACGCCACTATGAAAACCAATTCATCCACAGAGCTCAAAAAAAAAAAAAGAAAAAAAGAAAAATCAGAGTCTGTGATATGGTTTTGTGAATGGGCGTTGCAGAGGAAGTGATGGGGTAGTAACAGAGTTTCTGGCTCTTTTGAACATTGTGGGACGATGATTGGTTTAAGAGGACATGAATGGCCAATAAACCTGTGAGCTTGTACCTTCTTGACAATTTTGCTGTACACTTAGCAAACATTTGGTTTTTTCTCCACACGCTCCTTTCCATTCCCCCATATCCTCTTTCCCGCATCTCTTCGAGCATCTGGTCCCCATTCCCTTATCAAAACCTCACCTTCTCCAAAATACACCATCCCTATTAATTCCTTCGTTTTTTTTTTTTTAAAACAACCCCATTTCTCATTTTCTTCATTTTTTAATGGATTCATAGACTTGTTCTGACATAAACATTTTGTTTGCAGCAGTATTGCCAGGGTTGCTGGAACTGTTGAATTCCAGCCTTCAAGATTTAAGCTTTAAGCCACTGTTATTATATTACTAAGAGTTTTAGGGCTCCAATCCCTAAATGCCCTTTCTGGCTAGTCTTGTTTAGCTTTATTAGCACACCTTTGTTTGTCTAACTCTGGCACACTCTTCCGTCCATTGTCTTGCTTGGAGAACATAAACTCGTGATCACTCTTTCTTAATTGGGGATTGAGCTCGTGCTTAAATATTTAGGCCAAACCCCCAACATACTCGCATGCGCGTTTAAGGCATGTTGAAGTTTACCCTGTCGTATTGAGTCGGGATTCATAATGAACCTTGAGAACTGGACTTACTTAATATGAAGATTACTAATATATCAGTCATGAGACGAATTTGAGGTTCTTAATTCTAAGAATAAGTATCACTAATCACTAGTATATAAAGAGAATGCTTACAAAGTGACAAGGTGAAGACAGGGAAGCGTGTGAATCAGTAGGTTCCAGTCCTACCAACGGCCGACCCATTTTGATGTTGCCTGCAATCCCTTCTTCACTTCCAATACACTCTCACTACTTTTGCTTATCTTTTCTATCCACATCTTCACTCCCATAACTCTCTGGCCTATCTCTGCCTCCACAGAGCATGGTCTAATTAAATTCCCCTTACAAAAATAAATACCAGTCATACTTTGCTATCTCCTTGTTTGACCCCATTTCATTTTCTTAACCAGCGAGAACACTAAAAAAAATCTAATTAACTCTTATATTGAGGGATGGGGTAGTGGTTTCCTACTAACAGACATGATTAAACATGTATTTGGCTTGTGTTTGGAAAAGAAAAAATAAGTGCTCTTGTAATTTAGATCAAAAAGTACCTAAATATTAATCTTAGTGACAGAATTATTTTTAAATAAAACTATAGTTTAAGTCATTATAAATTATAGTTTTGTATAAGTAAGATATACTAGATTTTGAAATAATTTTAGATATTAAACATAATGATTATTTTAATTTTATGAATTTTTATCATCTTTTTATCTCTCATTTCTTAATTATTTATTGCTCTTTATAGTAATTTATCTATAAAAAATATTTTAATAATAATTATCTAAATATTTATTTTTTAAAATTATTTTTTATACAAAATCTATTTATTAAAATAATTTTAAAATCAATTTTTTTAAGATATATTCCTTAGAAGCTAAACCAAATGGAATGAATATTGCAGCGTTTGCATGCACGAGAATGGGACAGGGGTGAGCGATGACGTGGGAAGAAATTATATGTTGGTGAAGAAAGAAAAGGTCGGGACAAGGTAAATGACCAGTGAGTGCTGCTTCCAGCTTTTGAATGTTTGGGGGTGTCCCTTGAGGTTTGAGCTTTGGCGTTTCTAAAAGCTTTCTAGTTGCTGTTTGTGTTTGGAAAATAAATTATCTTTGGTATATAAAACTATAGTTAGGATTAAAAGTACCTAAATATTAATTTTAATGACATAATTATTTTTAAGTAAAATTATAATTTTATATGAATAAGATTTACTAATTTTTCAAATAATTCTTAGATATCAAACATAAAAAATAATTATTTTAATTTTATAAATTTTTGTCATATTTTTATCTTTCATTTCTTATTTATCCCATTCATTTTTTTGATACTTTTCTTATAAAAAATAATTCTAATAATAACTATTTAAATATTTATATTTTAAATATTTTTTAAACAAAATTTATTTTCCCTAATTATCTTAAAATAAATATTCTCTATAGCTAAATTAAAGTGTTCATAGAGTTATCTGCTTTCATTTTTTACGCCCAATCCGTCATGTGCTCAATGCATCTCCCATCAATCATCAAGCTTTGGTCAATGGATTCAAGTTTGCACCTGCAAAATTAAGCCTTTCTGCTTGGTAACATTAACATTATTATGATCTGCTTCAAGAGAAAAGAGGAATACAGAGTAAAAGGCAGAATCAGAAACGCTCATTTTGGGTCCGACAACTTAACCCGCGTCACATTCATCGCTCCATGTTCTGCACTCACTACTTTACCTGCCGCCTCGCTCACTCTTCATCATTCATTTCTCTTCCCTCTCTTTCCCTTTAATTTTTTTTTTTAGATGGTCCCTTTCTTTCTTTTCTCTTTCATTCTCGCTCTGCCGGCTTCAGTTTTAGTCATAATAATACTAATATTCGTATTTACTGTATATGGAGAATATTTCTTGAAAGATTCGAAACCAAAAAGGGTTTGCATCCCGAGAAAACGGAACCGTTCGCCCTTTGGAAGAAGCTGTTTGAAGAAAAAGCCTATCGTTATGGGGTCGGCATCAATCGCCCAGAAAATTCGACAGCGATGTATGCGTATTGTTAGGGTAAGATACCACCTTTGTTTGTTTGGATGTGACTCATAATTGAGGAGCGGCAACATTTTCACACACACAAACATAAACCTCTGTTCTTATACGGTAACCAGAACCTCCCCCTTCCTTTCTCAGTTTCTTCCCAACAAATTATTCGACTTGATTCCCACTACTTCATCCCACGATTTAACCTAAAATCTTACTCTCGGATAGTTGTCGTGCCCATGTGACCATGTCCTAAGAAACAAAACATTAGCTTCCCAAGCAAACGTTTTGTTTTTTAAAATTCCCACTTGCTTTTGTCCATAAGCAACCGCTACAGTTTGAATCCTGAAACCCAATTCAATTCCATCTCTTCTCAACTTGACTCTGTTCGTATTTGTGTGGTCATTTTCTGTCTAAATTCTATATTCTTCGTTTTCCTTTCCTCCCTTTTGTCACGCTTGGCCGGCACCATTGTCGACACACTGTTTTCTTCATCTGAATCCCTTCGCACACAAACTAATGATCCGATTTAAAGTATTTGAGGTTAACTAGGAATTAATAGGATACTAGCTAGGTGACGTGGACAATTAAACTCAGGACATCTGTGATAAAGACCATCTAATTAGTTTAGTGATTGGTGGTTGATAATTAAATTGTACGAATCCCGAGAGGCTTCCCAGGAAATGGACGGACGAGAAATGCGGGAAAGGGATGATGATAAGAGGTTGTGGTCGGCATATTCGAGCAGAGCAGATAGGAGAGTGCAAATGCAAAGGATAAAATAAAACAGAGACAAAAAAGCTGCTCCATGAGCATCGATTGGCTTTGACTTGGAGGTCCACACGGCACTTGAGCCCATAACTTTATGCTCTCACTAGAACAATAAGCCAGACGATTGGGAAGGGTGACCATTAAAAACCCCCTGGCCCCACCCTGATCATTCACCATTCAATGGGGTCATTACACGTATCACCCACTTCTCTCTGTCACTGTCACTCCATCCCCTTCCATCAATTACTGCTACAATACCATACAATCATCATTATTCATCTCTCGTCACTTTGTTGCATGGCAATGTTGCAGCGCATGATTTCACTTATTGTACTATCCAGAAAGGGTTTTCCCACTTGCTCCTTAATTATGCTCTGTTATTTCTTGGGGCATACACGTCGTACGTTGGTGGGTTTCTGTATGTATACAATTTCGCTGCTAAGCTGAGTAAGAACAGAAAAGAAAGAAACTTTTTTTTGTGGTCATGCTGGCGTGCGTATAAATGCCTCAGTGAATGGAAATGGTTTTTAGAAGCCAAAGCCTAATTTCAAGGACCTTTGACCATTGTGGGCGAAGACGTGAAGTGAGAAATGAGAATATAACCGACCTGGTTTTGGAATTTGGTGTCGTTTTGGTCAATTTTGTCTACTTGCTGATTTTTTTTTTTTTTCATGGCCTTATATATAGAAGGAGAAATAATAGGCTTTTACCGTGAGCTGATTTTTGTGTCGACAGAAAAGCCTTACTTTAGAAGAGATGAAAAAGCTCTGGTGATTTGCCCGGGCAGCAATGCGACACTGAATGCTTTTGTTTAAAAAAAGTGTTTTTTTGTTATAAAACTAGCAATAAGATTAGAAAGAGAGAAAAGTTAGAAATAAGAAAATGAGAGAAGTATATATATATTCTTTCTTCTTCCTCTTACAATACAGATGGAATGCCCTATTTATAGGCATAGAAGTTGAAGATGAAGAGTCTAGTAGTTAATGGGGGAATAATGAAGAGTCTAGTAATTAATGGAGGAGTAATGAAGAGTCTAGTAATTAATGGAGGAGTAATGAAGAGTCTAGTAATTAATGGAGGAGTAATGAAGAGTCTAGTAATTAATGGGGGAATAATGACCTAGAGAATTTGAAGAAGTAGAGGGAGATAGAGATGGAGATGGACATCTATATTCTAATATTCATAACACTCCCCCTTAGATGTCCATTCTTTAATAATGTGCCTCATTAAAAAACTTTAACTAGGAAAAACCCTGTGGGATAAAAACCTAGTAAAAGAAAAAGAGTGCATAATTAACTGATACGCTTACAGACTTACAGAGCTACCTCATTAAAAACCTTGCTAGGAAAACCCAGTGGGACAAAACCTCAGACAAGGGAAAAAGAGTACAGCGTGTATCGACTCCCCCTTTTTGTAACATCAATTGATATTTTTGAATCTGTGAAATCCGATATCATGTATGAGCTTCTCAAATATTGTTGCTGGAAGTGACTTGGTGAACAAATCTGCTAGATTTTCTTTAGACCGAATTTGCTGGATATTAATCTCACCATTCTTTTGAAGATCATGTGTGAAAAAGAATTTTGGATAAATATGTTTTGTCCTGTCTCCTTTGATGTACCCTTCTTTTAGTTGGGTAATACATGCAGTATTATCTTCATATAGAACTGTTGGGATCATTTTACTAGATGACAATCCACAAGTAGTACGTATATGATGTATTATCAATCTTAACCATACACATTCTCGACTTGCTTCATGTATTGCTATTATTTCTGCATGATTAGATGATGTGGCTGATATGGTTTGTTTCATTGATCGCCATGAAATAGTTGTACCATTACATGTGAACAAATAGCCTGTTTGCGATCTACCAACATGTGGATCAGACTGAAATACAGCATCAGCATATCCGACAAAGTCAGTTTTATGTTCATTTGAATAAAATAATCCCATATCCATAGTACCATTCAAGTAACGAAGAATGTGCTTAACCCCATTCCAATGTATTCGTGTTGGTGAAGAACTATATCTTGCTACTAAGTTAACATCAAATGATATATCTGGTCGTGTGTGACTAGCAAGATACATAAGCGCACCAATTGCACTAAGATAAGGCACTTCTGGGCCAAGTAGTTCTTCATCACCTTCTTGAGGTCTAAAAGGATCTTTATCTTTCTCCAGAGATCTTACAATCATTGGAGTGCATAATGGATGTGATTTATCCATATAAAAATATTTTAAGACTTTTCTCGTGTAAGTTTCTTGACACACGAAGATCCCATTTTCAGATGTTCAATTTGTAATCCAAGGCAAAATTTTGTTCTTCCCAGGTCCTTCATTTCAAACTCTTTCTTTAAGCAATTTACCGCTTTGAAAATCTCTTCAGGAGTTCCAATGATATTTATGTCATCAACATAAATAGCAATTATAGCAAATTCATTTCCAGATCTTTTTATAAAAATGCATGGACATATCTGATCATTCTTATATCCTTCTTTCAATAGATATTCACTAAGTCGATTATACCACATGCGCCCTGATTGCTTTAATCCATATAAAGACTTATTTAACTTAATTGAGTACCGTTCTCGAGAACTTGAATTATATAATTTTGGTAACTCAAATCCATCAGGGAGACTCATATAAATGTCATTGTCAAGTGAGCCATACAAATAGGCTGTAACAACATCCATTAGACGTAAATCGAGGCCTTCTTTTACTGCCAGACTAATTAGATATCGAAAAGTAGTTGCATCCACCACTGGTGAGTATGTCTCTATAAAATTAATACCAGGTCTTTATGTAAATCCTTGAGCAACAAGTCATGCTTTATATCTTACTACTTCACCATTTTCATTTCGTTTTCTCACAAAAACCCATTTATATCCAACTGGTTTTACATCTTCAGGTGTAAGAACCACAGGGCCAAAAACTTTTCATTTTTCTAATGATTTTAATTCAGCCTCAATTGCGTCTTTCCATTTTGACCAATCATCTCTTTGTTTGCATTCGCTAATAGATCTTGGTTCATGATCCTCATCATCATTTATTACATCAAGCGCTATATTATATGCAAAAATATCGTCAACGTTGACTTTATCTCGATCCCATCGTATTCTATTGACAACATAATTTATTGAGATCTCATTATTTTCATATATTTCAGGTACTTGAATGTCTCTCGAAATTGAGACATTAGTGTTGTCAAAAGACTCTTCTGGAGTCACTAAATTTTGTTGAATATCCTCGACCTGGCCATCTATATTTATAGCTCCTTTTCTTTTTCGAGGATTTTTATCTTTGGAACCGATGGGCCTGCCACACTTCAAGCGTGCTTTTGATGCATTTGCATCAGTAGATTGTTCCAATAGGGACATCAATTCTGATAGGAGCATTCGCAGCTGGAACATGTGACTTGGTCATTTTCTTGGGGTCAGTGAATGCGTCTGGTGTAACATCCCGATTTTTGGTCTAGGAGAACTGGGAAGTAGTCTGATATGGGCAGGCTGCTAAAACCGTAGTCCCAGGGTAGTAATCTGATATGGGCGGATCACTTACCTGTATTTTGTAGGATCCGAGGGATGAGCTAAGTCCTTCAGGATGTAAAGATGAGTTAAGTCTTTAACCTACAGAATCGGGACAGTTCGCCTAGGTTCAAGATGAGGAATGTGAGGAATATCCTAAGTCTTAAGCCTAGGAATTCTGCAGGTAGCTTGATATGGGCTGGCTCCTGTGTAAGATAACCTGATATGGGCGGGTTGTCGAGCCTTTCAATTAATGATGACTCCCAAAGAGTTTAGGGGATGAGTTATTGAAAGAGAATTTCTAGAACTTAAGATGAAGGATAAGAAGATGAGAATAGATGCCAGAAAGAGAATGTAGGGGCAAAATCGTAATTTTGGGAAAGATCGGGCTGGTAGCCGATGAGTACCATATTTTTCTAGAAAATAGAGAAAATTATGCTTATCATTTCACTGAACTGTGAAATGTGCATATGAGGTCTCTATGTATATGAAAGAATTAGAAATGTGACCAAGGGTAAAATGGTCATTTTTGAAAAGTGTGCGCGGGAGCTTACTTTCAGGCCAAAATAGCCCGGCCCGGATAAAATATCTGAAAATACCGGGAGATAGAGAAAAGGTTTCCGGGTTGAATGACGCAACACAGAATTTTGATTTGAGGTCCCGATTTTTCTGTAAAAATTCATAAAGATGGGAATTTACAGTTATAGTCGGTATAGGAAAGGCAGTCCGAATAGAGATGATCGGACTGTGGCCAGAGGCCATACAGTGTTTTCTAAGGCCCATAGTGACACCAGGGAAGGCCCAGGCCCATTAGATCAGTCCAGTGGTAAAAGGGGCCGGTGTCCGGGAAAAAGGTGCGAAATGACGAAAATGCCCCTATGTTATAGAACAGCTGAAGAATGAGTAAAGGGTATTTTGGTCATTTGCCTAAGGTTAGACAGTCCAGGGAAGTTATCTGGATAGTTGACCAGGGTCAAAGAATACTCTGGTAAGATGGGAAAAGACAATAATGCCCCTAGACCTAATAAAGTAAAGAGAGAGAGACTAAGGGCATTTTGGTAATTTGCCAAGGGATGTTTCTTGGGAATCGAGCCATCAGAGTACTTGAGCTTGATCAGGATCCAAGATAACATACCCAGAGCCCAAAAACGTAGGCCCAGTGTTATGTGGGAAAAAGTGGCATTAAAATACTATTTTAATGCTGTTTCAATAAAGTAAAGTTACTCGGTCGGCACGATAACCGAGGAGGTGATCAGATAAAGTCCAGGACTTATCTGGATAGCATTGAAAGGCGTGAAAGGTCCATTCTAGATGCCACATGGCGCAATCTTAGAGGCAGAAGAAAAGTTGAGGACACGTATTACGGTGCAAGACTCTGGACCGGTACTGGATTGGACTGAACTGCTGAGTCAGCTGATGAGGTGTCCAGGAATTGTGACATGTGAAGAATGTGGCGATGAGGTGTCCCGGTGAGGTGTCCTGGATGATGTCATGCATGATGCAGTAAAAAGGAATAAAAGAAAATAGGAAAATCCAGGAAAAACCAGGACCACATGTTCAGATGGCTTCAAAATTACAGAAATGCCATCCATTAAAGCTATAAATACCCCCTTCCCCTCCCATTTTATGCATCCCACGTTTTTGGCAAGAAAAGAGAGAGAAAGAAGAGAGAGAAGGAGAAAGAAAGAAAGAAAGGAAGTTCTGGTGGAGTTGGAAGCAGTATAGTAGTTCTGGAGTTCTGCTTTTGAGGTAGTAACTAATCCTAGCTCTTATGTAATGTCTTTGTGATTTGTTGTGCTATTGTTTGGTTGGATTGTTGTCTTATATGTTATGCTTGAAGCTCTATTACAATGCTATGATCATATGTTATTGAATATGGAAGCACGCAGCATACTTATCTATACACAATCACAAGCAAGCACCGTCACTCTGCATTACATATATTGTTATGATTATTACTACTGAGATTCCCCCGAATCTCATTCCCATATATAACATTACAGGGGAGGTTCTGTCAAAATAAAATCTGGAAATTTTAAGAGACGCCATTATGCTGCCGAAATTCTGGCAACGAAGAAGGAACAAAGAAAGGAACTGATACGTACTGTGTACGTAGGTGCTGTCTAAGGAGGCTGGAAGTGAGTGGACCTAGCAGGTTCATCCAGTCTTTCCTGGGTACTACGTAGAATGGTAGTTCTCATGAGGGAATTACCGAATCGGTACAACATCGGTTACTTTCTAAAGAAGAATTGTAGCAGTTATGCTGCCGGATTTTAGGCAGGAGAAGATGTAATAGAAATATGATAATTTGCTGTATGCCTTGTTGTATGACATTTTATTATTTAATGATAAGTGTTGTTTGGCATATTCAATTTATGTATGGTAAATTAAGGGGAAATTCGCAGGTCCTGAGGTAGCAGTATTTTGACCTCAGATTGACCTAGTAAACGAAGGGGTTTGGCCACGAAATTTGGCAGGCCAGTCGTACACATCTGGGGCATTACGTGGATAGGTAATAAGCCTCATTTGGTTGTGTAGAATGAGATTAATTAATTTTCAAATTAAAGGTTCAGAATAAGGAACTTAAGAGTGAAATTTTGAATTTCTGGGTTTAAGTTAAGATATAATCGAGCTAATATGGCTTCCGCAAGTGTACTATGAGGAGTCTAAAGGAGGATGTTTCATCTGGCAATTGATTGGCTAAACTCTATAAATGAATTATCTTTTGAACTTCTAGCTCATATTGTTTTGTACGAGGATCAAGATGAGATAATGATAATTCATTCCAACTAACTTTATTTTCCAGCTGTTTATTTTCTCCCCCTAATGTTGGAAAATTTGATTCGTCAAAATGACAATCAGCAAATCGAGCCGTAAATAAATCTCCTGTTGTTGGCTCTAAATATTTTATTATAGAAGGAGATTCATATCTAACATATATTCCCATCCTTCTTTGAGGACCCATTTTAGTACGTTGTGGTGGAGCAATCGGAACATATACCACACATCCAAAAGTCCTTAGATGGAAAATATTTGGTTCCTGACCAAAAACCATTTGTAAAGGGGGACCTTAAGATAACTAGTTGGCCTGATACGAATTAACATCGCTGCATGTAAAATTGCATGTCCCCAAGTAGATATTGGGAGATTTAATTTCATAAGCAATGGCCTTGCAATCAACTGCAAACGTTTAATTAATGATTCTGCAAGACCATTTTGTGTATGAACATGTGCTACAGGATGTTCAATATCGATTCCCAGAGACATACAATACTAATTGAAAGCTTGTGAAGTAAATTCACCAGCATTATCTAGACGTATTTTCTTAATAGGATAATCTGAAAAATGTGCTCTCAATCTAATTAGTTGAGCAAGTAATCTCGCAAACGTCAGGTTACGAGAAGATAATAAGCAAACATGTGACCATCTTGTTGATGCATCAATTAGAACCATAAAATATCTAAATGGTCCACATGGTGGGTGTATCGGCCCACAAATATCTCCCTGTATACGTTCTAGAAAAGTGAGAGACTCACTTTCTATTTTTTATCGATGATGATCTAATAATTAGTTTCCCTTCAGAACATGCAGCACATAAGAAAATATGGGATTGTAGAATTGATTCTCTTCTCAACGAATGTCCACATAAATTCTCAATTATTCTTCGCATCATTATTATCCCACGATGGCCTAACCGGTCATGCCAACTATTAAATTTATTCTCACTTGCAAACTTCTGGTTTGCAATAGTATGTGTTTCAATTGTACTAATAAATGTGTAGTACATTTCAGAAGAAAGAGTAGGGAACTTTTCCAGTGTGCATTTTTTACCAGAAATCATATCTGTGATAACGAGATATTTCTGATTTTCTCTATTTGTTGTTTCAATATGGTATCCATTTCTGCGGATATCCTTGAAACTCAACAAATTCCTGTTAGATTTGGAGGAATAAAATGCACTATCAATGTATAATTGTGTTCCTCCAGGTAACAATATATTAACTCTTCCAAACCCCTCAATCACCTTTATACTTCCAAAACAATATATAAGAAAATAACACATATGACTATAATAAAAATATATTAGCAAATATAATCATAAAAGAAAATAACTTCATTATAGCAAAAAGAAAACACACATAATCATACAAGTTTAGCTTATTTTTTTTGGACACTCCCATCATCAATTAGGTGATCAATTCTTCCGTTAAGATCGGCAAAGAAATCAACAACATCTAAATGAGTCACATCCATGTTGCCATAATCAGAATCGCTTTCTTCCCCAGCAAAATTTATTTCTATCTTTGGCTCTTTGCCTTTATTTTTATTTTTCCTTTTGAGCGATTCTTGATATAATTCAACCAAATGTCTTGGTGTACGACAAGTACGGGCCCAATGACCTTTTTCACCACAACGATGACATAAATTTTCAATATAATTATCATTCCCACTAGTTTTCTTTTTGTGGTTATCATCATTGTTTGCCCACCTCGAGTGGGAACCACGACCACAACCACGTTGACCACGGCCTCGTATATAGCCTCAGGCCCATCCACGTCCATGTCCATGTCCCCAACCACGGGATGATTCATTTGTTACTACATTCACTTCTGGGAATGTAGTAGAGCCAATTGGACGGGATTCATGATTCCTCATTAAAAGCTCATTATTTTGTTCAGCCACCAAAAGGCAAGAAATAAGTTCATAATACTTTTTGAAACATTTTTCACGATATTATTGTTGCAAGAGCACATGGATGCATGAAAGGTGGAGAATATTCTTTCTAACATGTCATCATCAGTAATTTTATCTTCACATAGTTTTAGTTGAGAACTAATTTTAAATAGTGCAGAATTATATCCACTGACTGACTTAAAATCTTGCAGACGTAAATGCATCCAGTTATAACGAGCTTTTGGAAGAATCATAGTTTTCTGGTGGTCATACCTTTCTTTTATGTAGTTCCAAAGAACAAGTGGGTCCTTGACAGTTAAATCTCAGTTTTTAGTCCTTCATCTAGGTGGTGGCGGAGAAAGATCATGGCTTTTGCTTTGTCTTTGTTAGATTCCTGATTGCCATCCTTGATAGTGTCTCCTAAACCCATAGCATCTAGATAGATTTATATATCTAGTATCTAGGATAGATAATTCTTTCCGGTAATGTCAAAAGCCACAAACTCAAGTTTTGTAATATTCGACATGATGATACTATCATAAAATTTAACAAAAGTTGAATGAAAATTTAGATTAAGAAGGTTGAGTAATTAGAAAATAATCAAATATGAAACTACAATTCAACATAAGAGTAATATAGAAACTCACCTTCCAATGACAGATCTTACAATAATATCAGTTGGCTAGAGCAGTCGTGCTGATAACGTGTTATAAAACTAGCAATAAGATTAGAAAGAGAGAAAAGATGGAGACAAGAAAATGAGAGAAGTATATATATATTCTTTCTTCTTCCTCTTACAATACAGATGGAATGCCCTATTTATAGGCATAGAAGTTGAAGATGAAGAGTCTAGTAATTAATGGGGGAATAATGAAGAGTCTAGTAATTAATGGAGGAGTAATGAAGAGTCTAGTAATTAATGGAGGAATAATGACCTAGAGAATTTGAAGAGGTAGAGGAAGATAGAGATGGAGATGGACATCTATATTCTAATATTCATAATATTTTTTTGTTTATTTTAACATTTCTTCTCTTTTGAGACATCAGCATTGTCTGTAATGTTGGCAATCGATCGGGCTCCGGATTTTTAACATGTAACCTTGTTTGGACAATGATTAAGGAAAACGTAATCAATAGTTTCTCTTTTGAATGATTGGGTAACAACCCCCTTTTTGACTGCATTTAATTTCTTTTGCTATTATAACTTACACTACTCTGCTGATAATTGCTAACCCAATGAAGCCTAAAAGCTGCTTTGAAATCATGCATTGTTTTGAACATGTCCTTCTTTTTTCTACTTTTTATCTGCAAATTATGAACTACTTTTGAACCAGCAGGAAAATATTAGAATGGATTCCCACGCTATTCACAGATGAATTATGATTTTGCTGCCATTTTATTTTTTTCCCATCCAAACTTACAAACTGGTCTGGTCAAAGAAAGTACTCCCCAAACAAAAGAACAATGATACGTAATCAAGTGGGTAACATGTGCTTTTGATTGCTTTCTGAAGACAACATTTGAAAATTCAGAAGAAGAAGAAACTTATATGCTCACATTTTTGGATCCATGACCCACCCCACAAGACATGTTAAAGCACCTCAGATCACAATTTAATTAAGTAATGCGCTTCATTACACCTGGATTAATACCATGCATATCACGCCCAACCCATTATACACGACACAGGAAAAATATTATACGACCATCGAAGGTCGAGTCCCATTAATTAATTTCCCTTCTAGTCATATCAACTTTCGTTTAATTCAACTTGCCACTAGAATATATGAAATGGTTGTTTTGTTTTTTAAAAAAGAAAAAGAAAATTAAAGGTGTAATCTGGAAAATAAGAAGCAAAAATTGAGGTGCATGGAATCCGTTAACTTGGAGGGCACTAATTGGTATGGTTTCCTCAGAGACCATTTGTCTTGTATTTTTGAGACAAGGTGAATGCTTCGACATACATTTATAGGTTGCTTTCTGAAACATTCGCACGAAATACTTAACTTGGTGGGTCGTCCAGGATTTTCATGTCTTCAGATATCTCTGCAGACATATATATATCAGATGTGTTAGTTTCTTTACTATAATAATAAATTATAGTAATCCGAAAAGTTTGAAAAGATTATGAATGGGTTGGTGAGAGATCACCTAAGTGCTTCGATGGAGATGAGAATAAAAATCATATTATAACATTATTAATACAATTAAAAATGTTAATAGAGAACTGTTGATTTAGGCGTGCAAGCACCATGATGGTCAATGAAATAGCTTAATTATTTGATGCATCGATTTGATTTTTCTTTCTGGGCTGGTTAGCTTGCACTGTAAGACATATATATATTCATGAAGGAAATTAAATACGTTGCGAAGGAATCATTAATCCTTATTGCTCTAATATTCAAAGCTGACTTGTATACTTTCTGGGCTTTGCACAATGTTGCATTATATATATATACACACACAGTAATTGGAACTTGAAATTGGCAGCTCTCGCCGTGTATGATAATCCAGTATATAACTATTTGCTTTCAACAAGTTCATTTCTTGGAAAGTTCAAAAAAGGAAAAAGTAGGGGAATGGTAATGACTAGGAAGTATGACAATGAGAGTAACATTTTTTATAGGTTAAAAGTTACGCTCTTTGCATTGGTTTTTTTTTCCCCAACCCGGTTCACCGGAGCTTTGCCCCGACTACATCTGGATCCGACTCGCGTCGCGCACCTAGCTATGGTGAGTGAGTCTCCCAACGAGAATTTTCTACGTACGCCAAGGCTCAAACTCGAGACCTCGCTTAAGCAATACCGAACCGCTTATCACTCGGACCAACTTCTGTTGGTACGCTCTTTGCATTGTGAGTCCAAACAACGTCCTCTTCACTTCATGGGCCTGTTTAAATAAAAATTTAAAAAAAATTATAAAAAAAAATATACAACTTTTAAAAAATGACTTTTAAAAAAAAATTTATAAAACAAAGTAGTTCTGAATAAATAAATGTTTAAATAGTTATTATCAGAAGGACTTTTGTAATTAAAAAATTACTAGAAATTGTATGATTTTATTAAAAATATAATAGAAGAGAGAAGGTATAAAAAATAAAGGTAAAATGGTAATTAGGTAATTCATAAGTTATTTTACTGTTCTAAAAATTAATCTCAGTAGCTTATCCAAAATATTAGTTTTAAATTATGATTTGGTCCAAAAATCCTTTTAAATAAATATTACTGTTTATTTTAAAATTTTTTAAACTAAAATTTGGATCAGAAACTTTTTTAAAACCTTTATTTTAAAAGCTTCCAACTACATACTATATCTTCTGTTGCACGTGCGCATGCATCCAAATAGCTGATGTTATATGTTTAAATTAGCTCATATACATAGAAATAGTTTTATTGTGAGAGATAAAATTTATTTCGATAATTTTTACGCTTCAAGAAGAATACTCTAGCCATCAACTGGCAAACCGCCTAGATTTTACAAAAAAGAAAAAAGATAATGTTTGTTTTGTTGCCCACCCGATTCACCGGAGATTTGCCCCAACTACATCCGGATCCGACCCATGTCGCGCACCTGGCTATGGTGGGTGAGTCTCCCAACTTAGATTTTTTGCATTCTCCAAGTCTCGAATTCAAGACTTCACTTAAGTAATAACAAGCTGTTTATTATTAGGATCAACTTCCATTGGTAGATGATGTTTTAATACCAAAGCCGAAAGTCTGTTAAAGCTAGGTCCTTTTATCTGCCCTGCAATATTGGGCCTTATCCATTAGTTAAGTTTGGACCCGCTAGTGCATTGTCTCGGCCCCAAAAAAAGTTTTATCATCAAATGACAAGTCTTAGAAAAAATTGATAAAAAAAAAGTTTCAATTTGAAATCTATATACTTTTATATGCAGACTAATAAAATTTTTAAATAAAAAATGTTCACAAATTTTAACTAAGTTTTATTTGAATAAATTTGGAGTATGCTGAATAACAGCAGAGAGAAGTTCTGGAAATCTTGAAGCTAATTATTTCATACTAATAATTCAAACGACGGGTGTGATATTGCAGTTAACGTAAAACACAATTGTTAGAAGGTTGAATTAATTGGGTGATTAGTATTAATCACTTGGTTACTAGATGACCCTAAGTCTATATAAAGGGTCCTAGTCTATTGGTTTAGTGTGTGAGATTATGTAATCTTCACCATAGTGAAGGAGAGGGTAACTTGGGTCTCTCCTCAAAGTCCCCAAGTGGGGTTGGTTTATCTCTCTCAAGTGAGGGTAGATTAGTGTGTAAACCCAAGTGGGTTTCTATAATTGTAATGAGCATGTTGCTCAATAGTTAATCAATATGAAGATGTTCTTCTCTACTTAATTTTGTTAACATGGTACCAGAGCCAAAATCTTTGGGCTAACTCGTCTCTGTTGAGGCCATATGGAACCAGTTTGTTACGCAGGTCTCTTCAACCCGAGGATTCTGCCCACACACCGCAAGAAGTCTTGCGGGAAGATGATTAGGCTAAGTCTTGTTGATGCACAAGTTCTGTCGCTGGAATAACAACGTTGACGCCCAAATCTGTGATACTCGCCTCAGGAAGTTTGCAGGAAATCATCTAAAGAAGTTCTGTCGCCGAAAGTTACAGTAGCTAATCCAAGATTCGTCATAATTTCCAGGTTCTTTACAATCTTTTCTCGTAAAGCGATAGTCTGCATCGGAAAGCTTTCTTACCCAGCAAAACTTGTTATAATCCTTGGGTTTCTTTAAATCTTTTTCTCTTGAAAGAATAACCAGTACAGCCCAGTTGCAGTCACGTTTCCACTGTCTTGCAGAAAGACGTTCTGTGGCAATCCAATTCCCTTAGCCACGAACACATAGTAATCCCTTTCTTCTTCATTTATTCATTCTCGTTTTGCCTTCTCTGTGCGTTGGTCGTGTGTGAGGAGTGAGAAGCAGCTGATTTGAAGTGATAGAGAGAGGCATGGATCTTCATGTGGAAGAAATAGTGTCGGCACCACCGTCATCATCATATATTTGCTTCAGAATCGAGGTTTGGATCTGATTATTTTTCTCCAGATCTCATAGATCATGAGACGCCACGGTTGGCAGCGTCCTCTACACCCTCTACAGTATGTGGGAATGGCAATTTACAGTTTTCTGGTCGTGGCCTTCTATACTTTCTTGGGGCTTTTCTTTGGAAATAGAACAGTGAAGATTGTGATGAACGTCATATTTTCCAGTGTGGCATTCTCCGTTATGCTTCTGTACATTAGGTGTTCCGCTATTGATCCAACAGACAAAACCAGCTTTAGGAAAAAAAAGTGAGGGCTAATGGAATTTTCAAGCTAAATTATGGGTTTATATTGGGACAGGTTATCATAAGATTTTTCAGAAGGGTTGAAAGGAAGATGCTTAGGACATTCATCAAGAGGAAGTACCTAGATTCATAGAAGACAAGTAACCAAATGGAGCCTTTGCTCCCATTTCCACTTGTCATGAAAGATAATGCCATTACACCCAATCTGAAAGAGGATGACATCTCATTTTGATTGCTTTGTGATTTTGAGGTGAAAAGGCACAGTAAACACTGCAGAACATGCAACCTCTGCGTTGAAGGGTTTGACCATCATTGCAGATGGTTGAATAACTGCATTGGGAAGAGGAACTACACAGCATTCTTTCTTCTTATGATTTTCGTCCTGTTAATGTTAATCGTCGAAGGAGGAAGTGCAATTGCTATATTTGTCAGGTGCTTTGCAGGCTAGAGTCAATGAACATAGAATATGTGACAGCACTTGTGGAAGATGGTGGAGTTACAGTCGATCAGCTCTTCTTCCATGATCCAGATGGCTACATGATAGAAATATGCAATTGTCACAATCTCCCTATGCTGCCACTTTCCTCTTGCCCTCTCAAGCTTCCTAGCAACTTTGAGAAACGTTAGGAACCATCTTTCTACGGTGAGAGGGACATGAAGATGAACTGCTCTGCTGAGGTTGCTTTGATGATGATGGAGAATTTGATTTCAGACATGCTGAAGATCTCAATATGATGATTTTTCAAAACTTGTGCAATAGGCTATTATAGTGAATTGTTTTCTCAATGTTTGGTTTAATTCACCTTACTCCCTTGTGTGTTGTGTTGGCAAGTTGAACACTTAGAGTTAAGGAGTGTCAACTTGAGCGGGGGTGTTAGAAGGTTGAATTAATTGGGTGATTAGTGTTAATCACTTGGTTACTAGATGACCCTAAGTCTATATAAAGGGTCCTAGTCTATTGGTTAAGTGTGTGAGATTATGTAATCTTCACCATAGTGAAGGAGAGGGTAACTTGGGTCTCTCCTCAAAGTCCCCAAGTGGGGTTGGTTTATCTCTCTCAAGTGAGGGTAGATTAGTGTGTAAACCCAAGTGGGTTTCTATAATTATAATGAGCATGTTGCTCAATAGTTAATCAATATGAAGATATTATTCTCTACTTAATTTTGTTAACATCAATCCCTCCAGGATTACAAAAAGTTACGATTACAATCCTAAACGGCCCAAACACCGTTAATAGCACCTCACACATAATCGCAAGGCAAGCGCTTTATTTTGATCAATCTTCAACAGTGCTGAAGTCAGGCTCGAGGGGCTTCCTGATGAGTGAACCAATAATATCAAGTTCAGAACCATATCGCAAGCTTCCACCTTTCCTTGGGGTACATCCCAAGTTGGCCGCTTTATACATTGTAGTGCTCGACCCTATCCGAGGTTGCAAGTGCAAAGGCGCAGAGAAATGTTCCACCTTAGTTTCACTAACATCCTCATGATTAATTAGCTCACTCGCTTCTTTTCTTCTCTTATATCTAAACCAAGCCGCTTGTATGAAGCAAGCAGCCCATGCCCTCCATTGATGAGAGTGAGACCTAAACGTGTGCCTCAGTTGCTTGCTGTGTAGCCTCCTGAACTGAGCCGCCACAAATTTCAAGTCTTCGGCTATAAGTGCGAAAGCTTCCACTTCTGTTAGGGCTTTCACTGTGCGAGTTGAAGAAGGAAGGACTGCACTTGGACGCGGGTCCAGAGCCCATGGCAATAGCTCCTCGCCACAGAAATCACCCGGTCCGATTCTGCAACAGTTGAAGAACCCGGTTCTGCCACCGTTAGTGGTACAAGAATCTAGACGTCCTCGAATGATAAAGCGCATTTTAGTCACAGGATCTCCTTCGCGAACTAGGAGCGTTCCTTGAACACACAGACAAGGTTTCAGTCTCTCACATATTGCGTCTAGCATTCTCTCGTCCATCTGATCAAACAGTGGTACCTGCGGATATTCTGTTATTATTAGCATCTGAACATTGCTTACACGATGAATGAAAACATTGAAACGACAAGGAATTGAAGATGAAGACCCACTTGTCGAACTAGGTTGAGACACAGGTGGCGTTTGATGTCGCGTCTGATATCGACAGGGAGGTCTCGAAGGATGGATTCCTCGTCAACTCCCCTCGTAGCAACCCATCTGAATTGCTCGTAGCGTCTCACACTTTGCTTCAAGTAATGAGGTAACTGCCTATGATGCATCCATCGTTCTGTATCTGTGCGTCTTATTCTCCACTCTTCCAGCCGCAAAGTAGTTGATTGCAGGTACGTCTGTTCACAGTTAACAATAACTTACATGATAACATGAGAAGATGTCCCAGAAATGAGATTGTTCCGTTATAAAATTAATACATAGAGCAAAATGAAAGTTCACGTACTTGCATATTTCCTATTAGGAGTGCAAAAAGCACCAACCCAAGAATTGCAATAATCACTGCAAAATTTATCTCTCCAACGTTAGTGCTGGTTAGGAGATTCTGTCCCAGAGAGCTGCAAGTTTGACAGAATTGGTTAGATGGTCACATACTAAACAAGGAAAGGTCTATCGAAGGTCAAAATGAAATATTATATATTACCTGAGATTCCGCAGGCCCCACCAAAGACAATAATAATATCGGCTTAAGAACTTTGAGTCCGCCATTTCCAGAGTGAGAGCATCGGCAAAAATACCAAAATGAAAGAAATCACTGTTCTTATCACATAAACTTGACAGGTTGCTTGATCTAAACCAAGCTGCTCTGGCGGTATCACTTATACTCTGACAGTCAAGATAACGGTATTGACAATATGGGAACTCCAGATTACAAGCTTTTTTCCAACATTCATCTTGCCTTTCGATTGCCAACAGGTACCAGGAGGATCCTAAGACCTTTGAGAAACACAGGACCAATTAATTAGTATTCAACAGTTTGATTTGAAAGCAACTAATTAACTCCACCAAACCATATCACAAGTGACTTACATGACTTGCTAGCATATAAAGCATAAGGTTATAAGCTGCCCCAGCCCAGGTTTTTTCCATCATTACTCCATTTGCCTTTACTATTTCAGATGAAAGAGGGAAGATATGATATAACCTTAACAAGTATTGGACAATGATCACAAGTCGCAGACTCTGCCTTGAAGCAATCATTTGTGACCCCCTTAGATTTGGAATTACAGCTATAATCAACACCTAAATTATGTATAAGAATTGTAAATACTCATATTTGAAAAAGAAGGAAAAATCAAGACTTAGAAATAAAGACAATACGATCAGTAGTAACATACCTGGGGAAGAGGGAGGGCTGTAAGAAGATCAAGCCAGAAGTCCTTTTGGAGGTATCTTGATGCAATCTTTGAAGGGTCAATAACAAGCTCCCCTCTACCAAAAACCCGAGAGGAAGGAGCAACGTAAGCAGTTTGAAACCGAATAAATATATGAATGATGTAAAATGCATCAACCAAGGACCGAATTGTGGTGAGCGAAACTTCGAGTCCCACAGATATAGCAATGCACTTGTCTGTCTTAGCCTCTCGCAAGTAAAAGAAGAAGGGATCCACAAATAGTGAAATCAAGCATGCTACTAAGAACATTTTGTTCCATCTGTTTACTCTTGGTCCCCTCGGATCGAATATCTTCCTTTTCGATGCATCATAATCCTCAGAAAACACCCTTGAAAGTTTCTTTCTCTGCATCAACATGTTTCTTGCTTTTATCTTATAATCTGGCTTCGTCGACATGGGACTTTCTATGCTATCCATCAATATATCTTGCTCAAGGTTATCCTGAAACATGAATTCACATACATAGCTAAGAATCAGCATCAAAACTCGAAAGATCCTCAAAGCCAAATATTACAAAATGTTTAGATTTAAATTACGCATTAAGCAGACCTTACAGATTTTGATCTACCAGAAGCCACAGCGCTCCACTGAAACCTCTGAATTTCACCTGCTAGAGGGTATGTCAGAGCACTCTGTTAATAAAAGATTTGGTTCAAGAGCTCGATCACTTAATAGTTGAAGCAAAACTTTCCGTGCTAATTTTCATAAAAATCATGTGAATAAAAAAAGGTGTGAGGACTTGATAGCGAAACTAGAGGCACATATACAACAAATTAAAGCTTTAGTTGCTTTCTTCGCATTAAAAGTGCAGGTGATATCTGTGAGTAAGCTAAAAGTTTGTGGAAGGAACGACATCGTCGGTTTGTGGACTTCATGGTAAGATTCGAATTCTATAGGATCGTTCCTCGGACTCAGATTCTCAGAAATATGTGGCTGTTCTTTTGTGATATGTTAAAAGTTAAAGGTATTTAAGGAAGAATGAGAAATGAAATGTGACTTTAACCACTAGTTAATGCTTTTATACACCCATTCAAGATTATCACCGCAAAACATCACAGTCAACTAAGCTGGAATAAGAGAATTAGAAAGAGGAAGACCAACGGAAAAAGGAATCGACCGAACGTGGTGAAACTTCCTAGAATTTAGTATTTAAGTCTCTTAGGTCTCAAATCTGTGCCAAGTGCTTCTCCCTCTGATTCTAAATTGTTGGTTCTTACCAACCCATGCTGGCCCTGTTATTATTCCAAATTTCGGAATTAAAGAGAATGAAGAGTTTATGAATCGTTGGAATATGTATACGAGTAAACGAAATTGGAAGATTGCCTACTGCAAGTGACCAAAAGTCAGAATAATATAATATCGTAGGAAATTATTGGTGGAAAAGACTTCTGGATCCATTTAATTTGAATTGTTTACATAGTCCAGAAAAGACACATCCCCCGTAAAGTGTCATGTAAAACTGTAAGAATTAATGACGTTAACCAACAGCACCAAACAAACACGAGGAAGCCAATGTCCTATTTCCGACCGTACAATTGGATCATGTTTCGTGCTTGGTAAGGCATGTAGATAGCTTAAGGTTAACGTCAAGCTCAGAGCATCAGAACTCTGCTTTATATCATATTTGCCTTCGACTTATTACTTGCCTTGAGAACTGAACAGGGGAAAGAGAGCCCAGAAAAGAGAAGGATGAAACAGGAACATTAAGTGACGACAAGGACTTAGGTAAGACTTGGTCATGCCGAATAGTCATGAATATCATCAATCCAAACTAAAAGATGGAGGCAGAGTGAGCGTGAGTGTGGTACGAAAAGTGAGACAAAACCAGTGGCGATGAAACAGAGCAAACGTCTTGCGTCTTGATGCAGAGTGAAGAGAAAGCGGAAGTTGCATCACATTCATTTGTGGGCCAACCGTAGCAAGCAACTCAGCATGAAGATGTGAAAAGGACGTAGTACAATGAAAGCCCAGTTGGCTAGTTCCCCATCGCTATAACCCATAAATGTAAGAACCAAAAATTTTGGTAATGCTCGGCTTTTCACGTGCAATTGACAGAGCACACCAGCATAGGCAGTGACATAGAGTGAGATCAATTAGTGGTTTACGAGATCAGGCAGTTCCCAAAAAAAAAATGAAACAGGTCACGTTGACTTGAAAGAAAAAAAACACACGAGAGAGAAAGGTAATGAAGTGAAAAACGAATAATAATATTTAAGATCAATTAATTTTTTTATTTGAGGACAATTATATTATAAAAGATAAAACGAAGTACATACAAAAAAGGTTTGAGCCTAATGTAATATACAAGATCTGGTCGAAACATCTCAGCGGGAGCATAATCCCTCCTCTTCCCTTTTTGTAGCTATTAGATCAACATTTGGATGAGTTAAAATTGCTCTTTTATGAAATAATCATCAAAATGTTAAATTATAAAAGGAAAAATAATTAATTAAAATTCAAATTGCTGGATTTTAATATGAATAGTTTAATGCTGCAGCATTGAAAAGGAAAAGAATTATTTTGTATGAAAGCAAATCTAAACCATCCAAATGTCAATCTAATGGCTATAAAGAGGGAAGAGGAAGGGGAAAAAAGGAGGGTTTTCGCTCCACATCTGAGTAAGGCACCAGGTCCACCGGGAGTTATAAGAAAAAGCAAGATCAATTAGTTTGGGGATCTCTGCTATTCTCAAGGCGGTATTAGCTTCAACTTTGAATGAATAGATTATAGAAAAACCGAATAATTAAATTATATAGAACCGTTTAAATAATGAAGTGATCTGGTTCAATGAATGCCATGTGCTATAACGTGATACACTGAATGGGCGACCACGTGAGGAATTAGAGGGATCGAGATTTGAGTTTCTGGATCCATTAGAATTTTAATTTTCGGAAATTGGTTGATATATTCCAACAAAAAAAGAAGCTTATCAAGACATACCTTTTTTTTGTTCATCCAATATATTACTATTTGCCCTTATTATTATAAGGGGTAGATAAATTATTTATAAATATTAAAAAAATTAGTTAAATTAATTATTTATAATAAATATGTATATTTAATCATGTGTATTAAAATTACCTTTTTATATAAAACTTATAAAATATATGTAATAAATAAGAATATTTTAAATTTAATATATAAAATAAATTGTGTTTTTATACTCATTACTAAAATAAATTATTTATCTAGTTTATAAATTTAATAGCGTGTATTAATTAACTTGATGATAAGAAGCTCAAAATACAAGGAAGAATGTTAGTTTATTTTCTTTACTTATTTAGTATATATACAACATTTATCAGTTGACCAAAGAAACATGATGCTTTGACTTTGTAATTGAAACGCTCGAGTATAAAATCAAGTTTCTTACTTGTAAAGTTATCTCTTGAAGCTGGAATGGGCGGGTCGGGGAAAGTTGACTCAGTGAAAATTACAGTTGCATTAAAAAAAGTCCTCTCATAACGGTCAATGGAAGAAGACGTACAAGATTATGGCAAGCTCCTTTGTAATAATTGTTTACGTTCATATATTATCTTGACAACCTGATTGGATGCAACAGTTTGGCGGCTCAGGCAAACCAATTTTACATTTATTTGAGGGAACTGGTTAATTTTCCATATCTGTTCGTAGTAAGGTTTTGGCACTGGACTAGAGGAGAAAATAGTCAGAGACACAGAAGAGATTGACACAGTAATCTATTTTATCTTAGAGCTGAACATTTCCCTCACTTCACTCGCCGTTTCTCTCTCCCTCTCCCTGTCTAATGTGGCTTCGAAACTCAACTCATGATAAAATTTTACGTTTTCTCACTGCTCTCTCAGATAATCTAACTCTCATATTCTCTCATCTCCCCCTCACAATATAATATTATTATACCAATCTTAGTTACTTATCTGATGATTAAGTGGGTTATTTTGGGTGTCTGAGATCTACTCGCAGAAGTGAACGAAGACTGCAGATGATCATAAAAGCGCGAGGATTTCAGAACCCTAACTACTTTGTTCGGGCTTTATTTGATAAAATCATCAGCAATATCATCATCGGCATTTGTCAGATCCACGGTAACGTTTTCCTTTCGTCTTTTTTTAGTCGCCCAAGCTTTAAATTTTAGGGTTCTGGTTTCAGTAACTGTTTTTTTCTTCGTTTCTGAACGTTGTTTTGTTTTTTCCGGAACTGGATTGTATTTCATTGGTTTGTTTTTTCCTCCATGTGAAGCCCCTTGAGTATTTGATCAGCCTTTTAACAGTTTTTCTTCTTCTTTGGGCCACGATTCTAACCGTTTTTACTTTGATGGGATGACTGCGGTTATGAGGACTGTTAAAGCTGACACTTCTTTTATGTTGGAGTTCTATGAGGTGGCCTTATCAAATATTTAGAAATAATTTTGCTTTTACTTTTTTGTAATACTGAGTTCACCTGGGTTGCTTCGTTCTTCTTAGTACATTTTTGGGGTCAAAACAGAGTTCTCTATTGCATACGGCCTTCCCCTGCGATCTCTATTTTGAGTGTTTCTTTAAATCCAATCGCGTTATCTAATGTATTCTCTAATGCGGCCAGTCGTACTTTCTTTTCGTAGGTACTAATATTGTTACGTTGATCCATCAATTACAGGCTTGGCGAAGTCTGAGGAAGCAACTTTGGATCGATCATGGATCATTAGATGCTTTTGTCATATAGGCCTTCAAGAAGTTTGTCATAGATTGGGTTGACTTTCAGTTATGTTTAGTAACTATTGGCATGAATGTAGGGCTTTATTGAAAAATGCAAGGGTAATCTTGTTGATTTGACTAAAAACACCAGATTGGTATCTGATGGTCGCAGTTAATGTTGGGAGGTTTACTAGGAGATGCTATTTATTAAGATGTTGCAATTGTAATTGACAGGCTCACAGGTTTCTTATCAACAATTTTATGACAAGTTATGTTTGATTATTGAAGCAGCTGACATGTCTACGAATGACTGGCGGTTGATGGACTTTTTCACACCAAAAAAAAACTAGGGGCAGTCCTGAAATGTAATTGATATGTGGCTTGGTAACAATTAATGCAACTTCGAAGTTATGCCATAATTTTGTAAACCCTTATTGTTGGAGTTGATGAACAATAAAATGGAGGCAGAAACATTAAATTCTAATCTCCTGCCTTCATTTCTTCATCGTTCACTTCATGCTGTTGCACCTATGCTTATGATCACAATGGGATACATTGACCCTGGAAAGTGGGCTGCGATTGTTGATGGTGGTGCACGATTTGGGTTGGATCTGATGGCGTTCATGCTTGTTTTCAATTTTGCCGCTATCTTATGTCAGTACATATCAGCCAAGATTGGTGTAATTACTGGAAAAGATCTTGCAGAGGTATCAGTTCCTCATTTTCCCTTTCCAATTTCAGTTCATGTTAGCGGTAAAAAATGAATGAAAAATAATTTTATTTTTGAACTATGGGTGGTCTGTGGTTGGTAGGATGCAAGGTTAAAGAGACTAGATAATTTCATCTTTGCTAGTACATATTTTAAAATTTGACAGCTTAAGTTGGAAGGTTATGGAAATTCATTACTGGCATTTTTATGTTGTATTTACCTTGTTGGACATAATTTGGAAGCAGGGAAAGTTCTTTTTAGTTAAATTTTAACCATATTAAAAGTAATTATAGAGGATAAGGTGGTCCTTCCCACCCACCTTCCGCCTTTGTTTCCTCATTTCTTGTCCCCTCTCTTGTCTATGTTACCTATATAACACAAGCAGAAATAAAAAAAAATGGAGCAGTAAACATAAATTAATATTGTTTTTTTATCTCTCGACTCTTTTCCAAATTGCACCCATCTGGGTCATTCTATTTGATGTCTACTTGTATATTAATTTTTATCTCACGTTTGCATGAGTAAACTTAGAACATGCATGCAGTTGGTTATTGCATAATGCTTATAGATTAATTTCACTTCTTCTGTGCCAAAGATTTGCAGAGATGAGTATGGTGCATGGACATGCATGTTCCTTGGAATTCAAACAGAACTTTCAGTGATTATGCTAGACCTTAATGTGGTAATAATCTCATTCTTGTTTGGAGATTTAACTTCTGTAAACTCTAATACTTATTACTGACTTTGTTTTTTTGTTTTTTAATTTTTGATTCTTTATTAGTTTATTTATCTTTGACGCTGGTTTTACCTGCTTTGCAAGATCCTGGGCATGGCTCACATATTAAATCTCATTTCTGGGTGGGACTTGTTCACCTGTGTCCTGCTGGCTGCTACTAGTGCAGTTTTTAACTTGTTCCCTGCCATCCTTCTTGTAAGTCTTATTAATTGATTACTCACCGCTTGTTTGATCAACATTGACATTAAATTTCCTTCTGTCTAGGACAATGGGAAGGCAAAACTCCTGGGCCTGTTTGTTGCAGGTTTTGTATTGCTTTTCGTTACTTTTGGAGTATTCATAAACCAGCCGAAAATTCCAGTATCCATGAGTGGAATACTAACAAAGCTGAGTGGGGAGAGTGCATTGGTGCTTATGAGTCTTTTGGGAGCAACTTTTGTACCCCACAATCTTTACCTTCATTCCTCTATTGTACAGGTACTGATTTAATTCTTATAGCTCTTCTATGCGTATGTACTGGAACATTGATATCCATTCTGCCAATCATGCCCTATTTTTGTACTTGTGTATGTATATGCATCTCACGTGTTATGCTTGTCCATAGCAATGTAGTATCTGCCTTGTCATGTGGTAGTTGTCTTGCCTACCGTGTATGTAGTATTTTTCTTTGATCTTGTGTCCTAGTTCATTGACCAGTTCTGGTCACTTTGAACTTGTGATATTCTCTTTTTTGTTAGAGTAACGAAAGTCTATACTTTTTCATCCTCCATAACTAATCTAACCTTGTATACTTCTGTGAAGATGCTTGTTTTCTGAGTGGTTAGTCATTTAGTCTCTCAACTATTATATCATCAAATTTGGATTAAGAGCTCCATTGCTTAGGGCTTAGAGGATAAATTCTGAATTCATGGAACTTGCAGCTAAGTCTAATGGTTTCATTAATCTAACAAATTCAATTGAGTTTTATCTAGTCAACTCTAGAACTATGTTGCCAATTTGCATGGTCAAAATGTTGCTTAGATTGCTTGTCTGAAAGGTTATATCTGTCATTATAGTTTTGTATCTCTCCATACTTTCTAGTGCATGTTGACCAGTTTCATATACCTTCATAAGCACCTGAGGGTTAAGGTCAGTTATCCAAGTTTCCTATGGAAATAAAGGTCATTGTGCTATTCCTTCTGGGGCGCTAGGGAATTATTTTGGAATGGGATGTCACTGTGTTAGTGTCTGGTAGAAAAAGGGTAAAAGTACTTGGTGACTAATTGGTTGGGGAAAAGTGTAACATTCACTATCAGGCTCATTATTTGGCTTTAACTACTATTGCCTTCTTTTTTGAAATTTGGCCTAAATGAATAATTTTATCTCAGAGAGAACCAAATCTAATGATTTTAATTAGTGTTCTTGTATGTGCAATTAATTTGTTGAGGACGGGTTTCTGAAGTATACCCTTTTTCATCTGATCTGTTGTACACTCCCTTAGCATGTTTCACTTGTCTCTTTTGAATCATATACTCTTGCCTTATGTTATTTGTCATGCTACTGACTTATAAATCTTGCTCACCTAGCCTACTTATCTCTGAAGTGCATTTCTGATTCAACTCTATGCCCCTAAACGGATATTTTGGCTTGTCTATCTGATACTTCATCCACTTTTTTGCAGTGGCATCGGGGATCAATAAACTCTTCTAAAGATGCTTTGTCTCATGGCCATTTATGGGCCATCTTTTGTATCTTTAGTGGCATTTATCTGGTCAATAATATGATGATGAGTGCCGCAGCAAATGAGTTTGGTGGCACAGGTCTTGTTTTGCTTACTTTTCAAGATGCATTATCACCAATGGAGCAGGTCTAATTTGCCTCCATGCTTAATTTACTTTAGAATATTTATATACTATCACATCTGTCAGTCACTTGCTAAGCAACTTTAACTTTAAGATTCTTATAGCAGGTGTTGCAAAGCCCGGTAGCACTAGTTGCCTTTCTTCTATTTTTGTTTAGCTCAAATCAGACCACGGCGTTGGCATGGAGTTTAGGGGGAGAAGTAATTGTACATAGTTTTTTGAAACTGGACATTCCAGGCTGGCTTCATTACGCTACAATCAGGGTGATTGCTGTTCTTCCTGCCCTTTATTGTGTTTGGAGTGCAGGTGCTGAAGGGATGTATCAACTGCTTGTCTTCACTCAGGTTGTGGTTGCTTTGCAACTTCCATCTTCTGTGATCCCGCTTTTCCGGATTGCTACATCTAAATCAATAATGGGTGAACATAAGATCTCTCAATATGTAGAATTTTTGGCATTGATAGTATTTATTGGGATACTTGGGTTAAATATTATCTTTGTGGTAGAGATGATATTTGGCAGTAGCAACTGGGTGGATTATTTGAGATGGAATGTGGGTAGTGGCATGTCTGCCTCTTATTCAGTTCTTATTAGCACTGCTTGTGTATTATTTGGCTTTATGCTTTGGCTAGCTATCACACCTCTAAAATCTGCAAGTGCCCGTTTAGATTCACTGGCTTGGAACTGTGATGAGCCAGGGATCATGTCAGTTCCGCCAATTGAGAGTCAGGAATCAGATTTAACTGAAACTAGATGTCAAAGAGATGCATCTCTCGAGATGAAGGAACCACCTTCAACTCTAGCACAAGGTCTGGAGATTCCAGAGCTTCATGTGACAACTGAAGAAGAGATTCATTCCATCACAACATGGCCTAGCCCGCCTCAGTATCTTCCAGAGGAATCAGTTTCTACATTAAAGTCAGAGGCATTATCAACTGTTGAAAAAGGGATTCCTGATGCTAGCTTGGTGAGCACCAAAACTGAAGAACTGAAAGCAAGTGCCCCATTGGAGAAGACTGTGGAAGTTGATGCAGATATGAATGCTGAAAGGGATGATGATGATGGAGACTCTTGGGAAGCTGAAGAATCAACCAAAGTGGTTTCCACAGGTGCCTTACCTTCAACAGCGGATGGCCCTCCATCCTTCAAGAGTCTTCGTGGGAAAAGCAATGAAGGGGGGAATAGCATTGGAAGTCTATCAAGATTAGCAGGCTTAGGACGTGCTGCAAGGCGTCAACTAGCTAATATTCTTGATGAATTCTGGGGACAACTGTATGATTACCATGGACAAGCAACCCAGGATGCAAAGGCTAAGAAACTGGATGTCTTATTGGGAGCAGATTTGAGATTTTCTGGTTCCTTGCGAAAAGCAAATATGTCTGAAAATGACTATTCTGAGTATGTAGCATCAGCATCAGTAGGATGTAGATCATCGGATGCTCTGATGACCTCTGGCCTATATGAATGTCCCAAGCTGCCCAGGAAACAAAGTACATTTGAATATGGTTATAGCCCTCAGAGGAGTTCTTCCTCTTTGCGGTCAAACCCCATCGAGTTATTAGATGCATATGCGCAGAACTCCAACCGCAAGGTTCTTGACTTTGAGGAGAGGCGCTATTCTAGTGTGCGCAATCTGCCTTCATCTGAGGTTTGGGATAGTCAGCCAGCAACAGTACATGGTTATCAAATTGCATCCTACCTCAATCGAGTTGGAAGAGACAGAATTCTGGATAATTTAAATGGTCAAGGCCAATTGCCATCATTAAAATCTCCTTTAGCAGCTACTAATACAAGCTACAGGGAACCGCTCGCATCTTCTTTTGGGCAAAAACTGCAAAATGTTGTTGGTGCGGCACAACCCCCAGGATTCCAAAATATCACAATCTCTAGAAACACCACATTGCCATCTGAGAGGTCCTGCTATGATTTTTACTTTTCTGGACCTGCGGATAATGTAGGGAGTTCAGTCAATACAAAGAAATACCACAGCTTGCCAGATATTTCAGGATATATACCCCGCAGGAACACTTATGCATCTGATGAGAAAGTCCCATTTGAGGGTTCTGTTAGATATGGATCTGCTAGAACTTGTTATGAACAATCTTATTCAAATTTGGGATCTAGAACAGGAGCACCTCTGGCCTTTGATGAACTTTCCCCTTCAAAAGTCTACAGAGATGCCCTATCTTCACAGTTGAGTTCTAGTTCTGACACTGGGTCCCTCTGGTCGATGCAGCCTTTTGAACAGTTTGGTGTAGCAGATAGTATCCATAATGTTGGAATGGAAGGTGTTGGAACTCAGCCTACTTCATTTTCTCAAGAGACTGCTTCAGTGGTTGATATAGAGGTGAAACTTCGGTCCTTTAGACATTGCATTCTCAAGCTCTTAGACTTGGAAGGGTCTGATTGGTTGTTTAGACAGAATGGCGGGGTTGATGAGGACATAGTAGATCGTGTAGCTGCAAGGGAGAAATTCCTCTCTGAAATTGAAGCTAGGGAGACAAACTCCTCTAATGTTTCAGTGTCATCAGTTCCTCACTGCGGGGATGGCTGTATATGGCGATCAGACTTGATTATAAGTTTTGGGGTGTGGTGTATTCGCCGTGTTCTTGAGCTTTCGCTTATGGAGAGCCGCCCTGAGCTTTGGGGAAAATACACCTTTGTACTCAACCGCCTCCAGGTTAATGTCCAAGTTTTTGCTTTCTTTTTTCCTATGCAGTTGGATATGTTTCGGTTTCAGTTTCAGTTTTCACGTATGCGCTCTACAGTTAATGCTGGCTGGAGAGTCTTGACATTCATGAAAATGGGTATTTGTGGCATACCATAATCTGATGACAGGGCTAAAACCCTGTATTTTTCGCTCGTTGATTTCTTTATCCCCCTATCTTCGTTATTGATTTTGCTTTTGTGAGCAGGGTGTAATTGATCCAGCTTTTTCAAAGGCTCGTACTGTGATGCCCCCGTGCTTTTGCCTTCAAGTTCCTGCAGTAGCACAGCAAAAGGCAAGCCCTCCTCTTTCGAATGGAATGTTGCCCCCTCCGCCTTCTGCAAAAGCAGGCAAGGGGAAATGCACTACTGCAACAATGATGCTGGACCTCACAAGGGACGTGGAAATTGCAATCTCTAGTCGAAAGGGACGCACGGGAACTGCCGCCGGTGATGTAGCTTTCCCCAAGGGAAAGGAAAATTTGGCCTCTGTTCTCAAACGCTATAAGCGGAGACTATCTAACAAATCATCGGGCGCAAACGAAGGCTGTGGCGGTTCACGTAGGATTCCCTCTTCATCACCCTATAGCTCATAGTAATTTGCCCCCATGACTATCTCCCTCAACCTGATTCCTTGCTGCAGATTAATTTCCTTGTATGTTTGTTACATACACAGGGTGACCTAATTGCAGCAAATGAAAGGGGGGAAATGATTTGATTTGAACTGACTTCTTCAGTTTTGTTGCATATTTTTCTTTTCTATCATGTGCAATTGTGCATACCACAGAGAGAGAGAGTCGAGGAAAACTAAGTAATAAATATAGCGTTAGCAACGAAGTGGTGTTATAGATGATAACTAAATGCGTGTTTGGTATAGCGTTTTTTGGAATAAAATCGCGGTTTAAAATTTTTTACACAAATAATAATTTTTGTTGAGAATTGATTTTGGGCAAAACCTAGGTTTTGAATAAGTCACTGAAAATAGTTTTTGGTTTGAAACCTAGATTATAGATTATCCAATTATTATTCTACTCCTATTTTTTCTTACACTATCTCTCCTCTCTTTTCTCTCTCTTCTCTCTTCTCTTATCTCTTATCTCTCTCCTCTCTCTCTTTTACGCTCTTTTCTCTCTCCTCTTTCTTCTCTATCATCTTTCATCTCTCTTACTTTTAATCATATCATACCTTTTTTTATAATTTACCAATATAAAAAGTGATTCTACTAGTAATCATCCAAACATCTCTATTCCCAAAATTTAGTTTTCTCAAAATCTATTCTTCACAAAATCTATTCTTCCCAGAATTTATTCTCCACGAGCTAATCCAAACACACCCTAATTCACTAACTTGTGAGAGGTAGATCAATGGGACGGCCACGATCACACGCTACCGCTAAACCAAATTGACCACGCTCCTCGATCATGTTTATGATCCAGAAATCATAATTCGTACATGTTTGCTGTTGCTGGTATAATTTGTCCGGGGTTGGGATCTGCTTGGTATGTCTAGGTGAGGTCCTTAAATGTTATTATATTTTTTATCATTATTTCCTAATTTTATTTATTATTAAAATGAGAGCATGTTATTAAATGGGACTTATTGATTAATAGTCTATTTAAAAACTTGATAATTGATTAATAGTCTAAGATATTTCTTCCGAAGACGTCATTTTTGTGTGTTTTCTATTATTTTTATTAATTATTTGTTTGTAGGAGATTCATGTGAAATGGATTGCACGTGGTCTGATCTCATCTAGTTTTGGTTTGAGATCCCCCGGTAATATCGGGGGCCCATCTAGATCCGTTTACCACGGGGACTTTTGGTGTTTGGCATCTCCACTTGAGATTCAATCAATTCATACAACAGTGGGAAATGGGTATGAATGAATGAAAACGGAAAATTAATAAAAAAAAAAAAAAAATCTGCCAACTTGAACTAATGGTTCTCGATCCATCACATAAAAAATAATATTTTATATTATATATATTTCTTTAAAAAATACTAAATAAACTCATTTTCTTTGTAGAGCAGCCAATATGGGCCCTTGGCTTGACAATGATTAATTGAATTAACATCGGCTTGACAAACCAACGGGGGTTGGTCCGAGTGGTAAGCGGCTCGATATCGCTTAAGTGAGGTATCGAGTTCGAGCCTTGGCGAATGCAGAAAATCCCCGTTGGGAGACTCACCCACCACAGCCAGGTGCGCGACGCGGGTCGGATCCGGATGTAATCGGGGCAAAGCTCCGGTGAACCGGGTGGGCAACAAAAAAAAAAAAAACATCGGCTTGACAACTCGTATTAGTTGAAGTTGACCTATGATCAGCTCATGCATGTCTTCCGTTCAAATGGATTTGATTGCTTTATTTGAATAATTAGCATAAAATGCTAATTGATTAAATTTAAAAAAAAAATCTAAAAGGTTGAATATTTTATATTTGGATGATGATGATGATAAATGAACTATAGACTTGTATTTTTTATTATTTATTTTGGATTTTAAAGATTAATTTTCTACTTTAGAATTTTATTTGTGATCATTTAAATATTTTATATATGTGAGCTTAGCGAGCCAACCTAAGCTCTATCAGTCAGGATAAGGATGAAAATAAGGCAAAAGGTGGGGTATCCCGGGGTTTATGCGCTCAAGCCCATTAAGCAGACCCATAATGGAAGGACGACGCGTTTTTTTTATAAAGAAATTTTTAGAAGGGGTTAAATTTATTCATAATGTAAAAGTCGGATAAAATTTCTATTTATTTTAAATAATATTAATATTAGGTAGGACGAGTTATATTTTATCCTCAGGCGTAAACGTAAACACTTATGAGTCAAAATATCTCTCCAAACGCTGCGACTAGAGCCACAACAAAGTAGTATTCCCTAAAAATAAAATACGATCTAAATGGTTACATGTCTCACCTATTCACTAGCTGAATATAAAGACGGTGGGTCTAGACAACCTAGCTTTGATAGTCGTGATTTTTGAAAAAGATAAAATGACCAAATTCACTTTTCTATTACAACTGGGGATAGAAAGTTAAACCAGTGTTATAATATTTATATAAAGATCCTAGAGTCCAAAAAATATATTTTTTTTACTAAATATAAATATAATTTTATTAGAGATAATTATATTCAATATACTGTTGCCTGTCAAATATTAAATATAAATAAATCTTTTGATAAAAAATAAATTTTTATTCATCATATATAGACTATTAGTTTATTCGATAAACCTAATGTACTTGTTCAAAAAATGAATATAGAGAGCCAAAAACACATGAAGACTTGGGAGGCTACGTGGTTGCATTCAGGAAGCAGCTCAGGGATCTGCGTCATGGTCGCCGCAATTTAGTTTCATGGAGTCCATTAAAATAAATACAAGTATTTATACAATGAAGTGAAGATTGCGAATTAATCAAGGTCAGGGGGGTGGCCAGGTTCAATGAATGTTTGATTATGAAAAGGTACAGTTTTCCTAAACCCGACCGTAGGAGTAATAATAATGTAAAAAAAGGTAATAATGAATTTTTGAGCTTTAACATGGAATTCTTGACTCATTGCATTAATAATAATAATAATAATTGGTACATTGATCGGCGCATTTTCGTATTAAAAAAAGGATTGTTCAGTTACGATCAAACCGTGTAAAACGAGTAATTGATTAACTAACATAATTATGTATTGTAATTTATAGAAGCTTCATCGGGCTTGGTCTCTAACACATTCAACATCGAAGAGGATCTTTTATTGCAAGAATTAAAACTATGGTCAAAATTGAAAGTCCAACTTCATATTATTTATTTCCAAAACTGTGAACCCAAATTTAAATAAATTTGTGATAGAAATATAAATTTAGATTGCCAAATCGAGTTGTAAACTCATTAGAGATTATCTTTTTATTAATAGATAGTTATTAAAAATATATGATTAAATAATTAAAATATAAAAAGATGATAACAATTTAATTTAAATATATTTTATATTCAAATAATTAAAATTAAATCCGTGAACATTCTTAGTTTATCATACTTAAAAACTTTTCATAAAATTCTTATATGAAGTTATTAAAATAATCAAATCCTTAAAATTAGTCCAAATTTAATAGTGATACGAAAAAAATACCACATCTTTTTTGTTTTAATGCATACAATATAATGACTCCTACATATTCAAAATATTTCTATATTATTTAGAGATTTAAACTCGTGATGTTTAGATTATCACTTGAGTTAAATATTATATTTCATTTTGATATATATATCTTATCAACATTACTTTCTATATTCTTAATTGTATCTTAAAAGTTGACAGGATCTTAAAATAGTAATTATACTTTTTATACATTAGGAAAGTGTGTGTGTTTTTTTTATCAATTTATTCTATGTACACTATTTATGTATATAGAATGTTCATTTATAAGCATTGACTGCCTCTCTACCAAAAAGATCATCAAATTTTAGACCGAATCTTGATTGTCATGCATCTAATCAAATTATTTTAGTTACTTTCATAATAAAAATTCAACATTTTTTTGAAATATATTCATCTTAGTGCCTGTTTGGGACAGCTTTTCAAAATGGATTCTGGGGTAAAACCGCGGTTTGGAAAATTTTTACACAAACAGTAATTTTTGTTGAGAATTGATTTTGGATAAAACCTCGGTTTGAAACCTAGGTTTTGAATAAGCCACTGAAAATAGCTTTTTCTTTGAAACCTAGGTTTTGGATTATCCAATTACTATTATACCCTTACTTTTTCTTACACCCTCTCTCTTATTTTCTCTCTTTTTTCTATAATCTCTCCTCTCTCTTCTCTTATCTCTCTTTTTCTCTCTCCTCTCTCTTCTCTATACTCTCTCCTCTTTCTTCTCTATCATCTTTCATCTCTCTTACTTTTAATCATATCATACCCTTTTTAGTAATTTACCAATATAAAAAGTGATTCTACTACTAATCATCCAAACATCTTTATTCCTAAAATCTATTCTTCCCAAAATCTATTTTACCCAAAATCTATTCTCCAGAATCTATTCTTCCCAGAATCTATTTTCAAAAAGCTAATCCAAACACACCCTTAGCCTCAGATCAGCGATATATATATATTTTATTTATATATACTCTTATAACTTATCTATTTGCATTGTTCGTACATCGGTCCATGTCACTTCAAGTTTTGGCCATGATATTTTAGAAGATTTTTAGATAAATGGAAAAAGGGAATTATGTATATTTATATTATATTAAAAAAAATGAAAGCTCGTGAAAAGTAAATTACTTCCAGTAGAAATGCATATATGTTGACTTAATAGAATAAACACTTCCAGTAGAAATTGCATATATGTTGACTTAATAGAATAAACACTTTTACATTTCTCCCAGGAGTAAGTGGTCAAATTTCTAACTTATATTTGCAGTTAGGTTTTGTCCGTGGACTCGTAAGAACAATATATAATTCTTTAAGGTACGAGGAAAGAATAGTTAATGTGGAAAAGACAAGGAAGATAAACATTCAGCCAGTCCGCTCCATGAAGGAAAATTCTCAGTAAAGGAAAAAATATATGGAGAGAACATTATATATATTCTATTATACGTAGAAAACCAGAATACTTTAGGTAATTAAAAAGCCTAAAAAATTGTTATTTTGTTTTTAAATTTGATACATATTAATTTTCAATTTTAATATATAAATAGACACATATATACATGTGTATGTCGTATTGATCTTGCCTGCTCCACTCGCCCTTTCTCTCTCCCTTTACTATGGTTTGGAAACTCAACACATAATATTTTGTGTTTACTTTCTTTCTGCTTTCCCGAAAGATCGAGCTATCCTCTCTCCCTCCCTCCCTCCCTCCCTCCCATATAATATTACTGTATCCGATTTCATTAGTTATCTCACGATCAAGTGGATTATTCTGGTTCTCAGAGATCTACTCGCAGCAGTGAAAGAAGACTGCTGGTGAATAGTAGAGCTTAAACATTTCTGAACCCTAGCTACTTTGTACGGTCTTTATTTGATAAAATCACCCGCAATAGCTTCATCGGCATTCGTCAGATCCAAGGTAACGTTTTCATTTTCTCCTTTTCAGTTATCCATGCTTTAAATGTAAGGTTTTTCGGTTGCCTTCGCCCTTTCTGTGGGAGCTGCATTTTTTTCGTTTCTGAACGTTGTTTTCCTTTACTCGGGACTTGATTATATTTTACGGGTTTTTATTTTTTTTTTCCCGTGTGAAGCCTTAAAAGAATTTGATCATTCTTTTTACTTTGCCGGGGTTCTGTAATATTTGCTTCTGTGGTTATGAGGATTGTTAAAGCTAACGCTCTTTCTATTAGAGTTCTGTAAGCAGGCCTTATCAAATATTTGGATATAATTTTCCTTTTACTTTTTGGGAGTACTTTGTACTTGGTTGCTTTGTCCTTTTTTAGTGTTGGGGTCAAAGCAGAGTTTCAAACTGCATACAACTCTCCTCTGCGATTTCCTTTTTTGAGCTTTTCTTTTAGTCTAATCCTATCTGTATTCTCCAATAGGAGTTGTCGTACTTTCATCATCTTTTTTTGGCAATAATATAGTTACATTCACCAATCAATTACAGGATTGGCGAAGGCTGAGGAGGCAGCCAATGGATCAATCACGGATCATTAGATCCTTTTGTCCTAGGGCTTCAAGAAGATTGTCATAAATTGGGTTGACTTTCAGTCATGAAAAATTGGTAGTAGGGCTGCCATAAAAATGCCAAGGTGGTTGATTTGATTCAAAACGCCAGATTTGTATCTGATGGTTAATGTGAGATAATGGGCAAGCATACAAGGAGAAGCTATTGTTAAAGTGTTGTGACTTGTGATTGCAATTGACAGGCTCGCCTTTTTTATCAGCAGAGTTCTCACAAGTCAAAGTTGATTACTGAAGCAGTTGACATTTCTATGAATGACTGGTGATGGATGAATTGTTCACTAGTAACACCAGAAAACCTGTGGCTGACAGCAATGCAATTGATATGACTTAGTAACGAATGCTGCAACTTCAAAGTATTATCATAATTTTGTGAACCCTTATTGTTGGAGGTGATGAACAATAAAATGGAGGCAGAGACAATGAATTTTAACTACCTGCCTTCATTTCTTCATCGATCCCTTCATGCTGTTGCACCTATGCTTATTATTTCAGTGGGATACATTGACCCTGGAAAGTGGGCTGCCACAGTTGAAGGTGGTGCACGATTTGGGTTCGATCTGATGGCATTCATGCTTGTTTTCAATTTTACTGCTATCTTATATCAGTACATATCAGCTAAGATTGGGGTAATTACTGGAAAAGATCTTGCAGAGGTACCATATCGTCAATTTACCTTTCCAATTCTAGTGCATATTAGTGGAAAAAATGAACTAAAGTAATCTTATTATTTGAAATATGCGTGGTCAAAGGTTGGTAGACACAATGTTAAAGAAACTTGATGGTTTCATCTGTTTTTTCCCCCTAAAAAAATGGTGTTTGATATCTGTACTAATGAGTCTGATTCAAGTATTTTGGACCCAAATGTGTAGCTACCAAAGGCATCTCTTATATTCGCACAAACTTGAATCCAAGACTTCATACTCAAGTAATCATAACCTCTTCCTGACCAATGTCTGTTGGTTAGATGATTTCATCTTTACTAGCCCATATTTTAATATTTAACGATTAAGTTTTAAGTTTATGGAAATTCAATATAGGCCCTTTTTATGTTGCATTCCACCCTTTTGGGCATGATTTGGAAGTAAAGAAAGTACTCTATTGTTTCATTCATATTAAAATGAATTATAGAGAATAAGGAGATCCTTACCAGTTGCCTTTGTTTCCTCATTTCTTTTCTCCTCTCGTTTATCTGTTAAGTTACCTTTATGAAGAAAACAGGAAAAAATGGAGATGGCATCTAAGTTGACCCATTTTTTGTCCATAGTTAATATTATTTTTAATCTCTCAATTTTTTGTTTTTTAAAATTGAGTCCTTCTGGAACATTCCATCTGATGGTAAATTTGAATATGAATTTTTCTTTTTCTTTTTTTCTTTTTGGAGGGGGAGGGGGGAGTGCGATGTGGTGGTAAGCTTGAATACTGAATTTTCTCTACCTCCACCTTGAAGACATAGACTCAGACCGAATACTTGTTTGCATGAGCAAATCTAGAACATGCATGCAATTGGTTGGCGCGTAATGCTTAGAGACTAATTTTCGTTGGTGCGTAATGCTTAGAGACTAATTTTCCATTCTGTGTCAAAGATTTGCAGAGATGAGTATGGTGCATGGGCATGCATGTTCCTTGGAATTCAAACAGAACTTTCAGTGATTATGCTAGACCTTAATGTGGTAATAATCTCATTCTTTCTAATCGTTGGAGATTTGGCTTCTGTAACCTGTTACATTCATTTTTATTTTTGGGTTTGGCTTTGACAATGATTTTACTTGTTTTGCAAGATCCTGGGCATGGCTCACGTATTAAATCTAATTTTTGGGTGGGACTTGTTCACCTGTGTCTTGCTGGCTGCTACTAGTGTTGCTTTTCACTTGCTTCTTGCCATCCTTCTTGTAAGTCTTATTAATTGCTTATTCCTCACTTGTTTGATCAACAGTGGCTTATTCAATTTTCTTCTGTCTAGGACAATGGGAAGGCTAAAGTCCTGGGCCTCTTTGTTGCTGGTTTTGTACTGCTTTTTGTTGCTTTTGGGGTAATAATAAATCGACCTGAGATTCCAGTATCCACAAGTGGAGTAGTAACGAAGTTGAGCGGGGAGAGCACATTTGTGCTTATGAGTCTTTTGGGAGCAACTCTTGTACCCCACAACTTTTATCTTTATTCCTCTGTTGTACAGGTATTGATTCTTTCCAATTCTCATAGTTCTTATATACATACGTACTAGAACATCCATATAAAACTCTCGTGTTTTACTTGTTCATGGCAATGTAGTTTCTGCCTTGTCGTGTTGTAGATGGCTTGCATGGCTAGATGCCATTTTGCTGTGTAAGCAGTGGTTTTCTTTGATCTTATGTCTAAGTTCATTGGGCAGTGCTGATCATTTTGTACTTATAGTTTCATCTTTTTCCTCAGATAAACTGAAGGCTTACTTTTGAACCCCCTATTAATAAATCTTATTTTCCAGACTCTGGCCAAGATCACTTTATTCTGAGTAGTTACTAATTGATTTAGTCTTGCAACTATTGCATCATCAAATTTGGAGTAAGCTATTTTGTACAGGGAATTAAATATATACAAACATGCGGTATGAATTAATGGAAATTGTAGCAATGTCTAATGGTTTCAGTTATCTGATAAACTCGACTGATTTTTATCTTGTTAACTCTGGAACTCTTGCTAATTTGAATGGTCAAAATCAATTATTTCTTATACTTTGACTTAGGCTATGTCTATTAGTACGTATCTCCCTCAAAATATTGTATCTCCCCGTACTGGCTAGTGCATCATGCATGGATCCATTAACTGGTTTCATATACCTTCTTAAGCGCCTGATGATTAAGCTTAGTCATCCAAGTTCCCTGATCATGGAAATAAAGGTCACTGTACTTTTGGTTTTGTTCTGAAAGTGATGCTACCTAATTGGAAGAGGTTGGCTAATTGTCTGGTATGGCATAGGTATATATTGTAATGGAATTCACAATCTTGGTGACTACGTCAATTGTGGGAGGCAGTGTACCATTCATCATCAGGGTCATGATTTGGCTTTTTTTGGAGAAGTACCATGACCTAGTCCTAGACGGGTCAGCAAGCATAGTAACAGTGAAAAAACTACTGCTTCTGTGATTCAGTTACAACTAAAATATATAATTGTAATGGGAGTCTTTACATTTACTGGGAGTGTTCAGTCTGAATTTTATATTATAATATTCCTCAAAATATTATTATTGGTTCTTACTGTTATGATGTTCATACTCTAGTATCATAGACAACACACATACACAAAGAAAAGAAAAGAAAAGAAAAAGATAAGACAAGGAATATTTTTATTGGTAACTGAGGTGTGTTGGCCTAACTTTTCCGCATATAACATAATTAAGCAACTTCTTTGAACCCGAAGTTTTATGGTGTTTTGAGTTTGGTTTAAATGATTAGTTTTGAGGGGAATTATAATGAGGTCCCACGGAAAAGATTTAATTACCCAAAAGTTTAATGATAACTGAGAAGAATGTAATGACAATTTTCAGTATAAGAAATGACAACAGGTTTATACTCCTCACTTGTCATTGGGACTTTGTGGAAATTAAGTCTCTTTCTTGGGACCTCATTGTAATTGCCCTAGTTTTTTTATCTCAGGTGGAGCCAAATTGAATGATTGTCATATTGTGATCCTCTATATGCAATTAGTATGTAGAGGACAGGTTGCTGAAGCATACCTCATATGATCTATTGTCCCCTCTCTTGGCATGTTTTGCCCGTCTCCATTGAATCATATACTCATGCCTGATGTTATTCATACTATTACTTCTTACATAGCGTACTTATATGTAATATTGTTATTCATACGGAATTTTATTTAGAGTTTTCCTGAAGTTTTTCTTAACAAGCAATATTCAAATAAAATGTCAAAGTAGAGCGCCTTCTTATTGGAGTTTGTATGATGATTTTAAGTTTGTTTTCCTTCTCAAACTTCTCATTATATGTAGACCTAGAAGGAGAACGAATGTACATTGTGTGCTACTTCATATTGATGCAGGTGTTGATCTTGGATATTTAGGTTTGTCAATCTGAAACTTCATCCACTTTTTTTGCAGTGGCATCGGGGAATAGACGTTTCTAAGGATGCTATGTGTCATAAGCATTTTTTAGCAATCTTTTGTGTCTTCAGTGGCATTTATTTGGTAAACAATATGATGATGAGCGCTGCAGCTAATGAGTTTAATGGTACTGGTTTTGTTTTGCTTACTTTTCAAGATGCACTATCACCAATGGAACAGGTCTGATTTTCCTCCATACTTAATTTACATTAGAATTTTTAGTTATACTATCACATCTGTCTTTTACTTGCTAAAAAATTCTCATTACAGGCGTTGCAAAGTCCAATGGCACTACCCGCCTTTCTTCTCTTTTTGTTTATTTCAAATCAGACCACAGCATTGGCATGGAGTTTAGGGGGAGAAGTAGTTGTACATAGTTTTTTGAAACTGGACATTCCAGGCTGGCTTCATTACGCTACAATCAGGGTGATTGCTGTTCTTCCTGCCCTTTATTGTGTTTGGAGTGCAGGTGCTGAAGGGATGTATCAACTGCTTGTATTCACTCAGGTTGTGGTAGCTTTGCAGCTTCCATCTTCTATGATCCCCCTTTTCCGAATTGCTACATCTAAATCAATAATGGGTGTACACAAGATCTCTCAATTTATGGAATTTTCGGCATTGGCAGTATTTATTGGGATACTTGGGTTAAATATTATCTTTGTGGTAGAAATGATATTTGGCAATAGCACTTGGGTGGATTATTTGAGATGGAATGGGGGTAGTGGCATGTCTGCCTCGTATTCAGTTATTGTTAGCACTGCTATTGTACTATTTGGCTTGATGCTTTGGCTAGCTATCACACCGCTAAAATCTGCGAGTGCCCATTTAGATGCTCAGTCTTGGAACTGTGACGAGGAAGAGGCCATAGAAGTTCCACTGATCAAGAGTGAGGAGTCAGACTTAAATGAAAGTAGATTTCATGGAGATGCATCTCTTGATGTGAAGGAACCATCTTCAACTCTAGCAGTAGATTCAGAGCTTCATGTGACTACTGAAGGAGAGAGTCAGTCGATTAAACAATTGCCTACTTCCCCTAGCTATCTTGCAATGGAATCTGCTTCCCCATCAAATTCAGAGGCATTGTCAACTGTTACAAATGAGATTTCTGATGCTGGATTGTTGGCCACCAAAACTGAAGAACTGAAGGCAAGTGCCCAAGTCGAGGAGACTGCGGAAGTTGAGGCAGTTACAAATGCTGAGAGGGATGTTGATGATGGAGACTCTTGGGAAGCTGAAGAAACATCCAAAGTGGCTAGTGCAGGGGTTCCATCTTCAACATCTGATGGCCCTGCATCATTCAGGAGTCTTAGTGGGAAAAGTGATGAAGGGGGTATTGCAAGTCTATCAAGATTAGCAGGCTTAGGACGTGCCGCAAGGCGTCAACTAGCTGCTATTCTCGATGAATTTTGGGGAGAACTGTATGGTTATCATGGACAAGCAACCCAGAAGGCAAAGGGTAAGAAATTGGATGTTTTGTCTAGTAGTGATTTGAGATTTTCCAGTTCCTTGCCAAAAGTAAATGCGTCTGGAAATGACTATTCTGAGTACTTAACATCTGTAGGAAGTAGAGGATCAGCTACTTTGACGAACTCCAGCCTTTATGACTCTCCCAAGTTTCCCAGGATGCAAAGTTCATTTGAACCCTCATATAGCCCTCAGAGGAGTTCCTCATCTTTTCGGGCAAACCCCACTGAGTTATTAGATGCATATGTGCAGAACTCCAGCCGCAAGGTTCTTGACTCTGGGGAGAGGCGCTATTCCAGTGTGCGCAATCTACCTTCATCCAAGGTTTGGGATAGCCAGCCAGCTACTGTACATGGTTATCAAATTGCATCCTACCTTAGTCGAGTTGGAAGAGACAGAATTCCAGATAATTTAAATAGTCAAGGCAAATTTTCATCGTTAAAATCTCCTTTAACAGCCACTAATGCAAGCTACAGGGATCCACGTGCATTTGCTTTGGGGCAAAAACTGCAAAATGGTGTAGGTGCAGCTCGGCCCCCAGGATTTGAAAACATCACAATATCTAGAAACTCCACATTGCCATCTGAGACATCTTGCTATGATTTTTGCTTTCCTGGACCTGCGGATAATGTAGGGAGTTCAGTCAATACGAAGAAATACCATAGCTTGCCAGATATTTCAGGATATGCTATACCTAGCAGGGATGTTTATGCATCTGATAAGAATGCCGCATTTGAGGGTTCTGTATATGGATCTGCTAGAATTAGTTATGAACCACTGTATTCAAATTCGGGATCAAGAAGAGGTGCACCTTTGGCCTTTGATGAAGTTTCCCCTTCAAAAGACTACAGAGATGCCCTCTCATCACAATTGGGTTCTGATTCTGTTACCGGCTCTTTCTGGTCAAAACAGCCTTTCGAGCAGTTTGGTGTAGCAGGTAAAATACATAATGTTGGAATGGAAGGTGTTGGAACTCGGCCTAGTTCAATGTCTCAAGAGACTGCTTCAGTTGTTGATATGGAGGTGAAACTTCAGTCTTTTAGACAATGCATTCTTAAGCTCTTAAAATTGGAAGGGTCTGATTGGTTGTTTAGACAGAATGGTGGGGTTGATGAGGACCTAATAGATCGTGTAGCTGCAAGGGAGAAATTCCTCTATGAAGTCGAAACTAGGGAGACAAATTCCTTTAATTTTTCGGTGACATCAGTTCCTAACTGTGGGGAGGGCTGTATATGGAGATCCGACTTGATAATAAGCTTTGGGGTGTGGTGTATTCACCGTATCCTTGAGCTTTCACTTATGGAGAGCCGCCCTGAGCTGTGGGGGAAATACACCTTTGTACTCAACCGCCTCCAGGTAATGCCCAGGAATTTGCTTTATTTTTCATTTGGAGTCAGTTAAGTTTCAGTCTTTGTGGTTTGTGGATTCTTGCTGTAGAGTGTTGACTAGTACATAAAAATGGGTATTTTTTGCTTCTCCCATAATCTGCCGACATAGCTAGTTTTTCTCATTCCATCCTTGGTTTCTGTATTCTCCTGGCCTCCTAATTGATCTTGCCTTTACTTGTAGGGGGTAATTGATCCAGCTTTTTCAAAGCCTCGTAGTGCAATGCCTCCATGCTTTTGCCTACATATTCCGGCTTCACACCAGCAAAAGTCGAGCCCTACTTTCTCAAATGGAGTGTTCCCCCCTCCCCCTGCCGCAAAAGTTGGCAGGGGGAAATTCACCACTGCATCAATGATGCTTGACCTCATAAAGGATGTGGAAATTGCAATCTCTAGTCGAAAGGGACGCACAGGAACCGCCGCGGGTGATGTAGCTTTCCCCAAGGGAAAGGAAAATTTAGCCTCTGTTCTCAAACGCTACAAGCGCAGATTATCCAACAAATCAATTGGCGCTGTCGAAGGCAATGGTTCGCGCTGGATTCTCTTTTCAGCGCCCTATAATAATAACTCGTAGTATTTTGCCCTTTCTGCTTTGTCTCCCTCAACCAGATTCCTTGCTGCAGATTCAGTTTCATTGTATGTTTTATGCATCGGATAACAATTGCTTACGTAATTGCAGCACAAATGAAAAGGGGAAAAAATTGTTAGATGTAAACTGACTTCTTCAGTTTTGTTGCTTATCATCTTTGCTTTCCTCTGTCGAGTTCATGCAAGCGTGTTAGAAAAAATGAATTGAAATATTGGGTCCGCTAGTGGACGATGAATAAACACAAACATCAAGCACACGACACGAGTTGATAAGTTGTTTGGTATTGTTTAAGCGAAATTTTAAGTTTAAGTTTTAGCGTATACAGAAAATTTTGGTTAGGAGATTTATCTACTATAGTCAGTTATTCGACACGAGTTAAATTTAGATGTAATCAGATCAAAGCACATGTAAACTGGGTAGATAATAAAAAAAAAATCAAGCACACGACACCGCATCATCTGTTTAACAAAGAATTTGTTTAGAGACTAAACCTATGACAACTCAGCTCCTCGCTTCTCTTTCTCCTTCGGCTTCATGTCAAGTGTCTAAACTACTATTCATATTCAAAATTCATCATGTAGCAATCTCTGCTACAGTCCAAGAGGTTATAACGTAACAACTTCATAGCGTGCGTATTGCGAGTAGAGCATCAAAACTTTTTTTTTTTTTTTACCAGAATAAAGACTGATATCTTCATTAATTAATATAAAAACCATTTACAAAAACCAGAGTAAGTAGAAACCTCTACGTTATTAAGTATGGTAATATTACCCCAACACTTAAGCATAGAGGCAATGATATTGTTCCACCTCACCTCTTTACTTTACAATAATTTCCCGAAGCTCTCCCCCTTTAATTTGGAAGCCAGAAAAATTAGGCAAAAGGAATCTAGTGGAGTGAGAAGCGTAAGATAGATAGATTGAGCATACAAGGAGATTTTTTTGGTTGGTACAAAAAAATTGATGTGAATTCGGCATCGTTCCGTACTAAGGTCAGAGCATAACTCTAGGACTTAGAGAGTGTTTACAGGGGACTTATGAGATCGCTTACCAAATGAGGTCTCACGACAGCAGCGGGAATCGAACTCGCGTCCTTGTAGGATACGAACCCGTTCCTTACCATCTGTACTAACTCTCATTAGCCATACAAGGAGAATTTATCAAAAGAAGGAGAATTTGTTTTCTCAATGAGGTATTAAAAAGCTTCTTAGATACTCCCAGTCCTAATTATAAGAGTCTACTAATTTTTTTTTTAGATAAATCTATAAAGGCAAATAAATCAATTAAATTTGATTAAATCCAACCCCTCAAGATGCATTCATATTATATACTCTTCAATCTATTCAATTTAGTCAATTAGCTCTTATATTAGTTATAATTAACTGATTTATTTGTCTTCCTAGATCTATCTAAAAAAATCAACTAACTTTTATAATTAGGACTGTAATAATAATTTTATGATTATATATTTTAATTTGTGTAAATTAATTAATTAATTTTTACATTTAGGATAGGAGAAAATAATATATTATATCCAGTTAATTGCTCTTTTAAAATATACTCTATTCTCTTCGATTTTTTTGTGAGCTTAAATTGATTATTTTACGTAAGCTAAGAAAATTAATTAAAATTAGTTATTTTTTGTAAAATTATCTTCAATAAAATTCATTAGCTAAAAGAATTTGATTAATTAGTTATAGACACTACATAAAAAAATTAATATTTTAAATAAAATAAAATATATAGGAGTTCTTTATAATAAGGGCAGGAGAAAATACCTCTATTTTAATACAAGCTAATGATCCCTCATACTGTAAACTAGTAGGAGAGGAGTGGTGGATGGAAGGCAGCATTCATTAACAAATAACAATCACGTGCTGCTGGTAATTAGGACGTGTTTATTATCAGCGGTACAATTATTCAATTTAAGGAGAGAGAGGAAAAAAAGAAGAAGAAGGGGAACACGGACGTATAACTAACCCGACCCGACCAGTCCATGTGATTGGGGAATGGGCCGCAGGAGTGGGAATGCTCCTCATACCTAAGTTTGCCACCCACTATCAACAGGGGTTGGTCCAAGTGGTAAGCGATTTGGTATCGCTTAAACGAAGTTTCGAGTTCGAGCCTTGGCGTACGCAAAAAATCCCCGTTTGGAGACTCACCCACCATAGCCAGGTGCGCGACGCGAGTCGGATCCGGATATAGTCGGGGCAAAACTCCGGTGAACCGGGTGGGCAACAAAAATTTCAATATTTTGCTAACCTTTATTTATTTATTTATTTTGTTTATAGTTAAGCACACAACATCTGATCCAATAAACACAATATTAATTGAGGATGTTTATCTCCTGATGTAACGAAAATTGTAAATAAATTTGAGGCTTTAATAATACATTGGAAACTCAGAAAGTAGCACATTCTTGCCGGGGGTAGGTGAGAGATGGGGCAATTCGGACGTCTCTTTCTTCCCTTTTTATTCTTACCTTTTCTCTCTGTGATTTCTTCCCCTCCTTTAGGAATATGAGTGGCCAAGTGGGAATGATGGCGAGCCCAACCAATCACTCTTTTTATATACATGATTATGAAAATGTTTTGACCAGAATAAATATGACTCTGGTTTATTTATCTTACTAAAAAGTATATCAATGCAATATACTTTATTTGAAAAATATAAATTTATAAATAAAAAATTGTATGATTTACATACACATGCATCTCTCTCGAGATAATAAATTATTTTGCGTAAACCATTTGACTAAAAAAGATGTGGAGAGGTAGCTGTGCCGGACATCTAGCTAAATCCTACGTGCAATGTTTGATATGGCTACGAAACCAGGATGAGATCATGTTAATCAGGTTTTTCCAAAAAAAAAAAAAAATATTCACTCTAGTCGGAAACATGAGTAAGAGATATTTATTTTTGTCATAAATATAAAAAAAAAAATTATTTTATCTCTTATATTTATAATTTTTTTTATAAATTTTCTATATCAATTGGACATCTTCTAATTACTAATCTCTATCTATATATAAAATATCCACTTCCATTTTGATATTTTATCTCTATCCTTAATTACCAGCTTATGTCACTCATGTTCACCAAACATAGCTTTTTGATTCTTCATTATTTAGCCTTGCCCCACCCTCTCCGTCCATTTTAAACCGTAGCCATTATTTTTTTTAATTAATTCAAGTATTATAAAAGACTGGAGTTTCAGATCTCTCATTTTCCCCGAGCCTCCGGATGTTATCGCCGGCAACGGCCTCGAGGCCCTTTCATTTACTACTCTTCCCTTTTCACTTCATCTACCTCATCAATGGCACATCATCACCTCACCTAGATTCCCCGGCTTGCACCATACTAATTGCATCTCCGCCATGTTTAATTAATTAATACATGCCGAGTCCTGGTTTTTACTTTTTAGTATTAGTAATTGAGATGGGGTGGGATTAAGGAAATGAAGGAGGGGCCTTGAGTGCCGCGGGCAATAACGACGGAGGTGTGCGGGGCAAAGGCGACAATAAATGTGTGGGACCCATCACTCCAGGTGGTGAATGAGTTTAGCCTCTCCCACCTCTGGATCTCCCCGGATCCTTCGACTGCACCAATCTCAGCAAAATGACATATTTGAAACTAAGATCCGGGACCACGCAAGAAGAGGAGGAGGATCTGCAGAGATGATGGAGTCAGGATGGGGATAGGGTAGATGGTGGGCCATCCAAAATCGTGAGGTGGCACCAGTTTTTTTCTTAAAAAAAAAAAAGTCCAGTCACCAAGCCAACTCATCAAGTTAGTTTCCACCTAATAATTCTTAACATTGTTAAGCATGTTAACTAACGTATGGATTTTGACCAAGTTTGACTGAAACTATGAGAACTTGTATCTTCAAAACTAAACTCTAAGGACCTTCACTAAATTTGATTGAAACTATAAGAACCTAGAACATAGCTTTCCCTTAGATCAATAAATTGTAGATTTTTTTTTTAAAGTTATAAATGTCTACATTAAATTTAAAACATCATTTATAGACAATCTTTAATACTTCTTCTCTTAATATAATAATTAATTATTTTAATATATTTTATTTTATAAATTTATAATTTTTTTAAAAATATTTATACTGATTGTATATGTGAAAGAATTTATGTTTAAAGATAATCATAATAAAATATAATATTTTAGTAAAAATTAAATTATATTTATTACAAATAATTATTTTTTTAATTTACTTAAATTAATTATATAGTTCTTATATTAAGAATATGAGATAATATAAGTTCATGAGATTAATTATCTAAAATATCTTCTTATTTTTTAAATATCCTTTGCTAGTTCGTTTTCATATTATATTCATTAACCAACTACTACATAATATTTCAATTAAATAAACCAAGCTGTTTAATTATTAATGAGTTTGATTGCGGTAATTTTAAGTGTAAACTTTTTTTTTATAATTTGAATGTATGTGAAATTGTTGTTGGATTCTTATAAGAGTAAAGGGAGAACATTGATTGGAATTTATCCAGCTTATCGTTCATATGAGACAAAGATGTCGGATAATCATTAAACTGTCATCGATCAAAGATTGATAGAAATTAATTCAGCATGTAGCAACGAACATAAACTGCAAATTAAGTGATCCATATTGACATATTCAATAAAAGTGGCCCATTGTTTATTTATTATTTATAAGAGTAAAGGTAGGTAATGATCCACTTGATTAGTTTTTGCTGCTTGAAACAGTCTTTAACTAATTAATAATTGGCTTATTTATACTCCCTTTTATTATTCATAATATAAATTATTTCTATTAAAATTTATTGGTCTACAATATACACTATTTTGAGAGTAATTAATATTTATTTATTAAATTTATTTTTACAATCAATGGTTAAATGTGATTTCTTTTATTTTTTTTCTCTCATCGGCAACCCTATTTAATATAAATAAAGTTAACAAAATTTTTTTTAATTTAAAACAGATTTATTATGAGATAGTTACCATTTTTTTTGCCAGTTAAAATAAGTTATATGATATCTTAGAGGATTCCAGTAATAGCGGGTACTAGTATTCGCTTTGACCACTTTAATGGTCTTCATTTGACTTCAGAATATAACTTACAATTAACACGTTTTATTATCGCTTAAAAAATGTGTCCCCCCCTCTTTCCTTTAAACTAATCTAAAAAGACTGCGTCAACACTACCTGTTCTGTGTCGAACTCAAACATGACGGCTTATTTGCAAAACCAGCATTGGGGAAATGATTAAATTTAGTGGACAACACGCTTGAATGTCTATTTTCAATCTGTTATAATATTATTTATATCATAAATCAAAATATATAATTTCTGATAGTATATTTGTCAATACACAAGATTATTTTTTTTTATAAAAAAATTTAGATAAATTTATTATCGATCTCTTATTAAGATTAATATATAATTTTAAAATTTAGATAATATTTACACGAGATTTATAAAATTATGTACTGGAAGGGGAGAGGAGAAGACAAAAACAATAAATTCGGCGAAGAAATTAATTATGCAAGAAAATGAAACGGGGTATACTTTTGTTTCCGTTAATTCCTGACTACTTTGGTCATGTTGGTTTGTTTTCGGAATATTGGAATAAACCAGAAGACAAGCCCCATGCCATGCATAGAATATTGGTTTAAAGAATATTTGTTACATGATGGTTAGCTTTTACATTTAAATAACTTTTTTCACACATGTATCCGTAACATTATATGTTAATCTACAATCAGTATTAATAGAAATAGATATCTTCATATATTATTGTTCTGTCCGAAAACTTTTTCATTGTATTTATTTTATATTGAAATATTAACCATATCTCTTCTTTCTTTCGTATAAAAACTCAACAATCCCCACAATTAAAATTAAAATTAAAATTTAAAAGAAAAAGTTATCTAAAATATCTTCTTCCTCCTTATCTTTAAATTTCAACAATCTCATTTTTTTTCATATTAAATTTCAACAACCTCTTTTGTCAAGATTAAATTTAATCAACAAATAGAAAATAAATAAAGAGGTGGAATAGCCGCTTTATCTTTATCGATTTCACTCACAAACAAAATATCAGAAAATATATTATACTATTTTATTTAATATTTTTATTAAATTTGTCGAGTAAGGCAGGCAGTATGATAATGATATATATATATATATATATATATATATATATATATGTATAAATAAATATATATATAGTCGGATCGATCATACCGAATAGGAATAGCACGATGGATGGAGGGGATTGTTTATATACTTATTCCTTCGTCTTCATGGTGGCGCCATTTTTTATTGCTTTGAAAGTTTCCACTCACTTGGCCTTCTGAACTAATTTTAAATCCCATGAGATGAATCATATCCCCACAACTCTGGTGTTACTTTATCCCTTCAGTCAACAAAGCAAAGCGTCATAATTTGTAAATATAATTTAACATGTTATTATCTCATTTTATCGGTGCAAAAAAAAAAGGATGGTTTTGTTTCAAGAATCAAAACTTGCAATGTTTATTATATTATTTTTTTAACAATTCACTTTTTTAATTATTTCGATTAAAAATATATTGTTCATTTACAAAATATTTTCACTTTATTTCATCATGGGCACTATTAAGATTATTTGTAGAAATTAATTTAGAAAGGCAATAACTAAATTTGTGGCAAAGCGTATTTCATGCGATGTAATATAAAATGTCAGCCAGAGGTTCCTCCCTTTAAAAAAACAGAAGAGAAACAAAAAAAAGAGGGATCGTAGGGGCGTTCGGGTCAGCGTTCAAAGGGGGTGGCTCGTGTTTAGTTATATGCAAAGTCTCTTGTCTTGCTTGACTTTCAAATTCTAACGTTTTTTCCCCCCTCAAGACTACAAAATAGACCGACCAGTCCATTGACTCTCCACTCTGACAGCCAAAATATCGGCCACCCCCTGTGTCCTTTCCCTATTCCGTTTCTTCCACTTGCTCTGATTTGATGGTAAATATAACGGGAAAATTCCCTATAAAATTTTCTTAATACTTCCAAAACTCACAATGATATTTTAAATATGGCAAATCCTAAATTGGTGAGTAGGTGTAAAATGGGATTTCAATATATTGTTAAAAAGGCAAAAGTGCTCATCAATCATATTTTTTTTAAAAAAGTGTCCCTCAATTAATCATAAGGGATGATGATAGACTCAATGACCAATTAAAATAAAGGAATAATTATATCTTCCGAAACTTTTATTCTTTGGCTTTTAAAAAATAAAAAATGAGGGGTACTTTTGTCTTTTTGTCAAGATATTCAAATATCATTTTGCACCTACCCAGAATTTAGGATTTACCATATTCAAAGTATTATTTTAGGTTTTGAAAGTCTTAAGAATATTTAATAGAGAGTTTCTTGATATAATTCGCTAGTTTTATTAAATATAAAATTTTAATTTATTTAATTTATTATTTTTTTAGACAAATTTATTTAATCTATAAACTATTATATAATGTAGAAGTATTCTAAAAAGATTATGTTATATATGCTATCATTAAATAATTTAGTTTAACTTTTTTTAATATATTAATTTATTAAAATTAGATAAATAACCCCTATGTTATAAACTAGAGAAGTATTTAATTTCTTATCATTTCTCGTATTAAGTGTTTTTTTAATTAAATTATAATAATTAATTAAACTGTAGGAATACTTATGAAAAAAATACTACTAAAAAATAAATTACCTACGTATTAATTATAAATGATAATTTCAACTACTTTTTAAAATTTTCTAAATTAGTTAGAAATATTTCATGTTTAATACCTTTCAATTGATAAATGAGGCTTTGATCTTGCCACCAAGGCCAACCTCGTATGGAAAAAATACACTTTTGGGCATCTTTAATGCTCCCCCTATTTAAAATTACAAGGCATTCTGGTGTTTTCTATGAGCAATTAACGATTTTTTTAAAATGTCTTTAATAGATATTTGAAATGAATGGAATTTTTATATTTATTTGTGATTAAGTTACCCTATAAAATAAGGGTATATATGAAGATAGTAAGTAGTAATTCTTAACGATGTGTTAACCGTTTTCTTGAGAATGAAAGTTAGGTAAAAATATCTTATAATTTCAAATGAATGGAGTATCTTATATACTTTTTTTTAATCTCTTAACTAGGACATGACCAGCTACACTTAATACACCCATCATTGTTGGTTTAAAAATGTTACTATATAACTTCTTTCACGAATTTTACATTCTTCATCATCTATTTAATCATTAAACACACACAAGATGGTATATTTTAAGTACTTGCGCTAATTATAGTCCAAACTTTGAAGAGAAATTACTTGTGATTTCAATTTTTTTTTTTGCCCACCCGATTTACCGGAGTTTTGCCCCGACTATATTCGGATTTGACCTGCGTCGTGCACCTGGCTATGGTGGGTGAGTCTCCCAACGAAAATTTTCTGCGTACATCAAGGCTCGAACTTGAGACCTCGTTTAAGCGATACCGAACCGTTTATCACTCAGACCAATCCCGTTGGTCTTGTGATTTCATATTAATTTGCGTCAAATGTTTCAGCAAACCACGATGCAATTTTGACGACCACATATAATTACGCCAGTCTAACCATACAAGTGATATATCGATCGCTGGACAAAATCGTAAATCAGCCTTTTGTTCTTACACGGCACGCACTGTAATTTTAATATATACGGTATTTAAATGAGATACTAATAAAAAACAAGTAACAAATCACCGTCCCAAGGCGACGAGCCAAGTTGGCTAAACATATTCAAAGCAACCGCAAAAAAACAAAAAAGTGAAATATTGCAGATAAATATGTGACGTTATTTACCTATATATAGTGCAGGAGCAACAAGTTTACCGGTTCAATTCGTACGTAGTTCACGTCTCCAACTATGAAATATGCCCCATCCCAGTTACTCACCTACTCTGGCGTCATCCACTTGCATTGACCTGGCCCCCAGCTACCCACCAATGACATTGTTATAGTGCGATACAGTAGTTCCACGTTGCAACACGGTGGCCGTGCGATAGCTAGTTGAGGATCGCACGGCACAGAATGATTCTCAACCACCAACCCCCCCTCCCTTGTGGCCTTCTGCCACTCCTTCCTTATGCCCACCTACCCACACCCACGCTCTCACCTCATCACCCTCTCTTATATAACTCAACTCGCTTCCCCTTCTTCCTCTCAGGAAATCCCGTCCTTCATCCCCAAGATTTCCTTTCATCTTCAACCTCTACCTCCTCGATCCCTTCATTTGATCTATATTCTTCCTATTCCTTCTTCCACTCCTACTATATCATTATTATTATCATGGAGTCCATCGCCAAGGCCAACGGTCACCATCAGAATGGCTCCTTCTGCTTGAGCAATGGCACCGCTGATCCCCTGAACTGGGGCCTCGCCGCCGAGTCCCTCAAGGGCAGCCACTTGGACGAGGTGAAGCGCATGGTGGAGGAGTACCGGAAGCCGGTGGTCAGCCTTGGCGGCAAGACTCTCACCATCTCTCAGGTGGCTGCCATTGCCGCACATGACCAGGGCGTTAAGGTGGAGCTGTCGGAGTCGTCCAGGGCCGGCGTTAAGGCCAGCAGCGACTGGGTCATGGACAGCATGAACAAGGGAACTGATAGCTACGGTGTAACCACCGGATTCGGGGCCACCTCTCACAGGAGAACAAAGCAAGGCGCTGCTCTGCAGAAAGAGCTCATCAGGTATGGTTCCTCTCTACTCCTGCCTCTTCGTGAATTCATTGATGTTTCCTGTCAACGATGACATGCGAAAATTCCGGGTGATCGCGGTTACTTACAAAAAATAGAGAAAGAAAAAAAAAATAGTCAAATAGCTACCTATTCCGTAAAAAGGCCCGGAGAACTTAATACCTAGCTAGTATTTAATATAGATTATCCTAATAATACATATATGGAGGGGGGGTTTTGGGGTAATAAATTTATTTTGAAAGTTAAGGAATACTCGTTTATGAATTATTTATAGCATACAAATTACAAAGAATGTAAAAAAAATTAAAATTAAAAATGTATTTAACAATCTAATTGGGCTTGATATATTTATTTTAAGGAAAAGAAGTCCTATGGAATTTTTTCAAAAATTATTTCAGTAAAAAATTAAAAATATTATAAAAAAGGCTTTTAAATTTTGAAATCACGTTAAATATTCAAAAGAAATAAATCTAACTTCAATTGATAATTTCTTAAAAAAGTTCAAATAAATATTAAGAAAAAATAATAGTGAATATAGTAACAAGAATATATGAATTTTATAATATATATGATGTGTAATTTGTTTTTGTCCAAATAATTTAACTTTGTATGTTGTTAAATCATGATTTTCGAAAACTATTGGGTAGGATATGTATCTTATAAGGATTTTTTTAAAAATAAAATAAAAGGAGGTAGGTAGCTAGAATACGGTAATGGCAAAAAAAAAAAGAAAGAAAGAAAAAAGAATATAATAATACAGAGACAAGTAACTTTTACGCATTGTTTGGCATGGGGTATTTGGGGGGAAGGTAGGAGAAGGGGAGGGATTTTGCTGCCCTCCCCTTGTTTGGCTTGTTAAAATATTTAGGAGGGGAGGGAAAATTTTTTAAAATTTTCCCTCCCCCCTCCAACTTTACTTCCCCTCCAAAATTGGGGGAATTTGGAGGGGAAGTGTGATATAATTATTATATAATATTCATATACCCATAATTTTTTTAATATCCTAATATTACTCTTATATTATATTTTATTAAAATATTATGTAAAATAATATAAGGTAAATTTGTCTATATAAAAGTATTTTCCCTCCCTTTCCTTCTTGAATCAAACAAGGTAATATGAAAATCCCTCCCCTCCTCTCCCTTAATGTTAATCCAAACAAGGTAATAATAAAATCCCTCTTTTTTCCTTCCTTTCCTTTCCTTTCCTTTCCCTCTATTAAAATCCCTCCCCCCCGTTGAGCCAAACATACCCTTAGCGGGTAGCTGGGAAGCGTCAGGAACTAGGAGGACAAGCATGCATATTAGAACATGTATCACCGGTTTGCCGGCCAGATCGGTCTCCACACATGACTCTGTTGGCTTGTCCTCGGTGTAGCATCTTAATTCTCAACCAAATTATTGCTGATCAATGATCAAAGATATTCTCTTTTTGTAATTTTGTTTGTGGCCGTCGACTCCTCAATTTCACCCGGGGTGTTCATCTGGCAGTTATTCTACGAATATGAAGGTTAATATATGAATACCGTTTCTGATCATTGCGTCCTTTATATTTCAGATTCTTGAACGCCGGAATATTCGGCAATGGCACAGAGTCTTGCCAAACTCTGCCACACTCCGCCACAAGAGCCGCCATGCTTGTCAGAATCAACACCCTTCTCCAAGGATACTCTGGCATCCGATTTGAAATCCTAGAAGCCATCACCAAGTTCCTCAACCACAACATCACCCCATGCTTGCCACTTCGTGGTACCATCACAGCCTCCGGCGATCTCGTCCCTCTGTCTTACATCGCCGGTTTACTCACCGGAAGACCCAACTCCAAAGCCGTTGGACCCAACGGAGAAGCCCTTAATCCTAAGGAAGCTTTTCAATTGGCAGGCATCGAGTCCGAGTTCTTCGAATTGCAGCCCAAGGAAGGGCTTGCTCTTGTAAATGGTACTGCCGTTGGTTCTGGCTTGGCTTCCATGGTTCTCTTTGAGGCTAACATTCTCGCCGTGCTCGCTGAAGTTCTTTCTGCCATTTTCGCTGAAGTCATGCAAGGGAAGCCTGAATTTACAGACCATTTGACCCATAAATTGAAGCACCACCCCGGCCAGATTGAAGCCGCTGCGATCATGGAACACATTTTGGACGGAAGCTCCTATGTTAAAGCAGCCAAGAAGTTGCACGAGATGGATCCTCTGCAGAAACCTAAACAAGATCGCTATGCCCTTCGAACTTCACCACAATGGCTTGGCCCTCTCGTTGAAGTTATCAGATTCTCCACCAAATCAATTGAGAGAGAGATCAACTCTGTGAACGACAACCCCTTGATTGACGTTTCAAGGAACAAGGCTCTGCACGGTGGTAACTTCCAGGGTACCCCAATTGGGGTCTCCATGGACAACACTCGTCTGGCTATTGCTTCCATCGGAAAACTCATGTTTGCTCAGTTCTCTGAGCTCGTCAATGACTTCTACAACAATGGCTTACCTTCCAATCTCACTGCCAGTAGAAACCCTAGCTTGGATTATGGTCTCAAGGGAGCTGAAATCGCCATGGCTTCTTACTGCTCTGAACTTCAATACCTTGCCAATCCCGTGACAAGCCACGTCCAAAGTGCAGAGCAACACAACCAAGATGTGAACTCTCTGGGTTTGATCTCTTCTAGGAAAACAAACGAAGCCATTGAGATCTTGAAGCTCATGTCTTCCACATTTTTGGTTGCTCTCTGCCAAGCAATTGACTTGAGGCACTTGGAAGAGAACTTGAAGAACACAGTGAAGAACACCGTTAGCCAAGTTGCCAAGAGAACTCTGACCACAGGTGTGAATGGAGAACTCCACCCTTCAAGATTCTGCGAGAAGGATTTACTGAAAGTTGTAGACAGAGAGTACGTGTTTGCCTACGCCGATGATCCCTGCAGTGCTCTTTACCCATTGATGCAGAAACTCAGGCAAGTTCTCGTGGACCACGCACTGGCCAATGCCGAAAACGAGAAGAACACGAGCACATCAATCTTCCAAAAGATCGGAACTTTCGAGGAGGAATTGAAGAACGTGTTGCCGAAGGAAGTTGAGAGTGCAAGAGTTGCATGTGAGAGCGGCAATTGTGAGATTCCAAACAGGATCAAGGAATGCAGATCATACCCTCTGTACAAGTTTGTGAGAGAGGAGCTGGGAACTCAGTTGCTGACCGGCGAGAGGGTGATTTCACCGGGCGAGGAGTGTGACAAGGTGTTCACAGCGTTATGTCAGGGCAAGATCATTGACCCTCTTCTGGAATGTGTTGGCCAGTGGAATGGTGCCCCTCTTCCAATCTGTTAATTCTTCAGCTTCTTCCTCGTGGAGACGGTTTCCTTTATATATATATATATATATATATATATATATATATATATTCGTATGTGCAGTGCAGTTATAAACAGTTGGCCTGGTTTGTTAGTTTGGGGATGATGAAGGCCGCCTCAGGCAAATCAGCCTAGAAAGTTGGCTGTTCTAGTTTGCTTAATGTCAGGAGGATATTGTAATTTTTCGTTTAAATTGAAATTTAATATAATTTGTTTGTCATAATGGCTTCTGCTAAATTTCTCTGTTTAGGCCACCAAATTCACTTGTTCTTGCTTCTCTCTCGGCCAACCTGTCTTCAAAGTGAAGTTACAGAAAGTGAGCTTTAGCCGATGAATCCGTTTTTGTGGCCTCATTTTAAATTTTGACGGCTACTTCTTCTTTCTAAACATAAAGATGCTCAAGTAGTGATATTGTCAATATATTAATGGATGCTCTCCTGTTTTGTGACATACAGCTTAGCATTGAAAGAGATATTCACGATTATAATATACAAATTTATTTTATTTTTTCCGAATAATCTATCTGCCAAATTACAATCCTTTTGCAGCAAGTTATACGTATTGGTCAACGCTACAAAATAAAATTTTGTTCAGTGAACTTGGATGACGCTAGAGACTTAGGGTATGTTTGGCTGGGGAGGGATTTTAATAGAGGGAAAGGAAAGGAAAGGAAAAGAAGGAAAAAAGAGGGATTTTATTATTACCTTGTTTGGATTAACATTAAGGGAGAGGAGGGGAGGGATTTTCATATTACCTTGTTTGGTTCAAGAAGAAAAGGGAGGAAAAATACTTTTATATAGACAAATTTACCTTATATTATTTTACATAATATTTTAATAAAATATAATATAAGAGTAATATTAGAATATTAAAAAAATTATGGGTATATGAATATTATATAATAATTATATTACACTTCCCCTCTAAATTTCCCCAATTTTGGAGGGGAAGTAAAGTTAGAGGGGAGGAAAAATTTTAAAATTTTTTACCTCCCCTCCTAAATTTTGTAATGAGCCAAATAAGGGGAGGGAAGTAAAATCCCTCCCTCCCCTAAATATCCCGTGCCAAACAAACCCTTTAAGGGGGCAGTCGTTTTCTTTCAAATCATTAATCACTAGTCAATTTTTAATATGTTAATATGTTTTTATTGGCTAAAATATACGTTTTATTTTTTAAATATACATCAAATTTTAGTATAATCATTTAAATTTAAAAATAAACTGAGGTGATATGGCATGACATATTTAAAATTTAAAATGTATAAAATTCTTACTATCCACTTAGGGCTTATTTGGCACGAGGTATTTGGGGGGAAGGGATGGGGGAGGGAAGGATTTTACTTCCCTCCCCTTGTTTGGCTCATTACAAAATTTAGGAGGGGAGGTAAAAATTTTTAAAATTTTCCCTCCCCCACCAACTTTACTTCCCCTCCAAAATTGGGAGAATTTGGAGGGGAAGTGTGATATTATTATTATATAATATTCATATACCCATAATTTTTTTAATATCCTAATATTACTCTTATATTATATTTTATTAAAATATTATGTAAAATAATATAAGGTAAATTTGTCTATATAAAAGTATTTTTCCTCCCTTTCCTTCTTGAACCAAACAAGGTAATATGAAAATCCCTCCCCTCCTCTCCCTTAATGTTAATCCAAATAAGGTAATAATAAAATCCCTCTTTTTTCCTTCCTTTCATTTCCTTTCCTTTCCTTTCCCACTATTAAAATCCCTCCCTCTCCGTTGAGCCAAACACACCCTTAGTTTATATTATTTTTAATATTTTAATTTTCAAAAAGTTGCCATTCTGTCTCTTATCTTTCTCGCATCCCATCTTCATCAGCCCCATGGTCGTCATCCTTTCTTCAGAAGTCAGACGCCGTGAGATCGAGATCTAACCATCACCGGCCATTGCAAGGAGATATAGAAAACATAACCCCCAAATCTTTCTCTCCCTCTTCACTCTATAAAACAAGAATGTAAATTTCATTGCTCTAGTTGTTCTTCGTCTGGCGGGTGGAGAAGAGATGGGGAAAAAGAAATTTGAAGGTGAACTTCGATCACAGTGACGCGAATTAATTCATCCAGAGGCTTCATTAGTTGGTTTCTCTGTAGAATCAATGGGGTTAAGGATTATTATGGAATTAGAAGAAAGAGATGAGATTCTAAGAAACTTAAAGCCCGTATTGAGTAGTTTGTTCCCCGGTCAGAGTAAGAAGAGAGAGATTTAGGGTTCTGTTTTCCAGATTTCCGGATGGCGGACGATGGTTATGAAAAATATGTGATGAGGGAAAAATAAGGGATCAAAGACAGAAAAATTAAAATATTTAAAATAAGATAAATTAAGTAGGCAACAAGAATTTTATATATTTTAAAATGTAAGCACGCATGTCAACATTTAATTGATGACTTACCATTTTTCTTTAGATAAAATTAATAATATTAAAGATTAAATATATATTTTAGCTATTTATATTTCTATCAGTGCTACGTTTCAGCCATTCATATGTCTAAACTCCTTATTTTGAATAAAAAATTAAAAACTAAATGAAAGTAATATATACGTGTCTGTGTAGGAAAATAGGGAGTAAAATATTTTAAGAGCTATCTTGTGATATTTAGGATTTTTAAGTAAAAATTAGGATATTATGTTTTAGAATTATTCTTATGGTTAAGATAAAATATCAATATCTACAATATTTTTTTTATTATCTCCTGTAAGATTCAAAAGATATTAAAGAGATAATATACCCATATCCCCAAATTATCAAGATATTAAAATAAATATTTTCTCCCACTGTTTAAGCAAACTCGCATTTATTCAGTCTATAGACGTAAGTCCCTCGAGCAAAGTGAGAGGTATTGTTGATGGGCAGGGGATCAGACCCCCAAATTTCTCATTCTTATTTCATCCTTCTTTTTCTTTATTTTTCAACCAGCATCATATTAAATGGCTATGTAGATAAGAGTTTAAAGAAATTTATAAAAAAAAAAGTTTTTAAATAATTTTAAAAAAATATTTTTGGAGAACAGTTTATAGTGAATAAATGAGTATTTAGATAGTTATTATCGATTTTTATAATTAAAAAATTATCAAAAAATATATGATTTTATTAAAAATATAAGAGATGAGAGAGTGAATAAAAGATAATAAAGAAGAGAGATGAGTGAGGATTGAGAGAAGAGATGATGGATAAGAGAGAAAAGAGAGGAGAGAATATATAAAAAAAATATGAGTAAAATAGTAATTAGATAGTATATAAATTTTTTTACTATTTTATAAACTAGTCTTAATAGTTTATCCAAATTTTAATTTAAAACTATAATTTAATTTAAAAATTATTTTAGATAAATATAATTATTTATTTTAAAATTTTTAAAATTAAAATTTAAGTTATAAGTACTTTTAAAACTTGTTGAGATTTCACAAAACAGGCACAAAGTCTCGTCGTCCAAAATTCCAAAATTCTATTTTTTGTGTTTATTTAATTAAAACTGAGTTGTTCTTTAGAAAGAGGTCAGGGTTATCAAGTCTCTATTCGAGTAAGTTATCAATTACTCTTTAATATAAATCTAGATATTTAAGAGGTAGTATGTCTCTTTAAATATTATGATTAGAACTATAATAATATAATATTTTTTAAAATTTAAATATACTCTAAATAGTTGCATGTTTTAGCTCAACTCAACCCAAAGTTGAGTGTTCCTTTTTTTTTAATACAAATTTTTTAAATAAAAATTAAGCTCACTTACGATTTTTTTTCCACCCGATTTATAGGAGTTTTACCTCAACTATATTTGGATTCGACCCGCGTCGTGCACTTGGTTATGGTGGATAAGTCTCTTAACGGGAATTTTCCGTATATTCTAAGACTCGAACTTAAAATTTTGTTTAAGCGATACCGAACTGTTTATTATTCAGATTAATCTCCATTGGTTCACTTGCTATTTAAAAGTAAAACGATTTTTTTTTTTCCTTTTAACAATATTATGTCGGGCAGCTGAGTGTTCTGTTGCTTCTGTATGGATCCTTATATATTGGGCCTGCAGTTGGCCTCTGAAACAATGCACTAATATTGCACTCGGTAAAAAGAACTGATGCGGAGGGACTCCTTGTAATTGGCCTGGCTACTCCTGCATTGGCGCTTGGAACCTTCGACTTTTCGGAAGGGTCAGTGTATAGTTTGGCATCTTCATCGGTGGTGGTCGTCAACGATGGCTTCTCTACTTCTTAGACGATTTCTTGGGAGGCGCAGCAGCCAGGTTTTCTCTTTGTCAGATCTTAGGGCTTTCTCATCCGTCTCTACTTCGATCCGAGCCACTCTTTTCCCTGGCGACGGTATTGGTCCCGAGATCGCCGACTCTGTCAAACAGGTTTTTCTTCCCCTGCCATTATTTCTTACTTCCAATTCCGTGTCCTTTACCTTCGATTCGAATAATAGTTCTTCGCACCTTTATTTTGATTACTGTACCGGAATCAATTATGAGCTCCGTCGTTGATTCATATGCTTCTTACTGTCCAAATTATACGGTGGCCAGGGGTTTCATTTGACCTTAAATTCATTATTTCAATGTTCAGACTTGTGATTATCTGCTAAACTGTCTGTTCCGCACTGATACTTCTGGATTCTGTCTTTTATTTTTTTTAATGTAGCACTTTCCGATTTGTTGTTGTAGACATTTTTTAATTATGTATTTCCGATTGGTTGGTTTGCATCCGGAAAATTCTTTGAAAAGTATTCTCTGCACCTATTGATGCTATTCTGTTCAAAATGAGCATCGTTTTTATGACTATTTGACACACTCTCCCTTTTTTTCAGAGAAAATATTTTTGTAGAAGAAAAAAACTTAGACAATAATCTCGAAGAAAATATCTTAAAATGAATCCATTTTTATCGAAAGCTCTTAGTGTTGTTTATTGTGTTGACTTGAAAGGAATCTACCTTGTTTAGAAGGTTGTAAGAATTAAACGAGGCAACATTTTGCAGTTGACTAGTACACCAAGCATGGGAAAACGTTTTTCAGCACTAAATAGTGGGTTGTTTTTTTCCCTTTTGGGTAACTATGTTGTATTCTGAACACTAGGAACTATAGGAAACCTTTTCCAGGAAGTCATTTGTCTGAGTTCCCCCTGAATGTCAAGGTTGCCGTGAGTGTAACTTGTTTTAACTTTAGAGATATCATTAAACTATTGCCTTTTCAACCTAGATCATTTCGTATTATGCTTGGAAATATGTCAAAGTTAAGTTCTGAATGAGACTTCTCAAGTTTTTAGTGTGGCTGCATATACTATCTTTAAGCTATAGCATCCTTTGTACATCTGAATTGTAATATCAATATGGAGAAGTAAAGAATAAAGGCACTGATGCCAAGATAAAATATGGGATGAAGAAATAAGAATAGTTTCTGTGGCCTGTGATCAAGGCTTTAGACTTCCAGATGGTGCTAGTGAAGGTTTGTTTATTTATGGATTATGAAATCCATTTTTTACTTTGTTTATTTGATTTCGGTTGTTGTTATTATTGAATGGCGTATTTGATTTATTTGGTTGCTGAAATTGATTAATAAAAGTTGTGGTTTAGTCTTCCTAGTCTCTTTTTCTCTGTATATTTCTGCTTATGTATGTTGATAAAACTTTATTCATTTAGTGAATTTAATGAACTGTTCTTTCAACAACTTTGTTTGCAATTAGGTGTTCAGTGCTGCTGAAGTACCGATAGAATGGGAAGAGCACTATGTTGGGGATATGATTGATCCTCGAACACAGAGTTTTTTAACATGGGAAAGCTTGGAATCAGTTAGGCGAAATAGGGTTGGTTTGAAAGGACCAATGGCCACCCCTATTGGAAAAGGTCATCGTTCATTAAACCTTACTCTTAGGAAGGAACTTAATTTGTATGCCAATGTCCGACCTTGTTATAGTCTTCCTGGCTACAAAACTCGCTATAATAATGTAGACCTTATCACTATCCGTGAAAATACAGAAGGGGAGTACAGTGGACTTGAACATCAGGTAAGTTTCTAGCAATTGATGTTACATTCTATAATTGAATCTATGACTGATATTAACTCTCATCAACCCCCATCTACTGTTGACAGGTTGTGAGAGGTGTAGTAGAGAGCCTCAAAATTATTACACGTCAAGCAAGTTTAAGAGTGGCTGAGTATGCTTTTCATTATGCCAAGACACATGGAAGAGAGAGGGTGTCTGCAATACACAAAGCCAACATTATGCAAAAAACTGACGGACTTTTCCTTAAGGTTCACAGATACATAAAATTGCATGTATAATCAATTGGCTTCGTTTTTTATCCATGAATCCTTCCATTAACTTGTATTTTGAATTGTTTTCAGTGTTGCCGTGAGGTTGCTGAGAAGTATCCTGAGATAACTTATGAGGAAGTTGTCATTGACAATTGCTGTATGATGGTATGTTGTCTCCCTATATAAATATTGGCAAATTGGATGTGTGATACAATTGCATTTGGAAATTGTTGTGTCAGAAAAGGAATAACGCTTGCTCTTGCCCATTTACAGCTTGTGAAGAATCCAGCTTTGTTTGATGTATTAGTGATGCCTAACCTTTATGGTGATATTATCAGTGACCTTTGTGCTGGCTTGGTTGGAGGATTGGGCTTAACACCAAGGTATTATCATTTTTCGTTAAAAAATGTAGAATGTTATGAGTACCATTTGACACAATTTTTTAATGTCGACAGCTGCAACATTGGCGAGGGTGGTGTTGCACTAGCTGAGGCTGTGCATGGTTCAGCACCTGATATTGCTGGGAAGGTGAGCTGTCCCAACCAGTCCCCAATCTTCATTAATCTTCAATCTTTTCACCTTTTTTTCCCTTTTTGAACAATAAATCTTTTCACCTTGTTATTGTTGAGTTTGCATTTTTTGGGGTGCCTTTTTCCCCCCACTTCTGTTTGATTTGTGACGGCATTGGAGGAATTTATAGCTTAAGTTACAGAGTTTCCCGCCATCTAGATTGATCGTGAAATTATAGGTTTTATTTTTAACGCTATTGTTTTGGTTACTGATAATGAACATTCCTCCTTGGGAATCTGAGGCCTATATCTATTCACAAGTTTAGTTATAAATGTTTCAGATATAAAATGCCGTTAAGCCTCCATAGAATGCAACTATTTACAAAATTAATGACAAGTAATAGTTGCCCCTGAAATGTGGAATGTGACCTGTGTATAAAAAGTTGAAAAGAGTTCAATTTCTGTCAATATCATGGGCATTAATTGTCTACTGAAAGACTTGGGTAGTGGACATGCCTTTTGCAACTTGGAAGTCTAATTTGGTGGCGGTGTTTTTCAAATGAGATCTTTTGAAATGTCTGTGATCTGTGTAATTCAATTTTCTGCTATTATTGTTACCCTGCTTTGAAAAATTTTGTAGCAGTACTAATTATATGTGCTTATTCATATCTTCTTTGGATTTATATAGAATTTGGCGAATCCAACTGCTTTGCTACTGAGTGGTGTTACCATGCTGCGCCATCTTGAACTCCATGACAAGGCGGAGCGGATTCAAAATGCCATACTCAACACAATTGCCGAAGGGAAGTACCGAACTGCTGACCTTGGTGGCAGCTCATCAACAACCGACTTTACAAAAGCAATTTGTGATCATCTTTAAATTTTTGCTTTGGGGTCAGCAAAAAGGAAAATTCATTGCTTATGATTTTTGCCCCAGCCAAGTTCTAATTTATTTACCAGTTTTTCCGTTAAGAGTAAGATTACATCAACTTAAATGAATAGCTCACCTGCATAGTTACCTTACCTCAAAAGATGAGGAATGGATGGGCAAACATGGCTTCAAATATTCGGGGCCAATGCAGTTGCATGGCATTAATGAGGGCGATGGAGTCTCTACTCTTAAAATTTAACCTCATGGATGTAAAACCTCGGCTATCCTTAATTGTTATTCTTTGTCAATAATGTAGCCACATAAAAGCACCATATGATGCTATGTCATCAAACTAAAGATTTTCTTTTGCAGTCATTTCAAACTTGTGATTATATGCCTACTATAGGATTATCTGGGATGCTAACGCGTTGCCCATTACAAATTTTGAAATGGAATAACCAAGCATGAAGTCGTCACATTAGGTTTGCGTTGCAGTTTTCGGGCAATACTTCTCGCTTCTCTGGACCCCTGTACGATTGGAGGGAATTAGATTAACCTCTCCATCCTTTTTTCTTCCTTTCTTTTTCTTGGGATCTGAAAGCTCTGCAGTCTTGAACCTTTTGATTGTTATAACACGAAACTTCCAAAATTCCATAGAAGAGTGTCCCTGCACCACTCCTTTTGTAATAATTTAATGATACCATATCTTCAAGTTTAGGGCTAGCACTTAAATGTGGAAGTAAATATTGCGTTTACGCTGATCGATATTTCACTGTATATGATTTTAGCTTGAATTTGATCTTTAATGGCCAAGAAAAAAACTATTATGTTTTAGTTGATCCAAAGTTATGCACACTCTTATTACAAGTTTTGTAATCTTGGGTTACTTCTTTCTCATAGGACGCCTCGTTGTAACTAATTTGGAATTTGAAAAACAAAAACAAAAAACTACTTAGGATTGTAATTCCCCAACTTCTTTGTCTTCTCTCTTTTAATCCAAGCATGACACTAAAAGATTCACTTTCCATTTCAAAAAAAAAAGAAGCATCAAACATACCAACCGGGTTGAGTACTACTAGAAGTAGAATGAGTTAATTTCTCATAATATGAGGTACTAATGTTTGAGTCTTCACTGAGAGAGGTGACCATGTCTCAAATATGATTGTTTTATGATTAGGAAAAAAATTACACAAAAAATTTAAAATTATCATTACTTGATTTTAGAATATTATCTTACCATCTTGCTTGATGATGGATATTATCTTACTTTTCAATCCTGATTAAGATGATATTAATTAATAATTAATTTATGCTCTATCTTTTTTATTAGACGCATATTAATGTCACAGATAGATGCCAAGTGGGGAGTTTTGAACCATATCCTCTAATTTTTTTAATTTAATCAAATTTATATCAATAAGAAAGTATTAATACTCCTTCGATCTTTAATATAGAATTTAATTGAAGAGTTGATTTTGGTTCTAAATATAATACCTATTTTTTATATTTATTAATTTTTTTTATATTTCTTTAACAATAATCAAACAAAAGAGAGAAGGAGGAAGTTAAGGAAGATGATTAAAGTATTTTAATAAAAATATATTATATTAATTAATTTAAATAATTTTTTAATTTAATTAAATTAATTAAATATATTTTATATTAAAGATGATGAGTATTATGCATAGAAATGGTGGTTTTTAAGTAGATGATACCCTCTCTCTCACATACACACAAAATTATACCCATATTAATTTTCTAAATGTAGCAATTTTAAAAGGAGTACAAGGAATACTAAAGAGAATACTCAACGAGATTATTGAGCGGAATCTCTTAGTCAATAATATATTCAAGGATTTAGTTTTTGATAGAATATAATAACATCGTATGATCTATGTAGTCGACTCTATTTAATAGGATAATGCTTATTGTTGTTGTTGCCGTTGAATAGCAACTTCACTCATCCTTCACATCAAATGATTGCTCCGCGCCTCTGCGGCTAATTTTAAAGCAATCTCTGTATCACTATAAGACATAGAAAGTCAGCACCCATCCACAATCTCTGCTGTTAATATGGAGATTTCATGAATGAATATTTTTAAAAACGTTATTTAAGTCATGAAATTGAAGATCTTGAAAATGTATCTTTCACTTTGTTGCTTATTGTTGATTTTTAAAATATACGCGCGTGTAAATGTGTGTGTGTGTGTGTATAGGCCGCAGAGTTTACTCATTTCGGACGCTTTGGAGTGCATTATGCTGATTTCCACCCACCCACTAATGACAATGGCGAGTTGGTGGGAGTGTTGATGCTGACTTCTCAAAAAGAGAATGGCAGATACCCGTGATATCTGCCTGATGGATTCGAAATTGATTAAAAATAAAAGATTGTGAAGGAGTAAATGGCTCTAAATTCCTCCAAGTCGAGTCTTTAGCTTCTGCTTGTCTCTCCCACCATCATCTATCCATGGCGTCCCAAGGCATTCTATTGGGAATGGGTAATCCCCTCCTTGACATCTCATCCGTCGTCGACCCTGACTTCTTGCAAAAGTAAGCACGTTTGATCTCCTCACTCTTTTCTTAGTTTTCTTCTTTTATTTTCTGGCTGGCAATATTCTTTGTTTTAAATTTCAAATAGTTCCCCAATCTAAGTTAGTCTAATCTTTCATGTCTCCTTGAGCTTCATTTCACACTCACCTACCGTTTGCTCTTGAATTCATATCTTAGAGACGTCCTACCGAGTTTATTTTAATTAGTTTGCTTACAAGAGAATCCTGTGAGTGTTAGTTCGGCCTTGCTCAAAATAGCAAGTTTACAGAATTTGTTGGTTCTTGCGGTCACAGTGAGGTATTTGACTTTTTCTTGGCTTGCGCTCTACAAGTTTATGGATGGATGATATCCGGCGATCCGTTCTATTCCAAACTTTGTTCTATCGTGTGTATACGACGTCTCTCATTATCTGCTTTGTCAAAAATTCATGATTGGCTCATATTTGATCATCAACGTCGAGGATCACATCTCACTTTTCTGTGTGACAGATACGACCTCAAGTTGAACGATGCAATTCCTGCAGACGAAAAGCACCAGCCTATGTAAGAAATCTCACTCGATGCTCGACTACAGTTGTTGACAAATTCAAGTTTTTTTACTGATAGTGTTCATTGTCTGACTTATGTTTGGCGTTAGTCACTGTTGGAACCGTCATCCTTCAATTGCGCATTTTCTTCGTTATGGTTAGGCATATTCGGTAGTATGAATTACTAGTAAGTTTCATTCGCAGATCAACTAAGTGAATTTGTTTTGGCTTATTGGCCTTCTGATTAATTTTCTTATTGCATCATTCTGTGAAAGATACAAGTACGTTACCTGGTTGCCAAGTAAAGGCAGAATATAGCGTAGGACTTGTGATCTACTACTGGGGATAGAACCTCGGAACAGTTGGTTCCCAAGAGAACCTGGACTCTACATTTTCTTTATCATCTTGGAATCATTCTTATTGACATGAGATAATTTAACTATGAGTTGAACTATGGACCAATCTGATGCATATGATCATCTCAGGTTCGAAGAAATGACCACAAAATATAACGTGGAGTACATAGCTGGAGGTAACACGTTAGGTCTAACATTGGCTTTGAGAAAATTGATTTATTTGTCACGTCATAAGCACGCTTAAAACAAAATTCGGAGTACTCTTTGAATTCTCAAAAATTTTCTAATTGTTAGGTTCTACTCAGAATTCAATCAGGGTTGCACAGGTATGTACTTAAACAATTATGATTCATAATAGAATCTGGAATCTTGATCAAAGTAATTTACTATTTGTCTTGTAGTGGATGCTTCAAACGCCAGGTTTAACGACTTACATGGGTTGCATTGGAAAGGATAAATTTGGAGAGGAGATGACGAAGAGTTCAAAAGATGCTGGCGTGAATGTAGGTTCTATCTAGTCTCACTTTATTTGTAATCTGTTTCTCTGAAGCGGACCCCAGAATTTTCTTTTCTAAAATAACATTGTTCATTCAAAATCAGGTTCAATATCATATAGATGAAACCATACCTACTGGAACTTGTGCTGTTTGCGTAGTTGGTGGTGAAAGGTCAGATATCAATCTGATCTTTTCCTAGAACTTATATCTCGGGTTCAATACATTTGCAACAGTCTGGATATTTTCGGGTCTTTCTTAATGATCTTAAGTTGGACTTAAATTTAGGTCTCTTGTTGCCAATTTAGCGGCTGCAAATTGCTACAAGTCTGAACATTTGAAGAGACCAGAAATTTGGGCTTTGGGTACGTATCTTCTTGGTCTATGCTGGGTCTCTCTCTGTTTTCCCCCCTACCCCTCATTTCAGCATAATCCCGGAGACTGATATCTGATATGATGCAATCTTTTATTTAATAGTTGAGAAGGCCAAGTATTTCTATATTGCTGGCTTCTTCCTCGTTGTCTCCCCAGATTCCATTCAGTTAGTTGCTGAACATGCAGCTGTAAATAATAAGGTCTGATAAGATGAAATTGGCCTTGCCTTCTTACTTGCTGTTTCTGATATTTTCCTATTTTGCTTCTGTATGCAGGTCTTCATGATGAACCTCTCTGCCCCGTTCATCTGTGAGTTCTTCAAGGAAGCACTTGATAAAGTTTTGCCGTAAGGAACTTTCTCATTCAGGTTCAAGCGAATAAAATTGATATATTGATCTCAAGGATGGCCTTTCTGGATTCAGGTATATGGACTTCGTTTTCGGAAACGAGACTGAGGCAAGGTCATTTTCTGAAGGGCATGGCTGGGGGGTAAATTTGACTTGCTATTTTTCTAGCCGATCTCTGCATTTGTGGTCTTCAGATATTTGACTTGTTAGGTCTTTACCAATTGACTAGATTGATGATGTGGAGAAGATAGCTCTGAAGATTTCCCAGTTACCAAAGGCATCAGGAACACACAAAAGGATCACTGTTATCACACAAGGAGCAGATCCTGTGTGTATTGCAGAGGACGGGAAGGTGAAAAAGTTCCCTGTGATACCACTCCCTAAAGAGAAACTTGTTGATACGAACGGAGCAGGTACCTGTCCAATTGCTTAGGAGTTACAATGTGGTATAAAGTTGCTTGAGTGCATAAAAATCTTTATTTTATATATATATATATATATATATATATATATCAAAGTGGATCGAGGAAATCATACATCCAAAATGGAAAAATGAAGGTGATATATAGCATCGTTGCTTTGTTGGTAGGAGATGCTTTTGTTGGAGGATTCCTTTCACAACTGATTCGGGAGAAGACCATAGAAGAATGTACCAGAGCTGGATGTTACGCAGCAAGCATTATCATGCAAAGGTCTGGGTGTAAGTTCCCAGAGAAGCCTGATTTTAATTGACTAATCATTACTCCTCATTCTGTGGAGATTCCGATTGTCGACCACAAAGAAGGCCATTGTTGTATTTTAATTTATAGTTGCATTGGTAGTCATGGAATTAGGGGGTGATCATTAATATGGCTCTTGCCTCTTGGGTTAGAGGCGTTGGCCAAGGAATGTAGACATAGTTGCAGAGAACGGCTGATGTAGTGGAGTCCAAGGAAGAAGATTGGAGTCGGTGAGATGATGTAGTCTGCTGCATGTGAAGGTCAGTTATCAAACAAGGGAATTCCTGCTTTATGAAGAATTGTAATATAATGTCACATTATGTGTGTTTGGATAAAATTAAAAAAAAAGGATTATGGAAAAAAAAAATTTTGGATAGTTTATGAAAAATAATTTTTATAAAAGATCTTATAAAAAAAAGTAGTTCTGAATAAATAAATATTTTGATAGTTATTTTTACAATAATTTTTTATATTGATAAATTATTAAAAAATGTATGATTTGATTAAAAGTAAGAGAGATGAGAGAAGGTGGAGAAGAGAGAGTAGAGAGGAGAGAGAGTGGAGAAAAGAGATGAAAGAGGAGAAAGGGTATAAGAAAAATAAAGGTAATATAGTAATTGGATAGTTCATAAGTTCTTTTATTGTTTTAAAAGCTAGTTTTAGTAGTTTATTTAAAATTATAGTTTTAAATCATAGTTTAACCTAAAAATACTTATCTTATGTTGTTTTAAAAAATTTTTAAATTAAGGTTTAGGTTAATTTTTTTTTAAAATCTGGGTTTTCCAAACAGGCGTATTAACTGTAATAATTTGCAGCAACAGATTTGGACCTCCCAGGTGGCAGCCGTCTACTTGGATGCTTGGCAGAAGCTAACAGGATCTTTCTTTTTTTTAAAAAAAAATTATCCTGTTCTAAGCTTTCTCTTTTTCTTTATTTTTTTCTTGGTTCGGTGGAGTCTTTCGAAAGTAAAATCACATCCAATCATCGACTTTAACTCTAAATCTGTAATTCCACGACCCCACCTACATCCAATCCTAGGGCTATTTAATGATTTTAATTAATTACGGCACACTACTTTGTTTTTTTTTGCGAGAATTAATTATATCGTTTACTATTAAGCCTGGGCGTTATCTCCTCTCTCCTTTCTTTTGTTAGTACATTCCCTTTCCCTTTTTTAAGCTATAGCACCAATTTAACAATTTATAATTAGTATTTAAAATAATTATTATAAAAAAATTTATAATTAAAAAATTATTAAAAATAGTATAATTTTATTAAAAATATGAGATAATAAAAAAAAAGAGAGGATGGAAAAAAGATATAGAATAAAAAAATAAAGATAAAATATTAATTGATTAATTTATAAATTTTTTTACTATTTTAAAAGTTAATCTCAATAATTTATTTAAAAATTTAATTTTAAATAATAGTATAGTCTAAATTTTTTTTAGATAAATATAACTATTTATTTTAAAAAATTTTAAAATTAAAATTTGAGTTAATTTTTTTTTAAAACATTAATCATCATTCTTTCCAAACACATACTGTCTTTTTCGATGGAATGATAGGAGAGGCTTAATACAAAATTACAAGGGCGCGTGATATGGCAACGATTCAAACTCATGCAAATCAAATCAAATAAATGTATATTAGCTTTATCAGAATATATCATTAGAACTATTAGTTATTCCCAAAAGAAATATCCATCGTCCGTCACTAAATTAGTATTCATTGAAACATGACAGGGATATATATATATATATATATATATATATATATATATATATATATATCTTTAACAATAACGTGATAAGATAAAATAATAAGATTCTGAATTAAATCATACGCTTGCTATCTCATAATTTAAAAACGATATTTTTACTATTAAGAATTTGGAAAAAGATTAAGTTTTGAGTTTTGTCTACCAAATAAAAGGAGAAACATGACCCCCATTTTTACCCGTCTTGTGTTGTATGAAATTGTTTTATATAATAATAAAAAAAATAAGAAGTTAAATAAAAAATAACACTATCATCCTAATGAAAAATAAAATCAGTGGCAATAACAATAAAAATACATTTTTAAATATTACATAAAAAAATCTCATTCACATATACATGTCCTCGTTACTTTCTTTTTATTTTTGGGGCAACCGAAAGCAGGGTTCTTGAAATTTCTCGGGAGGTTAGGGGGCAAGTTTGGCCCACAGAGATGGTTTACAAAATGGGAGCTCCGGAGATGCGACCCGAAAACCCTATAATTCGTCGAACAATTCGGTTATTTTCCTCCCGTTTAATGAATCACAAATCTAATTCCGAACCGTCCAGCCCCTATCGGTTATCCGCTCCGGCCGTCCATTTCACGGTATGCTTCGGCGCGTGGAGACTTCCTTCTCTTACCTGGAAGTAAGTTCACATCTGCATAGCCACCTAGCTTTCTCCCACCGACGAAATCCTCGAATCGAAAAAATACCCCGACCCAACAAACGCGAATTCGAAGGCAACAGAAAATTGCAGAACCGCCATGAACCATCATCCTCGGTTGCAGAACCTACGATCAACTGCCCAACTACTCAGAGAAGCTGCCTTTTCTTTCTCTGCCAATATCGTCACCTTCCTTTTCCTTTCTCTTCTCATCTTAACCTTCCGTACCGTCGTTGAGAACGGCACTACCCATGTCACCTCTTTCATTGACCGCGATCCCTCCCTCAAAGGTCTCCTCTCTCGCCTTGACCTTGCCGGCAACACCAACTCCAATCGCTTCCGATCTCCCGAAGATCCTTCTTCTGCTGCCTTTCGCCGCAATCGTCGTCGCCCTTTTCTCCATCTCACTCGCGTCGGAACTCTAGATGATGACTTCTTCTCCAGCGATGATGACGATGGTCGCTCCTTATTCGGGCCCAACAAGAAATCGTCTGTTAACGGCAGTTTTGTGGTTTTTGGGTCGTTTAACTTGAAATCAGGGTTCTCGGATCTTGTTATCGATAATGGGATTAGGGTTTCGGAAGTGGTTCGCTCTGGAATTACTTTCAAAGCAGAAGGTTTATCTTTTGTAGACGATAAAGATATCGATAACGACAAAGAAGCTGAAAATGAAAAGGTTGAATTGGGAACTGGTCAGGAAGTAGATAGAGCGGTCGATTTGCAGTTCTTTATGAAGGGATTTGAAATCGGTCGTCGTGATGCTGCGGCGCTGTTTTTTCTTGTGAGTTTTCTGTCTGCGGTTTACGGATGGGTGATTTTAGTTTTTCTTGTTACATATTCATGGGTCTTGGGCGTCGTTTTCATTGCTGTTGTTAACGATCTATTGGGGAGGTTTGGTTCGATTGCTGGTATGATTTGGGATGGTTCCAGATTGGGACTCAAGAGGCTTTCGGGGTTCATTCTGATGAGGTGGGCCGTCAGGGACGCCTTGACTCAGCTTCTTGGACTCTGGTACTTTGGTGAAATTGAAGATCAGTATTCTTTTTTCAAGCTGTTTGTTAGATTGAAATTGATGCCATTCTCAGTTATGTCTCCGTGGATTCGAGGGTTTGAAAAGGAGATTTCCGGGTTCTTGTTCACTTGGTTTCTACTTGATACATTTGTGGCATTCATATTTTCTGTTGATGCCTGGGTTTCTATTGTGGACTCTAGGAGGAGCGGTAGAGAAATTGTGAAGGAAGGTTGTTATTTGATATCTACGATGTTGAACCAAGCTATACAAATTAAATGCTTGGAAGCTATATGTTGTGGATCATTTGTGAGATGGGTTTTAGCCCGAGTTTGTGGAAGATCTTTTGCCAAGATGTTCCAGTCAACGATGGAGGTGTACTTCATGGTTGCTTGGCTGATGTTTTACTTTGCGGCCAGGTGTAAGGATGCCAATCTACAGGGTAGGAGGTTTGGGCAGAGAGAGTTGGAAGGCTTGCTTGAAGGTCATAGATGATACATGGTGGTGACTGGATCACGATTTTTCTGCTGGGTTTAACTGCAATACTTAATTTGCTGCAATCTTTCACTTGTTAATGTTTCTCACTTTTGCAGCTTTGTCGGCCATCATTGCCAGTATGTAATTTTGTCACCAGCTATGTAGTTTATGTTCTTTACACGGAGGCCAGTATACTAGTTGTGTATATTCTGAACGAGAATACATCATGTGTATATTATTCATGCAATGATTTAATTGGTTCAGACTAAATGACATTTCATTTGGCACACACGATTACTTCCCTGCTTCATCCGTAGACTTGCCATGCAGGCAAACTTATTTTGCATTGCGGGGAGTTACTTGTGCCAGGTTTTGGCTGAAAGCAAATGTTTAGGACGATTCCATGTATGTTGACGAGCAATGTGTTTGATTCCACAAGTCTAATGTTCAGGGTTCAGAGATGACATCTATTTCTTTTCTTCAGGTTACTAACTTTAGAACAATCGATGATTTGATGGCTGTTTGAATTTCTAATTCATTATTCATTTTCTAGAATTGCGGGCAAATAATCTGTCTACTGATGTATTATCACAATTAAATCTACATTGAATGTTAGTTGAGTTTTGACTAGGGTTAAATAACCTGTAAATGCAAAATCAAATTAATTAAACATAAAACTAACAGTTTCAATTCTAGTATCCAGGTTTTAGATTTACGCCCGTGTAAATAGAAAACATATTCAGAAGAGCTAACCTCTATTTGGGGCCCAAAAATAATGTAATCTAATTTGGTAGTTCTGAATATCATAGCTAGATTGATATCTAAGTTTGGAAATAGGCGACATAATTTCCAAACTCAAGTGAGGATCCCCTGCCTATTGTTTCAAGGATACAAAAATTCGTACGCCCTGTCATCGGTTTTTTTGGGCCATCTGTACCGCGTAGTCCGGAATATGCTCTCAGCTTCTCAATTCCCATGTCCTTCTTCCATGTTGTAGAAACTTCATCATTTCATCTCCGTACCGAGTGTTCTGTTGATTTGGCGACATCAGAAGTTAGTCAAAAGTACTGAGTTTCTTTTCTTTTCCTTTCTTTCCCCAAACAATCACCGCTGTTTATGTAAAATCAAGCAATAAAACTTCATTCATGGATCTATTGCGGCCCTGGCCTCTGCCACCGGAACGGTAAATCTAAAGTACATATTTGACCGGTGAAAATTTTTGGACAAATGAAATATTTATCATATCATTCTTTAGCACTTCAAAAATGCGTCAAGGCAATGATATATTTCGTCATTAATGTGCAATGCGAACGTTTTTAGAACTTGCTTGTTTGATCATCTTATTCTGATTTGAGCAACAAATATAGAATTGATTTACACAGGTGAGCTAAATGACACTTGTGCCTACATCTACGATATCGCAACATATTAATTGTGGCTACATATTACAGATCAGCATACTTGTTAGAAAGAAACTGGACGTAATTAATTAATTATCTCAATGTCTGATTTCTCAAATACAAAGACTCGCTCCTTCGTTCTTGGGAGAGCTAGCACAGCGAAGGACACTGAGGAAAAGACGCTCGTCGCAAGGGATGCAAAGTTTTGAATAAGAAACAAAATCGTACTCTTCCCGAGCTTGATCCAGCAATGCCTTGAAGAGTGGATGTTTCAGTAATGTGACCTTGATTACAAATCTCTTGAAATTCTCCCCTACATACACGACAAGGTGACCCTTTGGGACATCACTTGGGATCGATCTTCCTTCATGCATGAACGACCAAAAAGCCCATTTACTGCAACGCTCACAGGCACAACAAGGTATCACTCGACTCTTCATTTTCTTCCACTTGTTAAGCCACACTCTCAGAAACTCTCTCTTCATGGTTATTGGGGTGCTGTGTACTGAGAGAGAGAGAGAGAGAGGTGCCGTGACCACTATGAAAGCGAAAAGGTATATATAATAGGGTGGGACGGGAAGTAGGACTGCTACTGAAGAATTAAATGGTTGGTAGGCGTGATAAATGATTTATGCTAATACAAATGAGAGGATCTAGAATGATATTTTTTATTAAAGAGTGCTTGTTAGTACAGATATATAGTTGCGGGCCTCGTTCGTTAGTCATTTATCTTTATACGAAACTGTATGAACATGCACTGCAATGATTCCATATGCATATATTATGGACAAGTTAATATATCTCCTAAGTAAGAACTCTCTGTCTTTCTCTGTAATTCTTCAAGGTTGGTACTAGTACTTGCTCACTGATATTTGGAGTTTCAAAAAGTTAAGGTCCCACGAAGAAGTTGTTGAGGAGGAAGATAAGGATATGAAAGAGGGATGGGATAGTTTCTTGGGTGTGGTGCAAACCCACTTATTCCCTAATACATCAGGATATAAATATTACAAACTATAATTCAATCTGATGAGAAGAGCTTTAGGTTTTGAGTCGTAATCTTTCAACATCTTGTACTGTCAAACGTTAATATAACGTGGCAGAAAGTGGGTGAAATAAAAGTGGGATTGATCACATTCTGGATAATGAAGGGGCATGGATGATGATGATGAATCAATTAAGCAACTCAAATTTTGTAGGCATGTATTGTGAATTGTTTCTCACTGGTCATATAAAATAATAACTTAGTGGATGTCGGCTGCAGCCTTTTCTTTATAAGGTGGACTAATGGTGCACTACCGTACATTAGTATTTCTTATTCAATCTTGTAGCAGCAATATCGTGCATGTGGATTTGAGATGCGCTTTACGCCTTATCCAGAAGATGATCTCTCAGGTATGCAGGAAATGGGCTGTGCAAAGCAAAAAAGATGGAAGAAAAAATAAAGTATCTTTGGCTGCCAAAAACAAAGTCGTAGTTCTTCTTAGCAGCTGAAACTTTTGACCCTCAATAAATGTGCCATCCTTTTGATTTTGACCGTAAATTTCTGGTCAGTTAAAGATTTTTAGCTAGAACCAGAATATGGATCGTCATAATTATTACTTGAAATGTCATGCGGGACAATATATAAGATATTTTAGCTGTATTTCCTACATGATTGGAAACAGGACTCCAAAAAAGTTGAGGAATTGAAAGGAAAAAGATGAAGAAGGATAGGGTTTGAGGTTCCCTTTTGTGGTGGTCTAATATTCTGATGATGCTCGCAGAAATGATTGAGAGCCAGCACACTGGTTCATTCCCTCTGTAAGACAAAAGGGTAGCTCATGCGCTGTGCTTGGTTGGTTGAATAGAACAGCTCGTCCCGTTTGTCAAATCAGACGCAGAAAAGTAAACTGTGAACAGTATTGAATAGAGGAGCAAGGAAGCATTGAGGAGTTAATAAAATGTGCAGAAGACGAGGGAGAGAGCACATGCATGAGTGAAGTGTCTAAGAATGAGTGGCAAAGGGTAAGAGAGATGGTTGGTGACACCTCAAGGGAGTGAGATGGTTGGAAGCCCACCAGCAATTTTTGTGATTATTTGATTTGACTTGTGTGTGTGTGTGTGTTAGGGGCTGATGAGTCATCTGCTTCCCACGTGCAAATCTGTGTTATTGTGAGCTGGCAAGCCACTCTCTTTGATTTCAATGCCTTGTTCTTCTGATCAGTGACTTCCCCACCACCATATCCCTCCATTAATGTCTCTCCATGCCTATGCTAAACACATGCATGTATGTACTTTTGGATGTACATTTTCGTTGGAAATGGTTGCAAGAGTGGACGGACTCGTTTGCTTTGGGTTCTAAAATATCTTTCATGTCATGAGGATGACCATAGAAATCAGAATAATGATATATATATACACACACACACAAAATAAATAAATAGTGTGGAGATGGATAAGAATACATCTGTTGTCAAAAGTCTTTAGCTCACGACTCGCACCTCTTTTAAACAAGAGAGTTTGTGGGATCAAATCCTAAAGCAGGTATGTGGTGGGTGGGTATCTTCCTTCCTGTGGGGAAATACTAGGTTAAGGGTAAACATAAAATTAAAAAAATAATAATAGTGATATAATTATATAAATATGTCAAAATATTTAATTTTAATTTCCTTTATTTTTTAAAATATCCCTGTTATTTTTCAAAATTAGTAAAACTGATTTATTTTTAAAACATCATGTTATGTTATTTCTTTGTACATTGAAAAAAATTTAAGGTATCTTTACATTATTTTGTATTTCTTTATTTTAATCGTTTTCACATTAAAATAGGAGATAGTACCAGATTCAATTTTCTCAATTAGCCGCCCATAAAAGCCCATATTTGTACAAGAATAGCAGGCCGACATGGGCCCAGTACCTTTGTGAGGCCTATTTGGATTTTGGACCACGAGCTAAAAGTTGGGGTAGTATGTATCACTTATTAACAACTAGTCCCGTTGGGAGACTCACCCACCATAGTTAGGTACGCGACGCGGGTCGGATCCGGATGTAGTCGGGGCAAAGCTTCGGTGAACCGGGTGGGCAACAAAAAAAAAACAACTAGTCCGAGTGACCAACGGGGGTCACTTATTTGGACGCGGGTCGGATCCGGATGTAGTCGGGGCAAAGCTCCGGTGAACTGGGTGGGCAACAAAAAAAAAACAACTAGTCCGAGTGACCAACGGGGGTTGGTCCGAGTAGTAAGCGGCTCGGTATCGCTTAAGCGAGGTCTCGAGTTTGAGCCTTGGCGTACGCAGAAAATCCCCGTTGGGAGACTCACCCACCATAGCCAGGTGCGCGACGCGGGTCGGATCCGGATGTAGTCGGGGCAAAGCTCCGATGAACCGGGTGGGCAACTAAAAAAAAAAACTAGTCCGAGTGATAAATGGCTCGGTATTGTTTAAGCGAGGTCTCGAGTTCGAGCCTTGGCGTATGTAGAAAATTCATGTTGGGAGACTTACCCACCATAGTCAGGTGTACGACGCGGGTCGAATCCGAATGTAGTCGGGGTAAAGCTCTGGTGAATTGGGTGGGCAAAAAAAAAAAACTAGCTTACTAACCCCCGAGGGTAATAGACGACTCGTCCTGCCTGATATTAATATCATTTAGGAGGAAGGGAGATTTTTTCTACCCTTAGATCGTGGATGAGCCCAACCCTTTTCTAAAAATTTTTGTACAAAAAAAACTAGCTTACTAACAACCTATCGTTCATGAGTTCAACTGACGAAAGGGTGAAACATGCGATCATTTGGAGCATATTGGATTCCTGAGGAGTACCACTTTGTTGTGGTTCTAGTCGTGATGCTTGAGAATGCATCCTAGCTCTTAGGTGCCTAGGTTTACGCTTGAGGGTAATTAACGGCTCGCCCTGCCCGACATTGGTATCGCATAGGAGGAAGAGACACTTCGCCTTACCCTTAGATCGTGGGTGAGCCCAACTCTTTTCCAAATATTTTTATAAAACAAAAAAACTTACTAACAGTCTAACACAGATTAGTCCTTAATAAGTTTATTTGTCCGTATTACTTGAATTGACCTGCACTAATCAGATAGAAGCGCTCACTTTAAAATACGAGAAAGAAAATAGAGGGAGAAAGAAAGGAGTTTGAAGAACCAGTGAGATTAGAAACGCGTGCTGTAAAAGATGCTGCTTGCAACTCCCACTATATGATTTGACCCCTTCAACCATTATCAATTCTTTATATGATCCACTTATCAAGATGCTGATATCTCTCTCCTTCCTTATCTTGCACCAGGATTTGTCTTGATCCTGAAATCCTGATTGCACTAGCGTGAAATAATTAATCATATTGAACATGCATGAAAACCCACTTTCTCTTCCTGCCAATTCTCCACATATATTATATATTGAGATTCGTTTACATGTGTAGAAAGCAGAACAGCTAAACTTCTTAAAAATGAAGCTCATAGTTCTGTTACTTGCGGCCATAATTGTGAGCTCAAGCTCGGTAGACTCAAGTACGTTAGGGCTGGGTGGTATATATGGCAAAGAGCAGAGATTTCACGCTGGAAGGGGAAAAGTAATTCAAGGCACTGAAAAACAGAGCACCAATATCAACTACCCTAAAAGCACTACTGCAATGGCTCGAGAGAGCTTCCACAATAGGGCTGGCACTTCCCGAGAAGATGATGATCTCAAGTTCCAACACATTAATGGCCATGTTTGATTACAGAATGTGATCTTGAGTGTGTTGTAAATGAAGGGGCCTGCGTTTTGTTCTGAAGTTATGAAATCGAGGACTCATGACAAGCATAACATGTTTTGTAAGAATATGAAGATTTATATCCTACATAAATAGCACGTTTGACACGATACAAAGTTGCATCTATGTAACAAAGCTCCTGGCTTGCGCTGTAAAGTGTAGATTTGAGGGCTCCCGCCCATTTGCAACTTTGTTTCCTCTCAGTAAAATATATTCAAGTTGTTTGTTATGCAGTATACTTGGTCAAAACTTCGTTTTTCAACTTCTCTTACAAATGTATACCGATACACTAATGTTCGCCACTTCGCCTTAATCTTCCAAACGTGAGAATCATCGAAAATTTCCTCCCGTTTTCGTGATTCCTATCATATTAAAATTTAACTTTTTAAATGTTGGTGGTGCTTTCTCCCATGGCCAGAATAAGGTAGGTTGTGGCGGACTAGTTCGAGACTCAAAAGGTAATTACATCTGGGGTTTCTCGCTCCGTACGATGGAAGGCGACCATGTCAAAGCTAAACTGGGGGCCTGTTTGGTGGGTTTGAAAGTGGCCTGGGGTCTGGGTTACCGGAAAGTTACTCTCGAATCTGACTCGTCTGAGATCGTGGAGTGCCTGCTCGGGCACAATAACCAGATGCATGTGTACAGAGACGATATCCCTGAGGTAAAGAAACTACTAGCTGAATGGTGGGACGTGGAGATCCAAAGTATTCCGAGGAATGCTAACTCTGCTGCCGACTTCCTTGCAGAAAACGCTCTATCAGTAACTACGGGGCTTCACCAAGTGGGTAACCCTCCTGCCGCTTTACTAGCGATTTTGTATAAGGATATGAATAAACCTACTCAGCTGGGTAGTTTTGTAAGCTGAGAGTACTTTTCCTATAAAAAAAAATTTAACTCTTTTAATACACTTCCGCAATTATATTTACGCGTCAATTTGTATACGGGCAAATGTTTGTAATTTGTTAATAATCTTGACATGCTCGATTTCGATAAAAAAAAAAAAAAAATCAATGACTGAGGCTTTCTTCAAATCATTTAGCTGTGTCTGACATCTTTAACTACAATCAACAGCACGTTAAGTGTTCAATATCTACTACCCACAATTCATCCATGACGAGACCATGGATGGTTCCTAGTTCCTCCAGATCGGGCATGACTTGGTATGTTTCTCCCAGAACAGAGTACTCGAGAGCTTGGATACACTTCGTCTATACACAAAAGAGATTAGTGACATTCAAATACATTTCTTCCTACGAACATTTCTTTTGCTAGGACCACCTTTTGTCCGAGTTGGAAGAATAGAGGGGCCAACTTGGCCAGCAGATGATTCCTTCAAATAACGCTCCCTCGGGTATGGGTGAATTTTAGCCAGTTCATGGACACGGCGAAGAACAGTACTTGGTAACAAACGCAAGGCGTGCTGATGCTTTTGTTCACTCTGCAATACCATCTGATTGTCAATAAACTCACTGACATTATGTCAATTTTAACCAAAAATACAATCTTGCACAATACTGACTTCAAGTAAATACTTCATCACATGAACTAAGTTCAAGTATGCATGATGTTATCCCATAAAAAATGACTGGAAAATCAATAAACAGATGGTTAACCTCTTTGCTGTTAAATTTCTGTGCTGAACTGGCCCTTAAAAGATTCCGCCACTTGTCCTGCAGAAATCACAAGTAGGTTTTAATAAAGTTTTGGAAGAAAGGGTGACAAGTGAATGAGTGAAGCTTTGCAAAATACCCTAAGATCAATCGGTGTACGGTAACTGGAGGAAGAAAACAGAACACGTTTTATATCAGTCCATCGACCAACTCCATATTCAGAAATGCCATCAACCAACTTGATCACTTCAGATAAAGTCCACATTCTTTGATGCTTCCTCCGATCGTTTTTCCTATGTCTTTTTGGTATCACGCATTCATCCTCTGACTCAGATGCATTAGACTCTTCATCATATTCAAGTTCCTAAGAAAGAAATTGAACTCATCAAAAAGGGGCCAATAATTTAGATTTGCAGGCCATTAGCCACATTAATCAGGCAATAGCATCAATATGCAGCAATCTTCTCAAAATAGAAGGGTGACACCTCCCCTATGTTTGGACAGGAAGAAAATTCGGGAAGAAAGAATATTAGTAAGGAAAACTCCCAAAAAATATTTTTACCATTTTAAGAAATTTTCCTTCCTAGTATTCCTTCCCTTATTTTCCCCTCACTTTTCTCTCTATCCAAATCTACTTAGACACAAGGTGCAAAGGCAAGCAGATAGTACAATGATTTTGCATCCTCTGGAACACAGGTGAAAATCAATACCTCATTTTTCAGGCATCGCTTGTGCACCTGCAACTCAGGAAGGGCCATATCACTTGTTTGACTATCAGAATTCTCGCATGGAATGTGTCTCAATGCTCTAAACCTTATATGACGAAGCTTGTGATGTGATGCCAAACTCGAGGGTTTATTTTTGGTTGCAGAATTCAAAACCTTTTCTTTTGACCTTAAATTTGAAAATTCGTCGATATACCTCAGAGTAGGCTTACGGCATCTCTTCTCTCTAACTGCAGTAGTTTGACATTCATCTGTAGAAACCTTTTCCTTCTTGCAAGACAATACACTATCTGCTAAAGGGGGATCATTATCCAACTCATTTAGATACTGCACATCAAGTGAATTGCAAATGCCATCTTCAATTGATGTTTGGCAGTAATTGTTCCCGAAGGCACCATGTAAGTCATGAGTTACTCTATTATCTAGAAAATCATTTTTGTATTCGGATTGTTGAACAGCCACTTTTGATGATTCAGATACCCCACCAACACCATTGCTGCTTCCACTTAATCCTGGAGAATGACTCTCAGAGCTTGAACTTTGCAATAGTGATTCTCCGCAAAGACTCACAGCTTTGTCAGTAAATTCAAAATCTGTAGTTGAAAACAGATTTGTAGTATTCAAATCAGAAAACGTAGAGGAGTCAGGAAACATGCATAGTTTATTTTCTTCTTTTCATCAAAGCATCACAGCAGAAATCAACTTCGTGAAAGTTAATAATCTACCCAAAAGATAATCTTCACATGAAAACCCGTCAGTCGCATTAAGACCATCAATTTCAACATCATCCAGCAACCCGTCAAGTACCTAGAAAATATCTTGTCTATTACTTCTTAGCAATAAAAAATTAAAATGAATAATATATACATATATAGAGAGAGAGATCATAGCTTTGATCTCACTCCACTAATAGCTGTAACTAAAGACAGATACCTCAAGTTTCAAATCATCTTTTCCATTCAAAGTTGCGTGAGAATCTGATCCACCTGAGAAATACAAGTACAGTAGTAAGCAATCAGTAAAACTAAACCAAAATTTGAAACTAGCAGATCTCAATTTTCTGAGAAAATAAGAAAGCATCAATAGATCATCGGCAGCCTTTGTTATAAATTATCTGATCAAAATATCACAATAAAAAAATGCTTTCATATCTCTAAAGATGAAACATTTGATTCTAGTTTGTGAGCAGTCTCATTTATCATTACTTAGTTTGTGATTTCTCTGGCCAATTTGATCCTTTCAATTCCTCATTGTACTTTTGTAGTTAATCCAATTTTCAACAACAAAAGGTGAGCTGGTAGCCAAAAAATTCATGCCAGCAGGTAATTACACTAAACAAGGGTTCACTTCTAAACATGTACATAAAATAGATTTACGGACCACTTGAGCCATTTTAGATTTACCTATGCTTGTTCTAAGACCAAATTCAAATCCACAGGAAAGATTTTTGACAGAACAGCATTTGCCCACATTCTCCTCATGAAAATACAAAATGCCATCCACTGAAACATGATCATTTCTAGGTTCTGCAAGCAAATGTTCAACTTCCATTGATTCGTCTTGAATGGCAGGAACAAATGATCCATCTACTTGAAACTAGCAAAGTATACAATAGAGATATCATAAGTCATGAACCTTTACATATATGAATTATGAGAGAGGAAATGGCAGAGTACTCAAGAAATGAGGCTCATGTGTACGCACAAATTCAAGCATTATAGCTTTAAAAAGGAAAAAAATCCCAAAAGATAAATGTCATATATGAATCAGTATGTGCCACAGAAATTTATGCTTGAGTGTTATTTTCTAATAAATTGAATAAACTTCTAATAAAACTGAGCAACAACCATAATTATTTGCCTTCATAAGCCTACATACAAACATAACACTGTGAAGCTCAAACTCAGCATTCTTAGTAATGAACTCTAGATGCCAGGATGTTAAGAGTTTTCCATGCATGGATTGAATTATAATAACTACAATTGTTAGTTCACATGATCTCTTGATTTCCAACAACAGACAGAAAATGGCATAATGCAGATAGATAGTTCGTCAATGTTGCAATTTGGGGAAGAATGTCAAACATTTGTGCCTAAGACATAATGTAGAAATTCTGCATGCTTGAAGAGTAAAGACATTTACAATAATGACCAAATCCTTACCCTCTGGCATTTCATATTGGAACACTTCTGTAAGTATTCTTCTGGATCCATCTCATGTTCTCTTGTGCATCCTAGAATTTCATTGCACACCAATTTACTCTTTTTTCCCCAGTCAGAAGAAAGATGTATTAATAAATGAAAGGGATTTATATATGTCCATTATTATGCATGCAACATCTTTTTCGCTAGTAAAATATTCATACATATCTACAACTGTAAGGCTTCAACTTAGTTTGGACATGGCAAATATATAACAGTCCCAGTGTTTCTATAAAAGTAAATCACATGCATATCTACGTCCAAAGATTTAATCAGAGCGCGTAATAAAACCAAATCTAGTTAATCTTAAATATTTAGTAGACACAATAAATTATGTTTATAGTGAGTTTAAAATGTAAAACCATATGTAGTCAGCACAGATTTTGGTTCTTACTAGAGGCAGCAAACTCATCTTTAAGAGCTAAAAGCGGGCATTACAGGGGAGCCCATTACCACTAGTTCCAGGCCTTGTCAGATTTACTGTAAAGCTTAATAAAATTTCTCTGACTTGAATTTCCTTTTACAAGTTGCCTTATCTATATTTATCGATAAGCTCTTATGAATAACTTATCTGTTCTTTGTCATTGGTATATCACACAGTACACACAACCACTGATATGTTTCAAGCAGTCAGTTTCTTCCGCATCACCCTTTTGACTAGTTGATTGAATAGGCCCAAAGCCTGCACCTAACAACTTCCAATTTTAAACAACATTGCAAGAACAGAATAATATAAGTTAACCCTTTTAGGCATTTCCAAAATATTGTCAAAAGACATAATGACAAAGGTTTGGATCAGGACAAGATAAACTTGGAATATCGTATACTTTGCCTTGAGGAACCCAATTCCAGGGACAATTCCTTAGGAAGACAGCTGACAAGGAAAAACAAACGGATAGAGAGTAGCTAAGTAACTAGCGGTCCAACGAGTATCTAAGCACATGCACAGTAAGCAGCGAGAGAAAGGAGCAGAATATTTACAATTTTCATTTTCTCCTCAGTTTCTCAGCACCCAGAAAGAGTAAAAACCAGGTGACAAGTTATAAACACGGGTAAAATGAAGCAGAGAAAGTCGAACCTCAGTCATCAAAGCAAGCCCGCTCAAACTACCCAAAACGAGAATAAGCATAGCAAAGCAGGGATTATTAAGATCAAACACAAAAGAGAAAAGAGATCGAACCTTGAAGAGAGTGAGGGGGCAAGAAGGGGAGGGAGGAAGAGGGAGAGTGAGATAATGAGGAGGAGGAAAAGGTGTCAGAGAAATTCGAGCGAATGTTCGAAACTGAAAAGCCTCAAACCGCGAAAGAGTTACACGAAACGGAAGGATAGAGAGAAATGGAGGGTGCGCTTTCTTTATTCGACGGAATCCAAAAGGTTTTAAGACAGGAGGTAATAAAATGTGCGTTTCAAGTCCGCTGAAACTGGACACGTGGATTTGGTTGTCGTCGCTTTTAACGTTGTCTAACGGCGTTCGAGAGGGTTTTGCTCGCATCTCATCAACTGCTCGACTGTCTTGCAACAAACTACCACCAGACTTCGGGGCGTAATTTAATTAGTGGGGCCCCCTCACTCTGTTTTTCTGCTGAGAATCGTTGCGAGTTTTAACTCTCTCTTTTCCCCGAAAATGATAATCTCACGATGATTTTTAGACCCAGCCGTGATACCCAACTTTACTACTACTTCCTCCGGGTGCAGCACAAATTAAAAACAAGTTTACACTAATGGTTGATTTAATTGATAAATGGTTGGTTTATAATAAACCTTGTGCACGTGAGGATTTAATTAATAGATAATTTTTAGTATGTATTTAGTTTAAAAAATTATTCTAAAAATATCTAAACACTTATTTTTATGTCATTAATAAAATTATAGTTTTCTTGTTTGAAACTATGTTTCCTCTTTTAAAATTGTAGTTTCCTATAAATAAATTTTAATAGTTTTTATATGTATTTTTTAGATATATTCATGTAAAACGATAGTTTTGTCCTTCTAATTTTTTGTTATTTTGTTGTCCCTCTTATTTCTTTTAATTATATAATTATTATTTTATTTTAACATTTATTTATAAAAACAGTTATTATTATATAATAACTATCAAAATATTTATTTTTTTAAATCACTTTTCATATAAAATATATTTTTTAAACTCATTTTACAATTAATTTTTTCTGTAAGATAAACTAAACACACCCTTAAATAGATTTGTAAGTATTTTTAGAGTCTAAAAGTATATCTTAATTATAGTGAGTTCTATAATTCAACTTACCTAGATATTTTATTATCAGAGAAATTGCTAATTTTTTTAAAAACTTATTAGTTTAGTCTAAAAAATTAAGAGAAACTTCCTACTTTACTCATCCTGAATCATATTCTTAAAAAAATATTATTTTTTCCGTGAACATTGTATGAGAGTAAAGCATCTTTGAATTTTAAAGACTAAGAGAGTGGGCATAAATGTCTAGGATTGGTAGACTAGGGCGAGAGCGTTAGATTAGGATGAAATTGCAGGGATTGGTTAACTTACTAATAGTACTACACACTTGACTTTACCGTATGAAGAGACTTTTAGCTTCCACTTGCCCTCCGCTGCGGCTTTCATTTGATGTCAAAACGGCTCATGTTAACGGCCATCGCCCCGTGCACTTGGAGGATTACATTCAAACAGAAAACTCAAATTAAATAATGGATTTCAGATAAAAAAAATTGAGTCAGATATCAACTTTACTGTTCGAAGAGCCACCTTTTCCTTGGGGAGGGGGGGGGGGTTTGCGTACTCCACCTATGGGCAATAGAGAACCGTGAAAAAAAATCAAATAAAGAATAAAATTTTGTTAAGAGAGTCAGATCCGATCTCGATAATTTACGTTTGGAAAGTATTAGCGCCTGTTTGACCCTTAGATTTTAAAATTAATTTTAAACAAAATTATAGTTTAAAATTTTTTTATATAAACAATAATTTTTGTTGAGAACTGATTTTAAACAAAATATCAGTTTAAAACTTAAATTTTAAATAAGCCACTGAAAATAGCTTTTAGTTTGAAACCTAAGTTATAGATTATCCAATTACTATTTTAACTCTACTTTTTCTTACATCCTCTATTTTCTCTATCATCTCTCCTCTCTCTTCTCTTATTTCTCTTTTTTTCTTTCCTCTCTACACTCTCTCATCTTTCTTCTCTCTCATCTTTCATCTCTCTTACTTTTAATCATATCATATATTTTTTTATAATTTATTAATATAAAAAGTGATTATACTACTAATCATCCAAACATCTTTATTTCTAAAATTTATTCTTCCCAGAATCTATTCTCTAGAATCTATTATTCTCATAATCTATTCTCTAAAAATTAATCCAAACACACCTTTATTATTCTCATATCTGAATTGTTTAAACAGAGGTTCAAGCGCCGGTGACAAAAAAAAACAGTGGATGCCTCGAGGATTTAAATTCGGATCTAAATGGACAACGATACAGCATGCGTGGGACGATTGACGACACAAAACTACAGTATATTATTTCCATCTAAAGAGAACCATATTTTTCGCACTTGTTGACACGCACAGTCGTACCAGCATAATTTATTAATTATAAAAAATATGCAATAAATCATACTATAAAACGACTCCCAGGGTCAAACCCTGTGTACTTTCTACGTATTATTTATATATAAGAAAACATGCATGGTTTCAAATTATTATAGCGTTAAAAATTCGAAGTTTTTTCCTTTGATCTTACACAATCAAAATTCAATACAAGGAAAATACTTTTGTTTTTTTTTTTGCGCAAAAGACCATCATATTATTAAATCAATAAAGATCTACAAAAGTCAATAGCGCTTGAAGCTTAAACGACACCTCTACACCTATTAAAAAAATGGAGGTTGGGGGAGGGGGGGTTCTATTCCCAGTATGACTGGGGCAAAAGTGGGTCTAGTCAAACATAAAAAATGAAAACCCACAAAAGGCCCACAAAAAGACACAACAGGGTACAAGCTCCAACAATGTAACACAGTTAATGTGGACCCCACACAGAACGAGCAGAAAATGACAATCCTAAAGCAAACGGGCTTGAATTTTAAAAAAGGGCTTATAAAAAAAAAGTTTATGGACAACTTATGAAAAAGGACTTTTGTAGAAGAGTTTATGAAAAAAAAGTGATTTTGAATAAATAGGTATTTGGATAGTTATTTTTAGAATAATTTTTATGGTGGTAAATTATCAAAAAGGGTATGATTTGATTTAAAGTAAGAGAGATAAGGGAGTTAGAGAAAAGAGAAGAGAGAGGAGAGAAGGAAAAGAAGAGAAAGGAGAGAGGGTGTAAGAAAAAGTATGAGAAATGAGAGAGGGTGTAAGAAAAAGTAGGGGTAAGATAATAATTGGATAGTCCATGAGTGCTTTTACTGTTGAAAAAGATATTTTAAATAGCTTATTCAAAATCATGGTTTTATCCAAAAGCACTTATAGACAAATAAACCTGTTTGTTTTGAAATTTTCACAAATCGAGGTTTGGGCCAAAAGCCCTTTTAAAACCACGGTTTGGGTGTTTTCCAAACACACCCTTAACCATAAATTAGAAACAAGACGGTTAACCACGTGGCAACAACTGAAAAGGGACACCCTATAAAAGTTTTGCATTTCATGCCAATATCAGTTAAATATATGGCAAACTAGTTTATCAAGCAAAACTTTATTGAACAACGCCGGTGAAGTCGATGTTAAACTTTATGGAACAAAGACTTCTTTAATATGTTCACCGTGGCAAACATGAATCTGAACACTGAAACAACCTGAAGAAAATATTTACGTAACACAGAATGGCGATAAATAATTGCTGGACATAATTTCTACGTTCACAAAATAATTGCAAGATTCCGATGAACTTGGGCAGACCAATACACTTCCGCATAAATTAGTCATTTCAAAGCCGCAATTACAGTTGAATGAATGACCTTGGGTAAAAGTCCACGATACTCAGTCAAAGGCCTTGACTAGGACTAGTACGAGCTCGGTCAACTAGGGGTAAAAGTGCGGGAAGGTTCTGCGGCCAAATCAAAATGTAAGACCGGCTTATTATTTTCCGTAGATTTAACTATATAAAGTAATACATATCATTATTTAAAATATATTTAATTTTTAAATAATATTATTTTATTATAATTTTAATTATGATATTTAGAAAGATATCAGACAATTAGTCTTTTTGAATTTTAATATTATTTAAAAAAAACTCGTCTGATTGATTTCAACTTTTTTTTAATTTTTTTTTAAAAAAAAAGAAGACTGGACGAGTTAATCGAGGTCAAAACCATACCGAAAATTGGCGTATTCACTACTCGGAAGCAGTAAATGCTGCCATGTGTTCAACGAATTCAACCTAACCGCGTCTGTTTCCCTGGGTGCTTGCTCGGTCTCAAAATCCAAATCCCCATTCACACTCCCTCTCGGTTCTAATATTTTCAATATAAAGGTTCTTAACTGAGTTTTTGTCTTTTCATCGTTTTGTTCGGCAAACTGACCCGCAGCTGCCGTGTGGAGACTTCTCTCCGGACCCAAGAGTCTCACTTCCCTGTTTTTACGCAGCAAGTTCTTTCTGAGGCTCAATGCGTTAAGAGGGTCCTATCAGATTCCTAGAAAAAGGGGAATTCGTTGAGCTTGGATTCTGAAGGTTTTCGCGATCAGATTATCTATCATTTACTGGAGGTGAGCCTACTCTGAATTTCTTCTTCTTGCCTCCCTTTTCAGTTGAAGGAAAAATGAGAGTGTAAATGGTCCCATATTATCCAAAATATGTGTGGACGTTTTTGGAAACATATGCCAGTTCTTGATCTTATTTTAACAAATAATGTGTTAATTTTTTTCTGTCGACGTTTTCGCCTCTGTTGAAAAACATTATATTTCATTTTATAACAACATTTCTGAGTCGGTTATCTGAAATTAGAGTTGATGGGAGGCTCAGATACGCCGCTAAGGTACGCGATACTCCACGTGCTATTGTTTATTTAATGTAGTGCTATCCATATATGCATAATTGGAGTCTTTTTCTGTTGCTAAATTTTGAAGTATCTAAGTAGTCATGAGTCGTCGTCGTCATCCATGAACTTCACTACAGATGAGGTGTTGCTTTTCTATAGTTTTATCTTCAAGTTTTCATCTCCTTTCTGAAAATGCAGATCAATACGTTGCAATGAAGTGTTTTCCATTCCACTATGGAGAGAAGAAGGAAGAACCACCGATAAGCGTGAAGTCATCTTCGGGTCGTTCCAACAGTTCCACAAATGCTGAGGATGCTGTGAGAAGATCTGGTTCTGAATTGAATTCCAAGGATCAGTCAGAAAACAGTGCAGAGTCCCTTAGGAGGACTGCATTACCCAGTTTGTCTCAAAGACCCAGCAACCTGAAAATTTTCACTGTTCCTGAACTAAAATCAGCCACAAAGAATTTCAGTCGCTCTGTTATGCTTGGAGAGGGAGGGTTTGGATGTGTATTCAAGGGATTGATCAAGAGTGGAGAGGATCCTAACAGAAAACTTGAAGTTGCAGTTAAACAACTTGGTAAAAGAGGAGTGCAGGTAAGGATTCTTTGTCTTAGGTTTTGTACTTTAGAATTTATATAAAGTTAGTCGCTTTAACAATATCACACGATATCTTAGTAAAATATAAGGCAATGTTGAACAGATGCATATGGTTAGTTTGTTCTAACTGATACTTTTCTCTAGAAAAAGGATGTAACCTCTGGATTTTATTAATATTCCTTTACTCGTGGCGGAAGGATATTTTAGGCACAAAACAACTCCGAACGAACAAACAGAACGTGAAGATAAATGAAATAAACTAAAATTACAAAAGAAAACGCAAATCAAGGGTAAAACTATTTCTCGTCAAACTAGACCTAAGATGATAGAGGTGACTCTAAACAAAGAATAAAAGACTATCCTAGTCTTGGAATAAGTTTATTCAAGTAGAGCCTACCAGAAGCTAGAACACTTATTGTGGGGAATTTTTAGTGCAATAGTTGGTAAGCTTTACTTGATGCTCAGAACTTTTGCTGTCAAGTCAAAGTGGTTATTCAAGCACACACACACGCACCAAATGAAGTTTACAACCATATTACGTGTACTTTTTCTACTGACTATACATACTTTTGGGTACGAAAATTCCATTCCATTTGATGTTTATTCCTTTTCCTTTTCCTATTTCCATTCATTCAAAAATTATTTCAGCTTACCAAATAAGGCCTAGAGGTAGTTTGTGCTCATTGTTCATCTATGCAATTTTTGTTTTTACAGTACAACGCTTAAATCTTCTATTTTGACTTGGTGTTTGCAGGGCCATAAGGAATGGGTGACAGAAGTTAATGTTCTGGGCATTGTTGAGCATCCCAATCTGGTAAAACTAGTGGGTTACTGTGCGGATGATGACGAAAGAGGAATCCAGCGGCTTCTGATTTATGAATATATGCCCAACAGAAGTGTGGAACACCACTTATCACCCAGTTCAGAGAATCCTCTCTCATGGAGTAGAAGACTGAAAATAGCTGAAGATGCAGCTCGTGGCTTAACATACCTGCACGAGGAAATGGATTTTCAGGTATATACAAACATTTACTTGCCTAATCAATTTAATTGAGCATTGCCTACAAATTGGCTTGAGTCCCTTTTAGATTCTTGAACCTGAAAGGGAAATGGAGCTGGCAAGAGCTAAATTTGAATTTTATAAACTCGCTCTCATTTGCTATTCAAATATTTTGTGACAGTTTATTGTTGCTTATTATGTCTGGATGTGTGATACATAGATAATCTTCAGAGACTTCAAATCTTCAAACATCCTCCTGGATGACCTAAATTTGAATTTTATAAACTCGCTCTCATTTGCTATTCAAATATTTTGTGACAGTTTATTGTTGCTTATTATATCTGGATGTGTGATTCATAGATAATCTTCAGAGACTTCAAATCTTCAAACATCCTTCTGGATGAGCGTTGGAATGCAAAGCTATCAGACTTTGGGTTAGCTAGATTGGGACCACCTGAAGGATTAACTCATGTCTCAACAGCGGTATGGGCCCTTGTACTAATCTGCAATATCTATTCACCATAACTATTCACTATTTCAACTCACCTAAACTTTTCTGTCAAAAAAGAAGTCACTAGTCACATATAGAGAGATAGATTTGCATTTGATCTTAGGGACTGATGATTTGAAAAAGCAGAGACAAGTTCTCTACATGCTTGGGGACCTGAATCTAGAGGTATCAGGGGCTGAGTCTTCATATCTGATATGTCATGTGAATCACAACTTGATACAGGAAATCTTAAACCCTTTCTTGTTGCATTTGGATATTGATCAGTTTTATGCCTTACCAAAGCACTCAATCCAGGATTCTCTAGTTTTTATTTACTGTTGTTATTTTCAAAATGCCCAAATTAGACAGTCCAAATGACCTCTTTGTTGATATTGCGTACTGTCCAAAGTCCAAGCAGCAGCACGCACTAATTGTAGGTGGCTTCCAATGATAAAATATGCTATTTGTGTTCATATGCTTGGTTATGTTCATCAGGTTGTGGGAACAATGGGATATGCGGCTCCTGAATATGTTCAAACTGGCCGTCTGACATCCAAGAGTGATGTATGGAGCTATGGTGTCTTCCTTTATGAAATCATTACTGGCCGGCGCCCTTTTGATCGAAATCGTCCAAAGGGTGAGCAGAAGCTCTTGGAATGGGTGAGGCCATACTTACCACATGGGAAGAAATTTCAACTAATATTGGATCCAAGGCTTGAAAGGAAACACGTTTTTAAGTCAGCTCAAAGACTTGCTATTGTAGCTAACCGATGTTTAGTAAAGAACCCAAAGAATCGCCCTAAGATGAGTGAGGTATTGGATATGGTGAATCAGATTGCACAATCTTCATTGAGTACAAGTCCAGAGCTACCCCTGAAGAATTTTGCATCAGCTCAAGCGTCGCAAGAAACCAAATTAAAGAACAAGAGAAGGATTATGGACCTGAAACATGGAGAAACTAATTGGTTTTTCAGGATATGGAGACCGAAACATCAAAGAGCGAGTTGATTATTGTAGCATTAGGTAGATCAAATGTGTTAGTTGAAGGCAAAGCAGCTGCTTCTTCTTCTTGACAGGAATCATTAATCATTGCCGTACCGATACACACAATCAAGAATACATGTATATTTCCTAACTACATCACTTCACACAGAATTTGAGGTGAGAAGCAGTGTTCATAGCTTATATATATATATATATATTAAAGCTGTCATCCTATGTTCTATTGATTTTACCTTGTCTAAGCTTTTTGAGGAAATATAAACGAATGCTATTTAAGTAGAAAGAGGAATAATTTAAGGATTTCCAAGGCAGATATGCTGGTGACATTTGGTTGAGCCGGGGAAAAGTTAAGTCGATTTGAAATGGGTCAACACTGACCCGGATTATGACCTCCTCCCCCCACCCCCTTAAATGCGTGTGAAATAGTTTAATTGGAATTATGAACTAATCTTTGTTTAGTTCTGTAATTTTCAACTCCTTTCTTCTGCTGTTACCAATAAGTTTTGCGATGATCCGTTTCAGAAGAGATGCATTTTAGATGCACTGATGATGATGCTGAATTTTTCAGGCTAGAAAACAAAAAAGATGATAAATAATTTTTACATATTGATTAGTGCTACCTGGCCAACTGGAAATGAAACCTTTTAATTTTATAGTAGGCTGGTTTTGAATCTGATCATTAATATAAAATATGAAATTTATAACTATATTATTAACACATCATGAACGATATAGATTATTTTTCAAATTTCATGGTGTAAAAGAAAACATGTCTAGATTGGAGCCAAGTACTGTAAGACCCTATTTTCTGAAGCGGTATGGCATGGACTAGAATTACTAATAAGGCAATACCTCAGGATTCAGCTTATCTAAGAAGTAATAATACTTTTTTTTTAAGAAAAATGAGTTAAAAAAATCTCCGAAGTGTGATTTTTTAAGGTGTGGTTTAATTTAAGTCATGTCTAAAAAAATATATAGATATTTCAATATTAATTTTTGTTCATGTTTTAAATTTGAGGGAAAAAACTCAATTGAAATATCCATTTTCCTAAATTGACTGATTAGGAAAATTGAATTAATTATTGTGCATAGGAGTTGTTATATGGGAGTGCATTGTTTGTTAGGATGATAAATGGGAACTTTTGAAGCTAAGAAGTTGAGATATTTCATGCATCCGTGTGTTTTCTTTTCTTAGAAGCGCTTGAGTGAAAGAGTTGAGAAGAGAGTAAATATCAGGAACAGTAAAATGATAGGGATATATAGGGTGTTCATAGGTCGGGCTAGGCAGGGCGACCCTCCTGCCCGGTGCCCTACTCAGAAAAAGTATAGGCTGCATTTTGTAGCCCGATGCCCGGCCCTACCCGGTAAAAACCCTAACCATTTTGGGCTGGGCATGGGCGGGTTGGGCGTGCCCAAGTTGTGATGCCATGCTCATGTTGTGGAAAAAATCTGCAATTATAAACTTCTAAAATAATATCATATTCAAATATTTTTAAGAGTTAAATAATATCTATAATCCACTAAAAATAAGGTAACAAAAAGATAATAATTAAAGTCTTGAAATTCATTGCATATAAAAAAAACCTTGAAGTCTAAGTAGTTTATAATTACAACTTTACATCAATTTTTCAAATGTTGACAATGATGAAGTATCTAAAAAAATAAAATAAATAATTATAATTTGTAATGTAATCATATTATGATTAATAAAGTTTAAAAAATTAATATAGTTATAAATACTAAAAGATTATAACTTACGTACTTAACTACTTATATTTCTAAAATGATCCTTTAGTCGCCAGTAACTATCATATTCTCCCTTCTAAGTGTAGCATCTAAGGAGAAAATAAAAAAAAATAAAAAAGGGGGTACTCATGGGCAGGGCAGGGCAACCCCCTGTATTTTGCAGCCTGATGCCCAGTCCTGCCCTATATTTATCGGGTTAGGCAGGGTCATTTTTTCGCGGGTTTGAGTGGGTATACCGGGTCGCGGATTTTATGAACACCCTTTGAGATATATAATAAAGAAAATAATAACAAGGACGTAATATTCTTGACTTGACTCCATAAATCAGATTCCACTCAGGTGGCCACTGGTGGATCCAATCCCACAAACCCGTTTAAGAACCTGCCCAGTAATTAGCAGGATATCATTATGTATCATGTACGGCTGGTCCAATATTTCATCATTTGTGGGTGACAGATTATCCGGATTTCATGTTAGAAATACATTGATGAAATAACTACGGGGATTTAGCTAAAGAGTAAAATATATAATTATTTAGAATGTATTTTATATAATATTATTTTATTATGATTTTAATTATGACATTTAAAAATGTATCTTAATTTTTTAGTATTTAAATTTACGCCTTAAAATAATAAACAGCTCGTTTTGTATAAGATTGATATCGTTTAGAAAAAAAAGAGATTTTGTCATGTTCTTAGATAGTAGGTAAGTCTAATATTTTTAAAAAATTATTGTAAAAAAAAAATACAATGATGAAATATAAGGTGATAACCCCATTGATTTCAATTTTTTTTATTACAGTAACCCCCACCCACCCCAAATTAACCATTATCATGACTTCTTGATCTCCATTTTTATTTTAAATTGTACAATAAAATAAGAATCTCATATAAACACGATTAAAAAAAAGCAAAATAAGCTTGTAACAATTGATGAAGAATTTAGTATACCAGGGTTGGTGTAACATCAACATAGAGGCGGACCACAGAAAGAAATACGACAAAATTGAAAATACAAAAAAGAAATATGGATATAAGGGTCAAGAGTCTTATTAGTGCAGTACACGTGGAAACGACTTAGGCGGCAAGTTATGTTATGATAGGGAAAGGGGCAACACCCAAGGGGCTGGATTTTTATTTTTAATTTTCCAACTATATGTTTACCCGAAGGTTAAGCCGACCACGTCTCGCTGCTTCATGCCGCTCGAATGGAAATGTCGTCTTTCACCCACAAGGAACAAAGCAAATCAAAATTGATAAAGGTCATATTAGTCTTTTTGATAAAAATTAATTAGCCCGTCGTTTCCACCAATCCCAGACGTTCCTTACCTTCCTCCTTCAGTAACCGATCTGAACCGTCTGTTTACCCTTACTCTCAGATCCAGCCGCCCCTTTTCTCACGAGAAAAATCAATTCCACGTTCATTAATGATCTGGAGTTCCAACCTCAATTAATTTATATTACGGGAGATTAATGATTCAGATTATGAAGATTAAAGAAAGCCGTCTGAGGAAATGCCGCTTAATCGGTGCTTCAAATTCAAGTTATTAAACCAATTCCAGAGTTCGACCTTTAGCGCCGTGGCAAACTGTATATAAGCGCGTCAAGGGCGCCTTTTAATTCCATTTCCTGCCGCACATACATTCAATGCATGACTATCGTCATCTATTGCGTTCTCAACTTCTCATTTCCTCCAAACTCAACAGTGGTTTGTGAATTCCCTCTGACTTGTCTGGCTATTCCCTTTTCCTGGACGCACCCTTGATGATTTTTCTTAATTCAGTTGTCGCAGAATCCAAGGTCGGAGGGCTCTTATTTGTATGTTTTGCTTATTTTATTTGTTTTCGCCGTTAATTTTGTGTCTCCTTTTCTTTTAAATCGCCCTTTATCTGAATTGTATTGGATCATTTGTTATTTGGATTCGAACCTTTTCTTTTAGAGCATATTTTGGGTTCGTTTCCGATCGGTGTAAGCGATGCTATCAACGTATGCATTGGAATGATCTCTTCTCTTGGTTGAATTAGGAGCTTGAAACAGTTATTGTCTGGATCATCTGGATTTCAATTATGTTGCAATCGAATTTTCAAGTTTTAACACACTTGCGCCTTATACTCATCTATTTACTGAGTTATGGGGCAGGGGCATAGCCAAAGAATCAGCAGCATAAGGATGCTACCTTATTGTAGCTCTCTTTATAGCTTAGAGACAGGGGGTCTAGATGTTAGTAGCAGAAGCTTCCCAGTTTGTATAACAAGCCAAAGTAGTGGTGCTTTGACTTCAGGCATTTATGCTAGACTGGCGAAAGTCCCCTTTATGAGTTCAAATTTGTAACATCTAAAATATTTTTGCTGATGTCTACAAAGTGATTAAGGAGAACTGGCACAGGGAATTCTGGAATGCCGTTTTCGTTTGATTAATACAAGAAATAGATAAAGATACGAAAATAAAGGGAGTGACAGGGTAAGGAAGAATGACCGGGATATTTCTTTCTGGTTTTACGCCTCTTGGAAACCGCAGCAAAGAAAAAAACTTCCATCGGATACAATAGAGATGTGATATATATAAAGTACGAGATATACTTAAATGAAATTTCTTTTTTGATTTGCTTGCTGAAATCAATCCTAAGATTTGATTAAGGATTACCAAAGACAGACGGTAGAAACTTACTGCCACTCAAATTAAACTTAGCCAACTTATAGCGATATTAAACCTTAGAGTAAAATGGAGTTAGAGCTGGACCTACACAGGGCGTCCACTTCTTATTGAAATAAAATAAAGAGGGGGCAAGGGTATATCCACTGGGTTATTTCCTTGTTCCAAATTCAGCGATGAGTACCCATCATTTCCCTGTCTGAAAAGTAGCCTCCTCTTCAGTCATGGTGCAGCATGTAGAATTTCTGTTTGTGACTGAAACACTAGGGGATGCTTGGGAGAAAATTTTCATATTGAATAATTTTGCTGAAGGGACAAGTTTCTGTTTCAGTTTTGCTCGAGTAGCCGGATATCATTGTCTTACTTTTAACTGAGTCTCCAATCTCTTAATGCATAGCTCTTTTGGTCAGGTGCATTGTTGCTGGTGGAGAACAGTTCCAACGTTGCCTAGAAGAAGGCTTCAGATTTTTTGGGGTGCAGAATTTAACTTTTAGGGATGGTTTTATATGAAAATTCAGATATTATCCAGTGGGGTCTGCATCTTCTTGATGGCGACCCTAGTTACAGTCCAGGATACTACGGTGACATAATTCAACATGATACTGGTAGCATATATGATGGAAACTACTACCATGGCCATTATGATGCTGAGAGTAATCATATAGAGAATGATGAGATGATTGCACGGACTCTTCAAGAAGAATTTTCACAGCTAGACATAGCTGAAAGCACTAGATATTCACAGGCAAGTGAGGAGCATTACCATGCTCCTGAGTTGGCATATGGATGGCATAACGCTTCAACGGTGAACCATTGCTCAGAAGGTATCAGTAAAGCTACTGCTTGCTTGTTTATATGAGGGATTTATTTTATTTGCCTACCAGAAGTTGGCTAATTTGGTTAAAAATTCTGTCTATGCAGACCATGATTATGTCCAGGAAGGAATTGATGATGTAGAACATTCTAGTTCATGTTCTAGTCCTTGTGAAGGGGGAGAATACTCATTGGAGCTGACTGATCCACTTGATGATGAAGTGGAAAGGAGATTGAGTCAAATGACTACAATTCCTGTATGCTTAGCGTCTTCTGCTTCTATAGATATTCTGTATACACCATCCAGTTAGTGAAGCAATCTTTTAAATAAACTTGTCGCCTTTCAACAGATTTTCATTTCATGGTCATTCAACAATTGATTTATCATGATCTTTGTTTTCTGTATATGAATTTCTAGGGCTAGTTTTTTCACCTCTTTCCCCCGGACTGCTTACTCATCTTGTTACATAAAATGACGTTGAAGTCATGTAAGTTTTAATTGACTGTAGTGGTAGTCTCACAGTTTATAATTTGTCACACTCAGTGATGAGTGAAGGAACTTTTTTGCTTGAATCACTTTTCAGGTTTTCCCTTTTGTTTTATTTATTTAGTTATTTATTTTTGGTGCATGGGCATTATTCATAACTTCAGCTATTTAGTTTCAGAATTTCCCCCTTTTTTGGTAGGAAAGTCTCAGAAGTTTTGTACATGTAGTTTTTTCTCGCTGCCGAATGTTATCAGTTAATTAGCAAGCTATAGTCCCTCACTAGTGATCTGGTTTTAGCACGCTTATGTATTTTAATCAGTTGTATAACTCATGTACTAGACCCATGGTGCTTAAATTGCTTCTTGTTGCCGTGTAGCATGTTCCAAGAATTAATGGAGATATTCCTTCAATAGATGAAGCAACTTCAGATCATCAAAGGCTTCTGCATAGGTATTCTTTAATAAATATCTATTCCTTGTGTTTGTCCTCACAGAAGCATATAAAGCTGTGCTTATTTTTAAACAGATTGCAGTTATATAACTTTGTAGAGCGGAAGGTACCAGGTGATGGTAATTGTCAGGTTTGTTTCTGTTAGCAGTCACTGAGCACATTTCATTAGTTTTTGTTTGTAGACATCAAATAATGATAATAATTCGTCCCCCCCACCCCCAGTTTCATGCATTATCTGATCAATTGTACGACACACCTGAGTACCACAAGTTTGTGAGACGACAAGCTGTAAACCAGGTTTGTTGTCTAGCGGATTGACTTTTATTATGCTTATGGAATGTAATATCCTCTTCTTTTGTACTTTTATTCTTGTTTATTGTTGTTGGCTATGATGGTTTTTTTTTTGTCAGCTTAAGTCTCATCCGGAGATTTATGAGGGATATGTTCCCATGGAATATGGTGAATATTTGGAGAAGATGTCTAAGTAATAATCCAACAGCCTTTCCCGTCTGTATATCCAAATATGTTCTTGATGTTTGTTTTAGAGATTAATTAATCACCCTTTTTTCACTTTTCTTGTCAATGAAACTAGGAGTGGTGAATGGGGTGATCATGTGACTCTTCAAGCAGTTGCAGATTCGGTATGAGCTTGGAACTTTAGAACTTGTTCCCTATTCTTTCGTTAACTGTGGGACAAAATCAATTTGTTTAACAACTTGACAGATAAATATGAATCTGTGGCGTGACACTTCTAATTTCCCCAAGTTGTGGCTTTTCAAGTTGGGCTGTTAGTTTTGCGCTTAAACACCTTTTTTTCCCGTTCATCAGCAGTCGTACTTAGAGTCTCTTCAATCATTTCTCTGCTCAGTCAACTGATCTGATATGCCTTATCATTTTTATTGAATTTTGATTTGATCTCCTGTTTCCTACAGTACGGTGTGCAAATATTCTTGATTACTTCTTTCAAGGATACGTGTTGCATAGAGATACTTCCTCATTTTGAGAAGCCAAAAAGAGGTAAGTTTTATTCACGGTGAGATTTGACCAAAAAGATTCTGCTTAGGCAAAGTAAGAGAGCCGGTGCCCGAGATTTTTACTTCTGCTTGGACCTTTTCCTTTTTGTATACCAAATTTACTTTTATCTTTTTGGGTCAACTATGTTAAAAGTCACATTGTTACTAGTTAACTGGAAAATTTTCCAAACCTGACCAGGACTTCTAAGATAATGCAATGGCGCCTTCACAAAAAAAATGCTATCGGTTATGACTGATTATATAACCTAAAAATTTTTGTATATTTAATTTCCTAGTGTTCAAGCCGGAGGAATCGTGGAAATTGACGGATGAAATTATATCTTAACTATTGAAGTTTTCTTATCAAACACTTGCTAGTGTTAATGTCTCGGCCGTGCATTATTTTTTTTTTTTGGTATGGGGGGTATATTCGTTTAGTATTTGGGAACAGCTTAGCTGATATCTTCATCTTCCATCACGGGTGTGTTTGTTGCAGTTATTTTCCTTAGCTTTTGGGCAGAGGTGCATTACAATTCCATCTATCCTCAAGGAGGTACTATAAGAATTTCTTTCCATCCCCCGTTTGAACTCGTCCAAGTCGTATTTGGTTGGAAATTGAAATTGACTGGAGACATTGATCACGCTTCCCCCTTTTTGGGCCCATGAATTTTAATTGCTTCCAGCAGTTCGAAAAAACTGGCATTTTTTTTTAATCGATTCGTTTTTAGGTATTTCGAGTATTATTTATTTTATATTATGTTCAGATCATAGTTGTGATCGCATTATGTTATGGTTCAGATATGCCTTCGAGCGAGTCAAGGAGGAAGAAAAGGTGGTGGAACTTTGGGAGTAAGCATTAGAATCTGGCCAAGAGAGAGCGCGCCTGAATTTATGCATAGTTCCTTGGTTCAGGACTGACGGAATATTCTCAAATCTCTACTGGCCAATTTATTACCATAACATTTGAATAGATTTTTCCTTCTGTAACCATAAATCTGGTAATGCTTAAATATTCGCATCTCAATTGAATTTTGGATGCCATGCCTTCTAAAAGAAGGCCAGTTTTATACATATGTTTAACAAAGATCAAATTGGATAGGGTGAATGCTTCATTCAATGAGTGATTTTCAACGCACAGATTCACCCGGTGGGCACCCTTCTAAGAATTTCTAATTTGCCAAAATAATATCACTCTGACGGAATTTTCTGGCATCGAATTAGTGGAAAAAACAATGAATGGTACATGCAGTAGTGCAGTACCCAGGGCCCAAACTCCAAATATATATATGCAATATAATATATAAAGGATCCTTGACACCGATTATAGTCATATCCATCTTTATCAGCCTGTTCTTCCTGTCTAGTAAGAAAATCGAAATAACGAATAACACGTTTAACTAAACACATCCCCCGGATCCGATAGAAAGAAAGACTAAACACATTCAAGGTTTGAAAACACATTCCCTAAGCTAGCAACGGTCCAAGCTTAACATCAGCTCTTCAATTCTACGAGAGCCTATTACTCTCTGAGAGTCTCATTTTGATGCGTTTCCTCCGTCTCCGTTGGCTGTAACAACAAAGCCGTGAACGGCATATTCCTGTACCCATTGGCTGCCGCCGCCGCAGCATACTCCATCCCGATTGGTTGACACAAGTCTAATCTACAGCTAGGCTGCGGCTGCTGCGGCGGTGGCAAAGCCACTGCAAACATACCCTGCCCACTGCTAACCGTGGAAACAGGGTGGACTCGGCAAGGAACTGAGGCTGCGGAGGACGATATCGCAGCGTTGCTGGTGGATACCGGCTCCGCGGGAACCGTTCCGGTGCCAGTGGCGGCAATGATAGATGGCTCGGCTTGGCGTAGCAGCCACTCTATTGTCTCGCCGTCGGAACGGTGGCCGAGTTCTCGGGTGAGTTGGAATATACGGGCGGCGCATAGAGGCGGCATACGGACACGGCGGCCCCGACCGTTGACCTTGGTGTGACGGTCTTTGGTGAAACGAGAGGAAGATAGGGCAGTGGATCTTCGAGGGTGGGAGAGTTGCACATTGGAGTCAGATTCAGCGGTGGTGGGTGGCCCCGTGTTAGATTTAGGGTCGGATTGGGAGAATCTGTGGAGGACCACCTCGGAGCTCATATGAGGAGCGTTAGGGTTTTGGAAGGGAAGGCAGTGGCAATGTTAGGGTTTCTGTTGGGTGGTGGTTTTTGGGTGGGGGCAGAAGAGGGGGGTGGGGGGAGCGGGGTCGCGGCGGCAGAGAGAGTTGGTAGTGATAGATTCGATTGACCCCACAAAGAGGGTTAAGCCCATTTATATAGTAGCATGGATTTGAGAGTCGCCTCCCTTTTTGTAAGTTTATGGCACGTTATGTGATGTGCTTGTGTGTCCAGTGGGCCTCCGCTACGCGATCACTATCCATCACGCCCGGGGCACCACATGTTGTCCCGCCGCAGTGATGTACACGTAATTGTTTTTCTTTTCTTTTTAAACACTTGCCCCTCACCCCGTATTTTCGTTATGTTCTTTTTATTTACGAAAATAAGATGTGAGAATATTTTATAATACAGAGAGAAGTTGAAACTTTGCTATGTTAAATAAATTTTTGGAATTAAATCACCAATTTTTTTTGGTGAGGTGTAAGTATCTTCCTTCCCAACTTACTACTCTGAGTAATCAGAGTTAAATTTCTAACCACTTATTTCAAAGATAAAAACTTTTTATCATTCACATCAATTTAAATAGATAAATTATTACTAATATGATTAGGTATAATAAAAAATATTAATTTTTTATATCGTAACAAGTTGAAGTTAAATTTTTGTTAAAATAAATATCTATATTTAATATTCGATAATATCTCTAATAAGATAATATATATTTAGTAAAAAAATAAATTATTAATATTTTTTATGAAATATTTTAGATAAAATAAGGATTGTTTGGAAATATTTAAATCCTTGCACGAATAACAATAGAACTAGTCATTTATCATATATACAATTAATTATCTTGATTCAAAATTAATTAAAGCTGCAATTACATAACATCCGGTTATGTCTCTTGAGCGGCGTCATCATTACTTTTCTCAGCAATCAAATATTTTTTCTACATTTGCGTGTCAATGTTCAAAGAAAGCTTATTTAAAAAACTAAACAGAAGACTGTGTTAAATACAAGTTTGATAAGAACTGAGAAGAATGGTTAATCAGGTTGGACCGATGTGATTGGAAGTGAATAATGAATTGGATAAAAAAGAGTAATTTTGGGCAAAAATGACGTGTGGGGTCCATACAAAGTTGCGAGTGACAGATTAGGAGGTGATTGGGATGAAAGAGGCGCGTGGATGATAAGGTGGGGGTATCTCAAATTCTGGGAGTCAACTGACGAACTGACACCGGCATTGACATTCTTGAAAACTGTGACAAATCTGAAATCATACATCCCACACTTCACACATCATCGCTCGCCTTTCCATCACATCATAGGACCGTAACATAATACCCACAAGTTATCTGTACCTCATTTTCATATACTAAGGGATACAATCAATTTATAAAAAAAATTATTTTTATTCTTATTAAAGAAACAATGTTAAAAACCTTTTTTATTAATTGCCAGACAAGACAAGTGACTTAATAAAATTAAAAAAAAAATCAATAATCACTCTATAAATGACTTATAACATGACCTAATTTTTCTTACAACTATTTATATATAGGATTATAGTGGTACTCCTAATTTATGATACAAGTAGGAAAAAAAATTTGATTTATAATATAAATTAATTGCAAAGTAATTAATATTTATTTATTAATCTTATCCGTACAATTAATACTTAAACATGCCTGCTTATATTTTTTTTTCTCCTTTCTAAATTAATATATGGCCTGATTTGTAGAGATTATTAAAATAAGTTTTATTTTTTTTAATAATTTTTTTATATATATAATCTGATTTAAACTTAATATATCATGTATAAAAAATTAAATTATCTATTAACTATGCTAAATTTTATTGGTAAATATTTGTTGAATTTTTTTTTTTTTTGGTTGCCCACCCGGTTCACCGGAGCTTTGCCCCGACTACATCCGGATCCGACCCGCGTCGCGCACTTAGCTATGGTGAGTGAGTCTCCCAACGGGGATTTTCTGCGTACGCCAATGCTATAATGTCCATATGTATAATGTCCATATGTATTGGTGGGAAAACTGGGCCTATACCGTTAAACCAGCCTAGTTGAAATTGATTGATTCGCGATGAATTGGGCCATAAGGCGAGAACAGCCCTCCCTTGGGAAATGAACTTGAAGTTAGTGGATGACCCAACAATCTTAGCCCGAATGAGAACCTCATCCGTTTCTGGGATTAAGAGGAGATTTTTGTATCAAAAAAAGAGAGAGGAGATTTTGAGGTCTGGAATACGCTTGGTTGTCTCTTGCTCGAGCGTTATCTATATTATCCTCCATGGATGCTCCATCTTTGTTCTTATGGAAACCAAGGAGCTGATTAAAGTACAAGTACCCGCCTCCGCAATATTTGTTGAATTATAGTTGTTTAATGTGATAGTTTGTTAATAACAAATCCTCTATGGTAGCTGCAAAGAATTTGTTTAGTTCATCCTCGTTTCCATCAAGAGCTAATCACTGGAGCGGTCCTCCCTCGTCTTGTTCATCGTCTTCTTTAGGTACACTTGTTAGAATCACCACAAAACTTTCATCGTCTGCGTCCTGCATTTCATTATTTTTTTTTCTACTGTAATTTAAGGAGGGTGGGATTGGGGTGGGTTTCTCGAGTTTCGTTTCCTTTGCTGTGAAAGCTCCCAAAACATGGAGATATTTAGTTTGATTATTTGATGGTGCCTGCTTCAGCACCCTTTTTGGACATTCAAGTCTGCACCTTTTCTTCTTCATGAAGAAACCAAATGAAGCGCCGCCTAATGATCGAGTGGTTTGTGTCCATCTGTATTATCATATAATATGACTGAAGTTATGGCAATCGAAATGAGTTAGTTGCGTTTGTACGATATTTAGGTTTGCTTGTTTACTGACCATGTTCATACGTGATGTTTAGTCGCTAGTATCACTGGAAATTGACTGTCATTCGCATCTGAGGATAGTTAAATTGGGAGGTGCTCTGTAGAGATAAAAAATGGTTGGATGGAAAATAAGTTATGTATCAAGCATTCAAGCTATTTTGCCTGGCCTGGTGCTTTGCTCATTTTCACCCTGTTGCTTCCATTCATTCACCCTGAACTAATTTGATCTTGAAGTACAAAGTAGTCGAATTTAATGAACTTTCTATATTCCTTCATTTGCAGCTGTTGCACATGCAGTTCTTTTATATATATAGTCTTCAATTTGATTTTTCTGCATGATTTTTTTCTTCTCTTTTCTCTTTCCCCCTCTTGAGAGAGTTCAAAACTTTGACATGCTTGTGCTCATTTATCTACAGTTTTCACATTTCATGAACAAGCCACTCCCGCAGTTACCTCTAGGTCTGCTAGTTTTGCTGCTCAGCATTTTCCCGCCTCGGTTCTTCTACAAGAGCTACGTGATGAGTGTAGGCCTATACTGCGCATGCATAAGGAAGAAAAGACATCCCAGGTTCATGTCTAATTCATATACCCACTTCATCAAACTCAAGCTTCGTTAAATGCATATAGTGAGATCCCTCATACTTCTTGCATTTTCAAACCTAGATCTTGTTGACAGGCCATCTTAAGGAATCAAATTGACACCAGCTGACAGTTTTGTGACATTGTTTCATATATGATTTGGCGACCTGACCCTTTTTCTTGAAAGGCCACTATTGGTTACTTAGGTTCAAATGTAAAAGCTTTCTCTTTTTCATCACATGATTTGCATGTAACTAATTTTTTCCGTTTGTTTTTATTGAAGGCATCATTAAATACAAAGCATATGGATATGGCCTTAGTTCGTGAAGACAATAATCCTGGCAATGCTGATCAGCTAGTGCATGACTTTAAGCAGCAATTGCAAATTTGGCCACGTTTACGGAACTTGTAAGATTAAATCAATTGTATTTTCCTGTCATTTTCTTTGGCCTGTAATTGCTGATTTCAATCTACTGCAGGTTGACTTCCTTACCAGCAGAGGAAATTGAAACATCTTCAACTCTGCAGCCTGTTACAATTGACTCAGAGAATCCTGTAGAAGTTGAAGAGCATGATGCAATTGCTCTTGCTAGGCAAGCATTGTCAGCCTCAAAACAAGCTGCCTTGATAGCTGGAGACTTGAAATCAATCAAAGCTGATGATGATGTTTTACCTCCTATAGGGTTAGCTCTTCCTGTCTTACATTCTTAATTTATATTTCGTATTTATAGGTTACTTTATTTGGAGACTGATGCCTGAAACTTTCGTTCAGTTTGGCCTCCACAAGTTTTGATGGCATTTTACTTGGAAAGAATAGAACTGTGAGGTCAACACGGCTTATAGAGAGACAATTAAAGAAGAGAAAAAAATCAAAAGCAAAAGTCTTAGATGATGAAAGCTATCTTTCTAAAAAGGCTGAAGTAAAAGGAAGGTTACATGTAGAAAAGAAGATAAATGAAGGGTTTGATCAAAATGATCCCTTGCGCTTGTTCCTATGGGGTCCTGAAGCAAAACAACTTTTGACTCTTGAAGAAGAATCTCAATTGATTCTTCAGCTACAGGTTTCTCTCTTAATTTCCTAATCATTCACATGTACGGAATGGTGGATTATGGATCCTCAATTGCTTTAACATGGACTATGTAACAGGATTTATTGAGGTTGGAAGGAGTAAAGAGAAAACTTCAAGCACAATTTGGGCGGGAACCAACTTTGGCTGAGTGGGCTGATGGTGTGGACCTTACCTGTCAATCCCTGCAGTTACAGCTTTATTCTGGTAACAGCAGCAGAGAGAAGCTGATTTATGCAAATTTACGACTGGTAGTTCACATTGCTAAACATTATCAGGGGCGTGGTCTCAGTTTTCAGGACTTATTGCAGGTAGCTTTTGAGAAATTGAAGCCCTTACATTGCCTGCAGCTAGGACTATCCTACATTCGTTTTGCTTTTTATTTACTGTCAGCGTGCACAGTTATTATCAAGACTTAATTTGCCACACATATAACCTGTATTGTTTCTGAACATGGAAAAACACTTTGGATTACTATTTTTCTGGAGTTGGACCATCAATCAGGAAGAAAGATGTTTGATGATAAAACATTAACTAGCCACTAAAACTTTACATTTTATTTCTGGTGCTCTCATAGGAGGGAAGTATGGGGCTTATGAAGAGTGTTGAGAAGTTTAAACCCCAAGCAGGCTGTCGTTTCGGTACTTATGCCTACTGGTGGATAAGGCAAACAATTAGGAAGGCCATATTTCAACATTCCAGGACAATTCGTCTGCCGGTAAACCACAAGCTACTTATTCTCTGCCGTTTTAACTAGTTATATTCATGTAATCATGTTTTTTGTTTTTTTTGGAACGCCTCTCTCCCTCGGGGAAAAAAATATCCTCTTTCAAGTGTCAGAATTTATGATTTTTTTTATCTGTTAGAACAATAATGGAGTCCCATTGCACTGCTTCAGCAGTCAATGTTACATAATATCTTTGCTTTTTATAAAGCAAACGTGAATCCTATTTCTTGGTCCCTTGCATTATCCGCAGGAGAATGTATATACCCTTTTGGGAAAGGTATCAGAGGCAAAGAAATTGTACATTCGAGAAGGAAACCTACATCCCACCAAGGAGGAACTAGCAAGAAGAGTAGGAATTACAGTAGACAAGTTAGAAAAGTTGCTATATGTTGCAAGAATTCCAATTTCGATGCAACAAACAGTGTGGGCAGACCAAGATACCACTTTCCAGGTATTGATTTCCAGTTAATTCGATTTCCATTTATATGATATATTTTCTCAACTTTTGACATGAAAGGGCTAGCCCCAAATCATTATTTAGAGTGTGAAGAACGTATGAAGTGTGTTAGCTTTCTGTTGTAATTTGGGGGAGTTCCTGGCTTCCTGTATCAAGGGCTTTTCTTGTGTTGATAAATGTAAGAACAAAATTGATGCAAGTCTAAATGCAACCTCATAGGATGAACAGTAGTTGATTGTTAGGAGTGCCTTTTGATTTTGCTTGTAATGAAGAGAAATAATAGTGGCAGCTTAAATTTCTTAAAAATGTGAGGAAGCTGGCAGAGTAGAAAGCCTAACCACTTTATCCTTTGCTTTTCTATAGATCTTGTATATTTAGTCTCCTGATGTTGTTGAATACATATTAGTAATCACTTTTACAATGTGTCTTGTGGTTAAGAATACATAATGTAATACGTGTTTCAAGCATAAATGATTGAGCATATTCTTGTTACTGCAGGAGGTTACTGCAGACACAGCAATTGAGGTCCCAGATGTGAGTGTTGGAAAACAGATGATGAGACGGCATGTGCGAAACCTCTTAAGCATCTTGAGCCCAAAAGAAAGGAGGATAATCCGGCTAAGATTCGGTATCGAGGATGGCGAACAGAAGTCATTATCAGAGATTGGAAACACGTTTGGTCTATCCAAGGAAAGAGTTCGACAGTTAGAGAGCCGAGCATTGTACAAGCTGAAGCAGTGCCTTGGCAGCCAAGGACTTGATGCATATGCAGAATTGCTAGTGTAGATCAGTAAACAACAAGGTTGTGCTGTTAATCTTCCATGGCTGTTTTTCCCCCCTCCTGGATAAGTTTGAGAGCAGTAACAATCAAAGCTTTTGTAGGCAAATCTGACGCTAAGCCATGGTTCATTACTTAAAAGAACCTAGAGGCTTGGCGGTCGGAAAAACAAACTTTGAAGAGTATATATACATGTTAATATTGAAATGACATTCTTAAAATATCTTATAATTATGGAAAATCCGAATTATATTTTAGATGACTGATACGGGGTTGCAAGGTCTTTTGCCCCCTCTAACAAAGGGTTAAATCAAAATTAAATTATCTAATAATCTTTGTTTGCTTACCAATTTAACAAACCATATACATGTATGTATTAACATGAATCAATTACAACAAATCATCATACATGATTTAGTTCTGATACTATTTATCATCAACATCAATCTATAAGTTGTAACGTATCGCAGAAACCTAAGTTCGTCATAGTCAAGTTAACGAGGTTCAATGTTAACACACAGTTCAACAGCAGCATCCTCAGTGATATAATAAGCAAGAAGAGGCAAATTATCCTCCATTTGCTTTTCAAAACGACGAAGTGTGAAAAGACTTCGAGGAATGCCCCAATACTTCTCTACTTTCTTACGCAAGTGAGACACGTTGTCTGTTTCCTTCACCCTCACGTATCCATTGGCACCCTCTTGTTTCACCAGAACGTGCACTTTCCTTCTTTCTCCCATTAACCTCACCCTCAGATTCAGTGTCTCACTTTCCCTGAACTTATACCCTTGAATCACTTCATGGTTCCTCAATTCTCTCGCGTTGTACCACAGCCTCTGCCTCTCCACTTCCACGCCCAATTCCCTCTCAATCTCCAATTTTAAATCCAATATGGTTTTTGACGCCTCCATGTCGATCTCTGGTACTATCTCTCCACCCGTAATCTTGAAACATATCATCCTTGCCTTCAAATCAAACAAGTATACCGAAATTATTTGCTGAAGATCTTATAATTTATGCACGCAATATTCATAATGAAATGGAAATGGCAGAAGCAGGAGGATTGAGAATCGCATGCTTTATTCATTCGCGTTGCTTTTTCAACGAGATGAGAATCAAGTTTCAATTGTCTGTTTTTCTGATCAGCGATCCATTCTGAGAAAAATAAAAGCAAAATTTATATGAACAATCTCGATTCGAATCGTATGCAGTTACTGATCTGTCATCGATATCATTTGTCCTTGACGGCCCTTCATGTGCTAAGTGCGTGAACCTCATGTTTTCAGTATCATCCGAATCTTGGGCTACACCCATTACTCATCATTTTGCATGATCCCTGTGGTTCGAAGCACCCAATCCCGAGTTGATTTCGCATACTAAACAAAATATTATTTTTTATTAAACAGAAAATATAATAAAATAGACTTATCATTGTTTCATGCCTGATTTTTTTATATATATACACACAAGCCATTCATGTACATAATTAGGCGGATTATTGTGATTCTGTTTGAAAACAGAAAAGCACAGGCAAGCGCCTATACATGTCGTGGATCTGCACAACAATTGTCCAATATTTGTGGAAGTAGCACTCACCGATCTTTTCATAATGATGTTGATGATTAGTTCTTGTCACAGACATGCTTAAGTGAGATATTTATAAATCATTGCAAATGATGGAAATGATCACAGAATTAAACCAAAAAATAAACAGATTAAACAAAGAAGAAGACCCTTCATAAGAAAGTGGCGATATACCAAGACAGGATAAGCACAAAATAGGAACGTTCACGTCATGAAACCAAACCAAAACCTCTCTGCAACTGACAATTACTTCAGAAAATGAACAGCTCGAATGTTTCCGTCGTATCTCGTTTGCTCTCGACAAAACCTCCAATGCAGAGAAAACGAAGGAGCCAAAAGATCAACTGGTACGCATGTTAAAATCAGACATAGAGCGACCAATGAAGAGGACATTGCATCAGAAATGAAAGAAAGTTCATGTCCTGGTTGCCACGAGCAAGAAGAACAAGGAGACGAGATAAAGCAATAATATGCTTAAACTCACTAAGTTCTAAGAGCATCAAAACAATTCTAAGGGACTCCCAAGGCCTCCATAATTACACTCTTGCCGCTTGCTATATGCCCATCATTCAATTCACCATGGTATTTTTGAAATGTATCAAGCAAATACGTAGGGTATGGGCCACCTTCTGTGTCCTTCCAACAAGGCAAAAGCGTTAGTACTCATTCAAACTCTAGCTCTTAGCCCCTTGCATATTCCCTCCCTTCCCAACAATCTAATATATACAACTTTATTCGCCTCTTGATGTTGATGGTTACCCACACCGATCTTTTTATTATGTATTCCGCACTGATTCTGATGAAAACATGTTCTCTTTTTTCTTTCCAATACATCTGCACCTTGAAAACCATGTATTTAGCGCAGAGCAAAAAAAACAAAAACATTGCAGTAATTTTTGTCCCCAGTAAAGTGAAGTTAATGGCAACATAATTGGCCATTCCATTTTATTACAAAGTTGTGATTTTGACAAGTGGTGGTTGCAATAGTAAGTGTCCTCCTTGATCTAGAAGACCCAGGATTCCTAAACTTTCAAACCCCAACAGGTGTTATTTAGATATCTTGATATATATATACACACATAAACACCTGGTGGAAGCAAAGTAGCAGTAACATTATATTTATTGGAGGAGCCGGGTATATATAGAGATAGATTCATGGCGGCGAAGGAAAGCGGGTCTGGGCAAAGTAATGAGCAGAAGAATTGCGACCCGAATGGGGAGTCATTCGGGCAGAAATGCAGTCATATGGTGAAGAAGCAGAGAACCAAATTCTACATTCTTCGCCGTTGCATAGCGATGCTCCTTTGTTGGCATGAGCGTGGCGACCCACACGAGGCTCCAGGGTATCATATATCTTCATCTGTATTTATATATATAATATCCTATGTCTGTTTGGTTGGAGGGGCAGGGAGGGGAGGATTGAAAATTTTTTGATGAGTGGAATTTAAAAATATAAAAAAGTGGAGTTAAAATTTTTTAATTAATTTTTTTTATGGACAAAGGAGTAATCTCTGTCGATGGCAAAAATTAAGTAGAGGCCAGTCTCTTTCAAGGAGTAATGGCTAAATCTTTTCCAACTAAATTGCTACATACCTACTGGCCGTTATTTGAACCTCTAACTATTTGTTTGAGTGATGAGATTTTCTGCTGACTTATTAATTTTTCTAAAATCCAACTTATTAAAATCTCATTTTCCCCTTCCCTCCCCCCATTACATTCCTTTTCTAACCAAACAGAGGGTAAATAGCGTAGCATATGGTGCTAAATAAGAAGTGGAGGTTATATATATACATTAATTGGCATGTGCCTTATAGTTTATATGACGCATGAAAGAGGTCTTTAGATCTCTTTACCTTCTTAACTATTGGGCAGAGATCTTTTACTATTTCATATCAAAGCTGTTGAAATGGGCATGCCCTTATTTTGTTTTTCCTTTTTTTTTGTAATTTATTTGTCTGAAATGTAAAACTAAAAATTCCATCCCCAATAACCTTAACGTAATTATAACCTCAAGCTTAAAACTTTTTGTATAAGTATTGAAGTTGCCTTTTTTTTTCTTAAGATAATGTCGAAGCTTTAATTTGAACCTGTAATTGGTTGTATGATTTTGAATATGCTGATAATAATATATTGATGCTACTATTTATTCATTTTGTGTGTATATGTATATATATTCGGATCGTAAGTAAACCTAATAATAACCCGTGTCCTTGGTTTGTTATTTGTTGTAGGTGATGAGACAAATGATGAGGAATCAACTCAAGAAGTGCATATTTCTGAATATTAAGACGAGAATTCTAACATTATAATCGATGATGATTGAAAGATGATTATATTTATATATTAAGAATTTAGATGGTAGATTATGGCGTGTGAATGTTGTGATTATGATTTGTAATGTTTTATAATTTATAAGCTTTGATCCCATCACTGATAATGTCATTAGTTAAAATCTTATTGCTGATATAAAAATTTGGTTGATAAACATTCTTTTTAATGTTTTTATTATTTTAATTAAGTCTCGTGCCTTTCAAGACGTCACCTTTCATGTATACAGAAACTAATAAAACAAAATTCAAAGTGACCCCACCTGACTTTGCACCTAAAATAACATAACTGAAGTGTGAATATAACATTAGCGGCTAATAATGATGATATGATTGCTTAAATAATGGAGTATTTGAATCTTGAAGATTGCTTTCGATTTGTTCTTTGTTTAATTTCGTGCGGCATTCATGAAAAGAATGGGTCCCGTAACTTCATACAATCATACGTTAACATCAAATTAAAGTGGAAAGAGAAGGAAGGAAAGATAAAACCCCAATTTAAGAAATTGCCTAACAAGTAATAACGCGCGAAGTAAGGCGCATCTCTGAGCTTGAGAATGCCACGTGGGAAGGGTTCCATTGTTGAGGAAACACGTACGAGACCAAAGAAAGGCCCCAAATTAACGTAGGGGGGGTCCCATGCCTCTTGTAAGTTTGCACTTTTCAAAGGTGGGGCTTTGTCCTCAGAGTTTAAATGTTTTATTAAAAGCAGCAAGTAAAATTAAGAAAGGTTCAATGAAGGGAGTGAGTGGAAAAGCGTACATCAACAGCAACTAATAGACTTGGTCACACCACACACCACACACCACAGTCAAGCCCCCAGGGGTTTAATAAACTTGGATTTAAGTTTAGGAGAACCTTTATGAGTGAGCATTAGACCAAGTTGGTTGCTTTCACAAATCGTGACACAAGGCATGATCTATGTATTCATGAAAGGTCCCATGTTGAAGGTGAACATGTCTTTTGCTTTTGGGCGTGGTGGATATATATATATATATATATAAGGAAAACAGAGTATTTTATGTAAATAATGATAAGAAGGAAATTGTAAGCGGAGTGCTACCTATGAATGAGAGCTGAGAAGAGGGGTGCCCCGTCTCATGATTGGAGGGACATTACTCCCTCCACATGAATAAGACGTATTCAAGTAGGACTCTTTTAAGGACCCCACCCTACCAACTCTCAATCTCTAACCATGTCTGTTTTCCCCACCTTTTTCTTTAATCATGCATTCCTTTTTCGATGCCTAGCTTTTAAATAATAAGGGTGTGTTTGACTCAACGGAGGGGAGAAATTTTAATAGAGAAAAAATAAAGGGAGGAAAAAAGAGGGATTTTATTATTACCTTATTTAGATTAACATTAAGGGAGAGGAGGGGAGGAATTTTCATATTACCTTGTTTGGTTCAAGAAGGGAGGAGAAGGAAAATACTTTTATATAGACAAATTTACTTTATATTATTTTATATAATATTTTAATAAAATATAATATAGGGATAATATTAGGATATTAAAAAAATTATAGGTATATTAATATTATAAAATAATAATATATCACTTCCCTTCCAAATTTCCCCAATTTTGGAGGGGAAGTAAAGTTGGAGGGGGAGGGAAAATTTTAAAAAAATTTCCCTCCCCTCCAATGAGCCAAACAAGGGGAGGGAAGCAAAATCGCTCCCCTCCTCCTATCTTCCCCCCAAATACCCCATACCAAACCAACCCTAAAGAAACAGAGAAAAAAGGAACAAATTTGTATTTCTATTTAATTTAAAACACAATTTTACCCCAAAAATCTAGGAAAGAGACAGAATGAACATGGGGAAAGAGTGTATGATGAGTCTGTTCATGCCCACTCTCTTTTGTACCCCATTTTAAAAATGTCATTTAGGTTAATAATTTCAATTGATATTTGACTAAATTGTCCTCATCTATTTGGTTTTATTCTCTAAGCAGAAACTCGTTTAGCCTACTATATATTCAAAAATAATTATTATTTCATCAAATCAAATTTATAAAATAACAGATGCTCTAAAACAAAACAGAGGGCCACCAAACTCAACTCATCTCCAAATACAAATGTCGTTGGGAGAGGCTTCAAAGCAGATGGCCCAACGTCACTTCTTGGCTTAAAGAGGATCCACTCTAAGACGAGTACTATACCGTCAAAAAGAATACGCACAAGTAATATAATTCAATCAACGATAACCAACTATACGATTAACCAAGTTTCCTTTCAATAAACTTGAATGTTCTTTAGTGAAATGGGTAACCATACAATTTCAGACGCTGTCAGAGTTGAAATTTATAAAAAGTTGAAAAACAATTCTGTTAAACTCTTTGGGAGGGTCAGCTCCACAAGACCCAATGCCTCTTACGCCCAAATGACAATAATAATCCAATGGTAAACTTCCATATCAGGATTTAAATCCGCAAAATAACAAGGTACAGGACACTGCCATTCATATTTATATAACCGCAATTCCTAACTGTAAAGATCGTCATCATCGGCTCCACCAGCAGCTGCAAATGGGTCGGTTGTGGCACCGCCACCGCCACTTCCACCAGTGGTACTATCCGGAAACCTAAACTCGGATCCAAATCCTCTGGACTGCTGCAATGTTTGAGCAAATGCCTGGTACTTGCGAATATCAGCATCACTTACACTCCTTCGTGCATACTTCATGGATTCCTCGAAATGAGCTGCCTTTATCTCGGCTACATCGTCTTCGATGTCCTCTTCCATTGCTTCAGGATTCTCGCTTCTCCTTCTTTCTCTCTCAATGTCCTGATAGAGGAAAAGAAAAATAAATAAGCACAAGTTGAATCCAACAACACATTTTCTATTGCTGATGAGTCACCAGGAAACTGGCATGCTATTTTTTTTTAAGTTACACAGTAAAAAGGGTCCAATTCCATATTAACGTTTTTATTTGTGTGTGTGGTGTGTTTTGGGGGGGGGGGGGGGGGGGCTCTGGAGGATAACAGAAGCCTGAGGAACAATTTCCATGAGAAGAAAGGAATAGATTAGAACAGTACCTTTTCAATGTTCTCCCTGATAGCATATTTGCAAGCTCGCTGGCAAATCTCAGTAATATCAGCGCCACTAAAGCCTTGAGTATACTTGGCAAGGGCCCTAAGGTCAATGTCTTTAGAGAGGGGTGATTTTCTTAAACAAGCCTTGAAAATCTGATGCCGGGATTCTTCATCAGGAAGGGGGATATAAATCAATTGATCTAGACGGCCTGGACGCAGAAGCGCAGGATCGATAATGTCTGGCCGATTCGTGGCCCCAATAATGAAAACGGTTTTCTTTGCTGACATCCCATCCATTTCTGTTAGGAGTTGGTTCAACACCCTGTCAGCAGCACCACCAGCATCTCCAACACTGCTACCTCTCTGCAAGATAAAGCGAGACATGAAGGCGAGATAAAAACAATATCCATCATCAAGGTACATTAATTATTCAGTTTTCTCTACTAGTATTTGGGTTATTAAGGGTGGATATAAGAATGTCTGAGAAGCCAACAATTCTTGCCCAGGGTACAAAGCACAGTGCAGTATTCCAAATTGGTACAGTACAAACCTGAGTTGCGATTGAGTCAAGCTCATCAAAGAATAAGACACAGGGAGCAGATCCTCGGGCCTTATCAAAAATTTCCCTCACATTAGCCTCACTTTCTCCAAACCACATCGTCAGTAGCTCAGGACCTTTAACACTGATGAAGTTCGCCTGACATTCATTAGCAATAGCTTTGGCCAGAAGAGTTTTACCACATCCAGGAGGACCATAGAAAAGAACCCCCTTCGATGGGGACATTCCAAACTTCTCAAATTTTTCAGGATGTTCCACTGGATATTGAACAGTCTGCAAATAACAGTATCAGAATCCGGAGGTAGACAAAAGGAAGCAAGGTCAAGTAGTTCATGCCAGAGCTTCAATTACCTCTTGCAGTTCTCTCTTAACATTTTCAAGACCACCAATATCATCCCAGCTGACATTGGGTACTTCAACAACCTGGTTCAGTAGCAAAGTCTTAGTTAGAGATGTGTGAAGGAGGTGAAATACAAAAGAAACAGGACAAGAGAAAGGAAAAACTGGCATTGAAAAAGGGACTGCCAAAGTACTTACTGTTTCACGCAGAGCAGAAGGATTGCTTGATCCAAGAGCTGTCTGGAAATGCTCATTCGTCACAGCCATTGAGTTCAGTACCTCAGCATCAATTGTCTCATCTTCCAAATCAATCACGTCCATTTTCTCTCTAATACACTGAAGTGCAGCTTCAGTACACAAGGCAGCCAAATCAGCACCAACATACCCATGGGTGTCCTTAGAAATTCTTTCTAAATCCACCTGCAAACAGCACATTCAACAATATTCTTTCAGGAAATCAGAAACAGACAAATTCTTATGGGAAAATGAAATCCAATCTTACATCTTCAGCAAGCTTCATATTCTTTGTGTGGATGCGTAGAACCTCAAGACGCCCTACTTCATCTGGAACACCAATATCTATCTCCCTATCAAACCTTCCAAACCTCCTAAGAGCAGGGTCAATGCTGTTGGGACGATTTGTGGCCCCAATAACAATCACATGAGCACGTGATTTCAGCCCATCCATGAGTGTCAAGAGCTGAGAAACAATCCTTCTCTCAACTTCTCCATTAGTTTTCTCTCGCTTGGGAGCTATTGAATCTATCTCATCAATGAAAATAATGGATGGTGCATTCTTTTCAGCTTCCTCAAATGCCTTTCTCAGATTGCTTTCACTCTCACCAGCCAGTTTTGACATGATCTCTGGGCCATTGATACAGAAAAAGAAGGCGCCAGTTTCATTAGCAACTGCACGAGCAATCAAAGTCTTACCAGACCCAGGAGGCCCATACAGCAAAATTCCCTTTGGTGGCTTTACACCAATAGACTTGAATAACTGAGGATGCCTCAGTGGCAATTCTACCAGTTCCCGAATTTGAGCCATCTGCTTTCTTACACCACCAACATCATCATAACCAACCTCATCTAACCTATTCTCATCTTCTCTTTTCACAGGCTCTCCGTCACAGAAAATCTCAGTGTCAGGGGCAACAACACAGTACTCAGAAGGGTCAGTTTCAATAACCTTGAATTCTACACTTCTCATCCCCCCTCTGACAAGGAAGAAGTCACCCTTCCTCACTGGGCGGTATGCCTCCAGAAAATAAGCTGCAAAAGTAACGAGAAGGAATTCATTGTGTGAATTAAATGCTACAATCACATATGCCAATGAAATAAAAGATCTTAAAGAAACCAACGCAGAATGGAGAAATACCCCCGGTCTCAATAAAACACACAGCACCAAGATGTTTCCAGAATGAATATGCTTGCCAATCTATGGTCAGAACTAGATGCAATCTAAAAACTCAAGAAATAGAGATACATTTCAATGGCATAAGGGAATAAATACATGCCTTATACATGCCACAAGCAAGCAACTATCTTTCTTGCAAGTGTAATTCTATTTTATCTTCTTTTCCTATGAGGGGCAGGGCGTTGGTCCTGAATAATGCTAGAGAAATCAAATGGTCTCCGTCCAGAGAACAAAGTACTCTTTTGAAATTCAATGACTGAGTGAGAAAATGACATGCATTTGAACTTAATTGAATCATCAGGTTATAACGGGAGTTATTACCCAAAAAAGAAGTAACCAAAAAACAATGAAATACTCCCACTTTAACAGAGTCCAATCCAACAAAATGTCGTAAATGATTAGAAGTATCATTGAGGCATCCAATACAGATAAAACCCATAGTTGTAAACAAAAAGGCATAGTAACTCACGTTTTAAAAATGCATCAAACAGATTCCCTGTTACCCCTTCGATTGTGTCATCCACAGGAAGAATATGGACTCGCTTTCCATATTTCACATCAGCACATTGGTGCACGGAAACAACATCTCCGAGCCTAACCCTAAGGTTGTTTCTAACAACCTTGTTCATCCTTATTTTTGGTTCATCGCATGTTTCGTCAGCAAGCGCAATACAGATTGTATCTTTCCTTTTCTTTCCCTGGAAACGGAGAAGCATAAATAATTAAATAGGGAATACTTTAACTATTCACGACTGCAGCAAAAGGAGTGCACTGCGTCAATTAGTACTAGATTTATGCGAACAAACTATCAAGATTTGAACTCCAGGAAGGAAAAAAAAAAATCCAATTCAATGACGACCCACGAACCTGAGCCCCTTGCAACCACACGTAGATATATGAATTTCAATTGCTCACAGCGCATTTACGCTGTGATAAATGTGCCAAACCCCCATATTGTAGCTCTAGTATTAACCTAGATAATGTCAGAATTGTTCGAGCATTACCTTGATCAGAATCGTGTCGCCGCGAAAAAGTTGGAGCTTTTCCATGGTATCAGGGTGAAGAGCTACCACCGAATTATCATCGTTGACGGCCTCATCAACAACTAGCCGATTTGGTGCCTTTTTGCGTTCCAAGATCGCTGTGCTGAAGTCTCTCTTCGTCCCCTTACTAGAAGGTTCCAACGGAAAAATAGAAACCCAGTAAATTGAAAGTATTGAAATTGAAATCTACAAAAGAATAATAAAAAGAAGAATCCGACAGCAAAGTACACCGGAGATCTGATGATAAATAAAGGGAAAAACTTACGAATCTGAGGATTCAGGTTGATTAGCCATAATGGAAGAGGAGCGAAGAACAAAAGACTAGATGGTCTCTGCTCTGGAGAGAAAAAAATCCGGAGAGGAAGGGAAATTGAATGACAAGCTGGATCGACTGTAGAGATCTGACGGAAGATGACCGGGTGGGCTGCTCTTATTTATAAGCCGGTTAGCTCCGTTTCTTGGTGGCAAAGAAAATACCTCTTTTTGTTTACTTGCAATCAAATTAGGGAATACGGCCGGATATATTATAAAAGTTATATTTATAATGATATAATGAATATATAACTTATTTATCTATCTATTCATTAATCTAAATATAATTTGATTAGCATATAAAATTATTATTTTTAATACATATATCAATTTTTTTTATGAACAATACATATATTAATAGGAAATACTTAGGTACAGTATTATAGGTCAAGTAGGTCCAGTTCTCCAATTATATGATGCAACCTGTCCTATTTTGCCTCATCGCCATTTAATCCCACAATCCCGTTAAACGGTCGTTAGCGATGGGGAAGCCTGGAAAACCTTAAGGAAAAAAAAAAACACTTTAGGACGTCTTTGAGCTCTAATTGCCGATCAGGCAAGGAGATGCGACGGCGGCGATTTTGTGACAAGGACTGGTGCGTGGGTGTCTTGTGTTAATTTGAGGGCCTTCTTAAAATTCATTTGTCAAGTCACCATATGTTTGTTGATTCAATACTTGTTCATATCTGAGAAGGGAGGAATACCCGGCATTAGTTCAAATACATAGGATTCATTTCACCTTCTTCGCTCTACGACGACGACGAGGTATTAAATTCTTCGTTTTCTAGGCTGTATTATTTATGGCCTCCCTCTTTCCCTCTTTTGAATTTCTTATATTCATGGCTCGGTGGATGTGCTAAGATCTCGGGTTAATTTTTCTCTTACTTTGGCCATGGGAGATGATCTGATTGTAACTGTTAGTTTAGGTGTTAATAGCTGTTCTCAGAGAGGACAAGTGATATTGCCCCTTTCATGCCCGTTGTCCTTGGTGGTGGGAGTTGCTATGAATTTTACCCTGATTGGGTTGAAGGCTTGAAATTTGTTTCGAGATTTTCCCTTGTTCTGCGGGAATTTCTAGTTGTTGTTTTTCTCCCCACTGAAGAGAAGGTCTGGGTGTTTGTAGCCAAGTTTAGAGAAGGCTTCTAATCATATAAAAATGCCATATTTTTATATGATACCATATCTCCAAAATAAAAATGATCTACTATCATTTTTGCATCAGCCAAAAAAGTATTTGTGATTTGATTTTCAACGTGTCAAGTTAAATTTCATAAAAGAATGGTCGATTTTTAGATTGATTTGGTTCAAAATAATGAATCAATGTATACACTTCCCCTTCTTTCATTTATGTCATCCTCTTACTAGTTAAATGATTTCTAATATCTTCAAGAGTACACCAAACATTCTCTCGTCGGCGGCTTACGAATTCAAAAATCAATTTTTGTCATATACCATAATGGTCTGCCTGCTCCATTTGAGTTGCTTGAGCATTAGAGATATTTCTTTGTGATGACAATTTTTGTCATATACCATAATGGTCTTCCTTCTCAAAAGATGTAACTGCATATTGTCCATTTGTTTGTCGATTAATAGTCATTTGAGCTAGACAACCAGTTCTCAAATCTTTGCAAGCGTTTTTTCCTCCTTTATAGTCATTCACTCTTTTAATCCCTTTCTTTAAACATACAAACTTCCAAGATAAAATTGTCTGATAATCTATCTTACATTTATTTACCCACTCTGGTATGATACTAAATCCAACAAAACCAGCATATGCATTATAGAATATATATGCATGTTCTTCACTTTCTAACTCCATGCCCATGTATGGAGTTAAATATTTTCCATTGACTTCATGTTCTATATATAATATAGAACTATACATTAAAAAAGAATGAAACAAGTAGAAAATAAACATGGAAAAGCAAGAAAAACCATGAACAATTAGTTCAAAGAACGAAAAGCAAGTACTCACCAGCCATGTGATTTGAGTAATCCCAAGAGAGAGGAAAAGAAACACGTATGTAGCTTACTGGGTAAGAAACATAAAAAAAGACAACAAGTTAAAAAACCAAAAGAAGGACTCACGCACCCAAAAAAGAAAAACCATTAAAAAACTCCATTGATTCATGTTTTTTAGGTTCCTGAAAGAAGAAAGCAGCAGCCACCAACCAAACGATGCATGTTTTTTTCCCAATCATATGTGAACACAAGTAATTATCGATAGCTCAACCCAACTATTCAGAAGTCCATCAATCACGAGACAAAAATTATACAGAACAACAATGATTTTTTTTTTTACGGGGTATTGGCTTGTTGGATATCAACTTCAAGCACTTTCAAGTGGAAAGGCTTTTGCAAGGAAGCTGTGTGATTTGTCTAGAAAACCGATCTTTAGAATTTTGTTCCAAATAAAAACTCAAACAAAATATAATCTAGGAGATTTCACCTATCCTTAGATCGTGGTGAGCCCAACCTATTTTAAATATTTTTGTAAAAAAAAAACAAAAAAAAAACTCAAAAGAAACCCCCCAGAAATTAAAGCACAACACCCACGACTCAGTCCTTATCACAAAATTGCCACCGTCGCCGTCTCCTTGCCTGATCGGCAATTACAGCTCAAAGACTCCTAAAGTCTGTTTTTTTTTTTTTTTCAAAAGGTTTTACGGACTTCCCAATCACTACCGGCTGTTTAACGAGATTGTGAGGGTAAATGGTGATGAAGCAAAATAGGACAGGTGGCATCATATAATTGGAGAACTGGGCCTACTTAACCTATAAGACGGGACATAAGTATTTTCCTATTAACAAATATAATCTTTGTAGCCTTTAATGGGGACATTATTGTACTTTTCTTATTTATTTAAAATGGATTAATCCAACAAATGGGGAGTTAAATATTACATGGCTAGCCATGGGGGTTGGTTTTTGGATGATAAGTTGAGATGTTAAAGATGTTCTTTTTTTACCAAAATAACAGTTAAGATTCAAACTCTCATAACGTGAGCAAAAAAACTAATCACCATGCAGGTGCTTTAATATATTCGGTTGCTATTAATTTATTTCAAGAGCAGTTATTTTATAATACATGAAAAAATTGCTGGGGGAAAAAAAGAGTAATTTATCTTAGACTTTTTACTGTACATAATTATAATTATAATACGCCATATGATATTTACAAATTCTAAACATTTTTGTGCCAACACTAAATTATTTAAAGAAAGGTTAAATTTTTAAATTTTATTTGCTCACCATTCGAACTTTATCTACACACTATTAGTGTGATTTGCACCAAATTTAGAATACAAAGGATGCTTATAATTTTATTAAATACAGTATATTAGAATAAACTATAAAAGTAAAAATATTGATTTCCATTTGTTAAATAAACTCTTTTAAGAAAAATTTAATAGGCAGCTTAGGGTTGGATGAAACGACGTCGTAGATTCTGCGTACTCTAGCTAAGGATGAGGTCTTGAAATCCACGGAAAGAAGGGATAGGCGATACGAGCAAGCGAGGCTGCGGGAGGATGGAGAAGTACTTCGGAAATGCTTATCGAGGCGACCCGGGCGTGCCGCATTCCGGAGCGGAAAGATTCGTCAACATTTGGATCGGGGCTGCTGCATTCAGTGCTATCACCTTTTTCAATCCCTATAGTATATGGCAACTCTCGAATCAGTTCAAGTACACTCTCTTTTCTTATCCTCTCTGTTCATTTTATAAGTTGTTTAATCCTGTATTTTTTTTCCGTCGAATTTGTGTGGCTGGAAGCTCGGATTTTGATATTCTGGGGAAGAGTTTATAGCTATTGGCTGCTCGTTTCAAAATTGTTGGAACTATTGGGCAACTACACGGTGCAGGAAATCCCATCTACATGATACTGAATGGCATATTGGGCAAAGTTATTTGCAAAAGAAGTAATATGATTTATTTCTTGTGATGCTGTTTAGATACTCAATAGCCAGCTAAATAGTAACTGCAATCAATTGATGGGGGCATTCCATTACATATTTGATATTTCCAAGTTTATGTGTTTTAGACATTAATTAATAATTAATGTCAATCAGGGTCCATAGCAATTAGAAAATTTTAGAGGCCGCTGCTGGAAAGGATGAGAATGGCATAGATTAAAGAAATAAAAACAAAAAGAAGGTTTCCATTTCAGCATGATGAGATGGTTGCACGTTTATCTTAGCATCATCCTTCCATGACCCAATACCACAAATGCGAGAATCACCATACCCTCCTATGACCTCATGAGTCATGAATCCCCACCTCTCATGAGACTTATCTCCCCTCTACATTTTGGCCATTTTATTTTTGTTTTTATTTCTTTAGAACATTTCATTCCCATCCGTCCCAGCAACCGAGCCAATATATTGATAACCATACATAAGGACTGATATGCATTAGGCATAAAGTGTACTGTATTTGGCATAACAGCTAAAAGGATTTTCCATATTTGTAAACAAGAATACGAAGAAATGTTCTATTTCATAGATATATGTTAGTTATTAGTATGTTATTTTTCTATGAGGATTTCTGAGTTACTCTGAGTGTGTGTTTGGGACCATGGTTTGAAAAGTTTTTTTGGGCAAAACCTTGATTTAGGAAAATTTTAAACAAACAGCCATATTTGTCTACAAATGATTTTGGGCAAAATCATGGTTTAAAACCATGGTTTTGAATAAGCTACTGAAACTAGCTTTTAGAATAGTAAAAGAGCTTATGGACTATCCAATTATTATCTTACCCTTACTTTTTCTTACACTCTCTCTCCTCTCTCATCTCTCTTCTCTACCCTCTCTCCTCTCTCTTCTCTCTTCTCCACCCTATCTCCTCTCTCTTCTCTCTTCTCTATACTCTCTCCTCTCTCCTCTTTCTTCTCTACCCTCTCTCATCTCTCTTACTTTTAATCAAATCATACCCTTTTTAGTAATTTACCAATATAAAAAATAATTCTGCTACTAATTATCCAAACATCTCAATTTTCAAAATCTATTCTCCAAAAGCTAATCCAAAAAGGCCCTGATTCAAATAGAGAAACGCTTTTTTACTCTTTGGTGGCATGTTGCTGCTGCTGCTGCTTTTGTCGGTGACTAAATTGAAATGAATCATCGTAACATTTCTCTTTCTAGTTGTGTTGTATTTGTGGCTTTTTTTGTGCACGGTACCATCCATATGATGGAATCAGTAGCGTAATACTTTGTTTAATCAGATTACTACTGCATTATAATCCCTACAATTCCCTCTACACGTTTTTCTTCAACCTCTCAAATGCAAGTACGCACTATATGAAGAAAACGAAAATGAGAGGACAAAATGCTGTTTCGGTCCTATCCAATGTTCTGATTGTTAATGATCGCTTATGCAGTAGAGTTTTGTGAGACATATTTGTCATATTGGTTTGTATACGCTTATAAATTAAGGATGTGATGGATGCTACTATAACATCTCGACAGTGAGTAAAAAGTTAAGGATATCTTCCTTTAGGCCCAAAATCTCATTTTTGGTAACCAAAGGATTGTGATTTGTTGCTTCTTAGGTTGATTTTTGCTGCTTTGTTCTATGTTGTTCCTCTATCCTTTTTTACAGAGTGGGCTTATTGGATGACATATTAATATGATTGCTGCAGTTCTTCTCTGAGTTGAAGATTTTGCTTTGTTTTGCTATTCGTATTATTTCATCTTGTTATTAAAGATATTATGACATGCAGTTGGCACGACAAAGCAATGCTATTTGAGCAGTATCACTGGAAACAAGCAAGGAAAAAGAACCAGCCTTATGAATTCCAGGCATGCTATACTCTTTTAGACCCATTTTTTATTGATATAACGTTACACTTTGTGCTTTGCTATATTATTCTGATCAAGTGATCGTGTCCTTATAAAAATTTATGCTGCTGCAGTGGAACCAGTACATGAACAAGAGGCTTCGAAAGTCATACTACTTCAATTGGCCTCTTTATTTCCCTTAGGTCATTTCTCCTTTTGGTTGCATGATTGCAGACATTGTATTGTGATCTGTTTTGTTGCTATACTGGAGAACAATGATTCTTCTGTTGAAAGATCAAACGTATTGTGCTCTTGTTCTAAATATGGAAATATGGTATCGACTTGTATGTCTTCCTCTGTCTTTTTAAAGCTATGGCGTTTGGGGGAATCGGGTTCTCTTTACAGGTTGGTGCTGGTGTTCCTGATTTTTCATTTCTATTTTATTTTATTTTTGTTAATTATTTTTTGAGAGTTCTCATTTAAGATGTTATTTTTAAATTTTTAAATTTAAAATATAAAAAATCATAGGGTAAAATCTGGACTGTTCAGATCTACCTGAAAAGAGCAGCACATGTGTTGCCAGCCTGTCTTCAGCGTTTGGGCCCATCCAGTTGTAACTCAATACCAATATTATGTCAAATACGCATACCAGAGATCAAAATCAGTTAGTTTATGAATTGGTAAAAGATAGTTTAAGGTCTATAAAAGTATTATATTCATGTCTTTTTCATTTGAGGGATATTGTGCGCAAAGAGTGTTTGGAATTTGATTCCTACTGTGATTAATTTTTTTGTTAATTTAGGATATATTCGCCCTCTCTTGTATAAAAAAAAATACGCATACCAACGGGAATTAGTCCGATTGGTAAGCGGTTTGGTATCGGTTAAGTGAGGTCTTGAGTTCGAGTCTTGGCGTATGCAGAAAATCTCCTTTGTGAGACTCACCTACTATAGCAAGATGCACGACGCGAGTCGAATTCGGATATAGTCGAAGCAAAGCTCCGGTAAACTGGGTGGACAATAAAAAAATATATCAAATATGCATCAAGCCCGTTTCTGATGATGGTCCATGCCTATTTTTTCCCTAAGCTTATAAATCAATATATCAATTACATAAAAATAAATTTATACCCAAAATATCAACAAGGTTAGGTCTAATAGAAGGGTTAATCTTTTATAATGTGACAAATTAAAGTTTGAAATTTGAATCCTACCCGAGAGAGTTGTTCAGTACATAACAATATTTTAAATATGATTATTTTTTATAAAACAATATCTTATGTTTAGCTAAAAAAATTATACCAAATGATACGATTCAAAATTCACAAGCATTAGCATCTGTTTTATAAAATTTAGGTTTAAAATTATTTTTCACAGTTAAAATTTTAAAAATATTTTTGTCGATTAAATTTAACTCCAAATTGGTTCTCAGTTTGAAACAAAGTGATCCGCGGAATATAAAGTATATTTGCAATTTACCAAAAAGTTTTGTATATATGTGAAAAATGCAAAATATGCTATTAAAGAGCTTGAATTGATGGACAACTCACGAAGCTTAAAATATGGATGTAAAGTTCCAATTAATTAGTTGGACCGGAAGGCGGTGCGTTTGTGTTCTCAAGTTTGATGTGGTTTCTTTACCAAAAAAAATAAAGTTTGATGTGGTTTTGTTTTTTCTAAGGAAAAAATGAACAGTTCCTCTTGTGGAATTAAACAACTTCAAATTTCAAAAACAACATTTAAGTTTAGTTTGTATTTGCATACAAGAAATTCTCAGAAAAAAGAAAAAGAAAATGAAAAAAGAACTGCCACTTGTTTTTCCGGCTAGGTGAAATTCATCTGTGTGCAGCCAACTAGTGTGCGTGCGTTTGTTTTGGAACCCCTACAGGGGAGGGAACACCCCCCCCCCCCCAACATCCCTTATTAAATTGGCAATTACGTTTATTTCCTTATTCATGAGATCGTTTTTATAATTATTACGTGTTTATGAAATATCACTTTTTTTATAGATAAAGTTGAAAAAACTCTCTTAACCAAGCCTCCATCCTAATCCATGTGGAGATATTGGTTGACAAGACATTTTATGCCTAAAAGCACACGTCTTCCTTTGCATAACCCAGCCTCCGTACGTCCTTATACATTACTCGCGTCAATTAAACTTGCCCCATAAAAAACATAAACTCCACGGCTCCACCCATTAAAACCCCACCTCCGTAATCAATAATATCAGAAACTGGTAGGGTTAACACCAGAAACATCAACCTGCTGACCCATAGAACAAAAAGAAGATAGTAGCTAGGTTATATAAACTGATCATTTCACGTAACTCATCCTCCTGCATAATTACAACACTTAATTAGCAATTCAATCTTCTGTTATGTTCATTAAATCAAACTGAAGTGCCATTCTTCACTGGATCAACGAGTTACTTATACTATCATATACAAACAACACATGTTCCAAACTGCATATCATCATCACAATGAACCCGCATATTCCTTCAGACGTTGACGGGAATCAATTAGTTAACTAATCTTGCTTTCTTCCATTCTGCATATTCTGCTATGATCCCTTCCACTGCACCTCACCAGGTACGAATAACACTCCTTTTTTAAATAATAATGTTATTAATTACTTGTTTCCAAAGAAAGCGTTATATATTCTTCCAGCTTCATTAAGAAAGGATGAAAGAACGTTTGGTAGACTGACAACTGGGATCTGATCTCTCATATGTCGTTAAAGGAATTAAGCTCTTATATACCTGGTGAGGATAAAGAAATGAGAGAGATTATATTGGAGAGAATAAGAGTGAGGAAGAGAGAAGAAAACAAGATTATTATATGGGTACATCTACTTTTAGCACAGTTCCTAACATGTATTATATATATGTTTATGTCGGGACCAAACAGATTGTCATACAGATTAACTAACTCAACTGACTCTGGTTAACTACGGCACTATTTAACACATGACAGCTCAAAACTATTGACGAACAGTTTCACATGCTCCCTAAGACCAAGACGTGACTGGACAATTTCCCAGATCAGCACAGTAAAACTAGCTGCACTTGTCTCTATGTTGAAAGCGAGTTTCTCCTGCTGCGACTCTCTTGAATCTTCTCTAATTCTTGAGGGCGGCAAGGCACTGAAAGAGCTCCTCGCTGTCCAAAACCATACTCTTCCCGAGCCCGGTCCAGCAGCTCCAAGAACTCCGGTTCGGCCAAGTAGTCCAGTTCAAGGATAAACCTCTTCGTTTCCTTACCTTCGATGGCCAGAACAGCAAATTGGCCGTCCATTACGTCGGCCGGCACCGTCTTTTTATTTGCTACATCCAGTTCTTCTTCTTCTTCATCCAGCTGACAGCGTGCAGATCTTCTGCTCACGAGGAGCGAGAGACCCTTCTGCACTATTCTCTCAATCAAAGACCGAATCATCTTCTTCTTCAAGGCTCTTTGTCTTAACTTCTTGATGTGTATGTTAAGTGAGCTTGCAGTGTCCAGTAATAAGAGAGTGGCTTATTTATATTGAGAAAATGAAGAGGGGGAGAGAAACGCCCATGAAATTCCATATACGACACGGTACAAGCGTAGACATGTGGTGTGTTGAGCTACTGTCCATTTAATGCCATTGGCCGGTCGTTTTCTTCTTTCTCACACGCGGGCCTTTCTTATATCTAAGGAGTAATCGCCCATAATTAGTTCTTCCTTAGAGTTGACTAATGAAATTAACTAGCGACTTGGTTCAAATTAGAAGTGAAGGCTCTAAATCTAACTTTACTTTCATACCCTTTTGTGGCGAGAGTTAGGGTACGGTCTTAATCAAACTTTTGGATAACATTCCAAGTCCCTCCCTAACTTTTGGATGAAAAAATATCTGTGGATATTTTGTTTGCGCACAGTGATCAGTGAGAAAATTTCTGTAGAGCAAAGAGAGAATACATATTCATGGTTATTTGAAAACTCCAACAGTTTATCCTTTTCATTAAAAAGAAAACAAGAAAACCATGTTGGGGGTTTCTTAAATACTGCGTGCGAAGTTTTCTCAAGTAAAAATCACAGGACGATGCAAGTGGGTACTGTAATGGAGAATTGTCGATAAGATTGATCGAACACAGCTCCAACAAGTTAATTTTAGACGAAATGGAAACAAAGCCTGTGATGGGATGCTTCGTGACATGAATAGTAAGTTTCACATTCTGCAATTGAGTTAACAGCTGCATATATCATTGATACGTATAATGAATTAGTGATCTTCGGGGTCTACAGTACTCAACAGTGGACATCAAAACGCGTACACACACGTGCGCGCGTCTAAATGAGGAAGCTAAGAATAACTTCATCCATCCATATATACACACACAATTCTATCTAAATATCGAAAACCCTAAAATATCATCATCTTAACTAACATGTACTGATAAATTTATCTTAACTAACGTAATTCTGCATGAAATGGTTTCTCTATTTATAAAGGGAAGGGTTATTACTAAATGAAGCAAATATCGATCCTGGAATATATATTAACCGTTGATTTTGTGATTTCCATATAATTTTTATTATGATATATATCGTATAGATGCCAAATATGGAAAAATTAAACATACGTGACGTTTGTGTGAGAGCTAGAGTGGAGGCCCCTGTGTTTGTTGGTTCAGGAACATGGCACTAAATGCAACAATTGACGGGTCCTTTTCTTCATTCTCATCATACGCGGGGCTTTAACGGTGCAAATCCTTGATCGTATCCATAATTTTGCAGACCCCTCCATCTTGTAATTGACTAATCAGGCTCCAATACTTTATTTGGTCTCGTTATCTTGAAGGGCTTGATTTGTGACCACTGAAAAGCTTCTCAAGGGATTATCTTCGAATAATGGATCTTGGATGATCGATGTGGAAGTCTATGAGACAGAAGAGAAGTGACCAAGGCCCATTTATAAAACTTTCCGTGCATTTTGGTACAAATTAATCATCCGTGGGATTTATACCACAGTGTGTCGGCAAAAACTTGAAATATCTCCAGTTTAACTGTCCACCCACTATAAAAAAAATGATTTTCAGTCTTTAGCGACAATTTTTTATCATTGTCAAGTCGCCGCCTATAAAACTGTCGCCTATAAGCATTAGCAACAACGATTGAAAATCGCTACTAAATGTTAACAATTAGCGGCAATATTAGGTCGTCGCTGAAAGTTTAACAAAAAGCATCAAAGTATAGGTTGCCACTAAAGGCAAAGTAAAAGTGGCGATAAATGTCACTACTAAAATTGGAATCAACAGCAACTTAATTTGTTGCCGCCTAAAATAAAATTTTTAGTGGCCACTTTATTATCACTACAGAAACTCAAAACTTTTAGCTATGACAAATAAAGTTGCCGCCTAAAGTAAAACTTTCAGCGGCCAGTTTATTGTTACCACAAAAACTCAGAATTTTTAGCTATGACATATAAAGTTGCTACTAAAAATTTATTTTTAACGACGATTTTTTTTGTTACCGTTAAAAAATCGTCTCCAAAACTTTTTTTTTTAGTGACGTATGTTTTCTAGATTTGAGGGATCGATCTAATCAATCTTTTCATCAAGACTAAACGGTAACAATTACAAGTTAGAACATCGGACAATCCGAGATCTGTGTCTATACCTCAGTAATTAACGGGTTGATTTAAGGGAACACGTAGAGGTGAAAAACATGGTCCTTGGTTCCGCATGAACCTTAAGTGTCACCAATCGATATACTATTTTATCGTCCTTTTCTGCTTCACCGATGCAGAAAATTTACCACGACAAAGTCTATAAAATTCTTCTTGATAATTATTATATATATAGTAGTGCAAATTATTATGATACGATCATTAATAAAATTTTAAGAAATTCTGATACTTCTAATTATGAGATGCATTAGTCAAACTTTAACCCATCTTAATTAATTACCGCTTGAACTAATTTTAGGTATATTGCCTCGATCATTTTGGTACATTGAAATTGGACTAGTGGAAAGAGAACGAGAATGGTAATTTGATCTCAAATTTGTCGGGTAATCTCATTAGAGTTTAGGCAAGGCAACGTACATTTTCATTATTCCATTTTCTAGCCATACTCGATCATGTTCTCAGAAAACTTGAAAAATGAGATTCTATTAGATTCAAAAATATTATAGTCGTCATTCGATCTGTTTTGTTTTTCATTATTACTATATTTTTTTATTAAATCAAATTCAGATTTAAAATAGAATATTTATTTATATAACATATATATGACTATATATATTTTACCTTTGTGCGGTAGTAAGGTTTGGAGGCCAAACGAACAAGTTAAATTGACACAGATGTTTTTATTTTACGGATTGAAATCATCCCTAGCCATTTCTAATTAAAGAAAGCGATCACAAATATCTGAAAGGCCGTTCATATATTATATATGTTGTGAAATGTGGGTGTCTCAAAAGAAACCAAGTCTCACATTGCTTGAGAGAGTGAAGGCTCAAGTGTATAAATAATAAGATACAATCTTGGGCTAGTAAATGGGCCTAGAAGAGAGGTGGGCTCGCGCGCACGACAATGGGACATCAATGGGAAATTCAGTTGAAATCCGGCGATTTCCCCCTGCACGCGAGATAGGGCGTGATATTGAACACTTTTTATGAAAAATATTTTTGGTTTACCAGAAATATTTTTATACATGCCTATACGGAAAGTCCCTAAATTCATACAGTTAACATGAATTTGAAAGGACAACAGTTTTTTTTATTGACGTAGCCGTTGGAAAGGAAGCGACCGTTGCCGACAAAAAGATGCGACCTTCGCGCTGTTTAGGTCCGATCGCCTTCGTGCTGTTTCGATCGAAGGGTCGCCTCTTACAGACGTAGTTTGTGGTTCTGTACCGGTTCATGCCTATAAAAGCAGCACACACAGAATTGCAAAGGGTGCAACTAACGCTCATACTCTTGTGCTCATTTCTTTCTGAATTTATTTCTTTCCGCTAGATTATGTCTCCTTGTTCCACAAGATGAATCTGTTTAATCCTGGGGAGTACCGCTTCATATTGCCTGTTGTAGCGGAATAACTCTTAAGGATAGTGTCCTCGGACGCGACTCGAACTATAAACTTTGTATTTTGCAGATTTCGCCAACAATCTTAAGAGATATTTCGCGACCCCTCATCAAATTAGGAAGCGACTCTCTCCAGGATTAAGTGAACTCTTCCTGTAATGATACAGGGAAACATAACTGGTGGAAAATAAAGTAATCTCAAGAGATTGATGTATCAGTCTCTCTGTGTTTCTCTTTTTTTTTCTTCATCAAAAAGCCCCTTTTATAGACTGTGGAAGGACATGAGACATATCTTTTAGACATATGTCCCTTAAGTTCAAGAGTTATGTTAGAAAGACACATCTTTCTTCAACATACCTTTTCATAACCAAGAGTTATGTTAAAAAGACATATCTTTCTTAAATATACCCTTTCACAATCAAGAGTTATGTTAGAAAGACACCTCTTTCTTTAACATACCCTTTCACAACTAAGAGTCATGTCAAAAAAATATTTTTTTATTTAAACATACCCTTTTATAATATTTAAAAATATTTTCAACAATATCAAGCCACAAATGATAACAAAAACCAAACTCTGACACTCTTCAAACGTTTAGTTGGACAGACAGGTAATATGGCCAATATTGATCCCAAAAAGACAGACAACATGGCCTGAATAAGGTACAGTACCACAAATGTTAATTAAATAAGTGTACTATAATACAGAAAAATGGATTCTACACAAGTGTTCGATTAAGGGTGTGTTTGGATTAGCTTTTGGAGAATAGATTATGGGAAGAATAGATTCTGGAGAATAGATTTTGGGTAGAATAGATTTTGGGAAGAATAGATTTTGGGAATAAAGATGTTTGGATGATTAGTAGTAGAATCACTTTTTATATTGGTAAATTACTAAAAAGGGTATGATATGATTAAAAGTAAGAGAGATGAAAGATGATAGATAAGAAAGAGGAGAGAGAAGAGAGTGTAGAGAGGAGAGAGGAGAGAGAAAAAGAGAGATAAGATAGGAGAGAAGAGAGAGAAAAAGAGAGATAAGAGAAGAGAGAGGAGAGATAATAGAGATGAGAGAGGAGAGAGGGTGTAAAAAAAGTAAGGGTATAATAGTAATTGGATAATCCAAAACCTAGGTTTCAAAGAAAAAGCTATTTTCAGTAGCTTATTCAAAACCTAGGTTTCAAACCGAGGTTTTGTCCAAAATCAATTCTCAACAAAAATTGCTGTTTGTGTGAAAATTTTCCAAACCGAGGTTTTGCCCCATAATTGATTATCAAACCAAAGTGCCAAACAGGCACTAACTGAACAAAAACCTAATGGTGTGTGTTTGCCCAAGACATAAAACTAATAATGGTGTATAGCCCTGTATGTCTATACCTACTTTCCCAGTGTGAAGCTAGCTAGCTAGCATTTAGACAGATGAAGGGGTCACGTGCAGCGCATGTGATTGTCGATGATGTTCTGGAGTTCTTGAGGGTTGCAAGGCACTGCAAGAGGACCCTTCTGTCCAAAGCCATACTCTTCACTTGCCCTCTCTAGCAGCCTCAAGAACGCTGGATCACTTAGGCAATCTAATTTCACTATGAACCTCTTCTTTTCTTCGCCGTTCACCGCCACGACCACGAAATGCCCTTCCGGCACCCTCCTCGCCGCCGCTCCATGACCTCCAGCTGATTCATGACCCGATCTTCTTACTCTAACACTACTTTTCGCCCCCAATGACAGACCCTTTAGCACCTTGGCGATCTTTGATTGCTTCAGCATCTTCACCTTCTTCCTCTTTTTCTTTCAAACACAGACTTGGATTCTCATATCAGGTTGAGATCAGTCCAGCAGTGAGCTTCAAAGTGATGAAGTGATAATAATGATTCAGTGCGTATAAGTCCCGATCGATGAGCATCACATCGAATCGAATATATATATATATATAGAGAGAAGGTATCGCATGGAGTTAGTGAGAATCATGCAGGAAGCTTCCATATTCCCACCATACCGTGTTGATCGATGACGCAGCTATAAAGCGACGTGTTATTAATTAATGCACCTTTGACGCGTTTGAAGTTTATTTGTATTATTCTTCCATGTCCTCTGGACTCCTTTTTCTTTGCCTTTGCCACCGAAGCTCTTATGCCTAATTGTTGTCTCTAATTATATATGATTATAATATTGTCACGATTTCTTCTTCTTCAACCTTCAACGACAAATAATCATGATTAGCTATACGTACGAACATGCACTTCTATTGACGTTGAAGTAGCATTTGCGAAAGGGGACGTCCGTGCATTTTGATGAGTTAGCCAGCAACGCCATGTCTTCTTGACGGAGTCGGCAATTAATCTAACTGTTCAACGCGTCCCCATAGCGTCCCACTGTTGTTTCTCCATTGCTATTCCATTTGCATACTTTGTTTCAGTCACGTTTCTGTTTGTATACCTTCTTATTATTTGGCTATTTTTTTAAAAAGACACAATTCAGCATGCCATGGTCTTCTCTCGTCTCTGGAAACTAAATTAAATTAATTTTATATTTATATATGATGATGGCTCAAGTTCCATGGAGTTTTTAAATTGATCAGGAGGAGCTGTTCATCCATCAGTCGTAACTGTACTGAGCTGGGTCCGTTCTTCAAAAGTCTATATTCTTTTTTTATTATTATTATTATTATTTTCTTTTTCAGGGACACCGTTATACCCACAACTTTAATACCTTATCGGAAATGTCCAACTATCAACATCAAAGACTTTAAAATTTTGGTTTCATATTTTATAAAAGAAAAGTTCAACTAAATGACTTCCAAACTAGGCGTTTGTTTGACAAAAAATCAACACTCTTAGACATTTTGTAACCTAACCTAACTTATAGTTAGAATCAATGAATAAAATATCCTAGTATGTTATATATAATAAATAACAAATTAGTAAAATAACCTATATCATAAATGAATTAAACTTACAAATTAAATCAATTTCCGGTATATTGCAAACGAGTCTTCATGTTTCTGTTTTATTTCTATCAGAAGGAAATCTTGGCGGTTGAAGAAAAATATTTTTGAACTTTTTAATAAATACTTTTACAATTAACCTTTTTATAGTGAATATTTTCAATTATGGCTAATATAATGACAGCATATATACAATATAACTTGTCTACGACTGTAGTGTGCATTCATTCTCGTCCACACATATGGACTATACATAATACATTACATATATATATATGTTAAAAGAATAAATGAACAGGAAGTGTCTTGCAATTATAACTAGGGGTGTGCAAGATGCCCATGGCCAGGTAAGCCCGCCCGAGCCCGCATAAAAAATACCCTGTCCAACCCAGTAAAAAATGGCCCAGTGTAAAATGGGTAATTTCGGGCAGAGCCAATATTCGGGCAGGGCCGGGCATCGGGCAGGGGTTGCTGTCCTGCCCATTTAGCCTTGCCCAGTTGGTTACTTTTTTATATATCAAAATTTGTAGATTATATTTTTCACATAGAACGAATATGATAGATACTGGTGACTAAATGATAATTTTACAAATATAAGTAGTCAAGTAGGTAATTGCATCCTTTAAAATGTATAACTAAATTTCTTTCTTTCTTTATTTTTTTTAAACTTTACTAATCGTCATTTTTTTTTCAGATGCTTCATCTTGGTCAATTTTAGAGAGATTTATGCAAAGTTACAATTGCAAACTACTTAAACTTCAAGACTTTAATTATTATCTTTTTGTTACTTTATTCTTAGTGAATTATAGATATTATTTAACTCTTGAAGACATATGAATATGGTATTATTTTAGAAGTTCATAATTGTAGATTTTTTCCCACGATATGAGCAGGGTATCATGATTTGGGCGTGCCCAACCCGCCCATGCCCAACCCGAAATGGTTAGGGCTTTTACCGGGTAGGGCCAGGCATCGGACTGTAAAATGCAGCCCATATTTTTTTTTAAACAGGATACCGGGCAGGGAGGTTGCCCTGCCCAACTCTACCTATATATACCCCTAATTATAACAACAAGCTGGAGAAACCAACTTTACGGCAAATTATTAATGCAGATGTCAACGAGATAGAGACAGTACTTGACCATCACTTTTCCTCCAAACTGCGCATCTATTAATATTGATCTATAGAACATAATAAAATTAATATAAATTCCACTATTGACAGCATGACTTAATTTTCAAATTTTATGTAGCACCATTTTTGCCTAATTGTATCTCGCTTTATGATACACTTAACATCTATATTATGTCACCAAAATCCACACTCTCTTGTTAGTCATAAGGAACCAAACACTTGATATAGAGACATGTAATGCCTAATTGTTTGTTTGGAATTCTTAAGGGGCAAGATCTTTAAATTAAAACAAAAAATGAATAAATGTAATGCAAAATTAATACCAATATATATATATAATATATAAAATCTATAAGAAACTTTATAAGTTATAAATAGTAGCAATAGTTATTTTATATTTAGTGAAAAGTATGGGACCCACGGGATAATTATGAGAATATATGTACATTCTTTTTCCTTGTCTTGTATCGAATAATTTGATAAACTTTAAATTTCGAAAGATGGACACTCGCCTTATGCTACGCTACCCTTTAACTCCATGGCTCTCTCCTTTTCCACCTCTCCCTATAGAGCCTGAAAACTGCACGGAATACGGATGCGTAGAGCCCTTTGAGTTCAAGTGTGCACAACAATAATGCAACTACTAACGGGAGTTAGCTTGAGTAGTAAGCGACTTAGTATCGCTTAAGCGAGGTCTCGAATTCAAGCCTTGGCGTACGCAGAAAATCTCTGTTGGGAGACTCATCCACCATAGCTAGGTGCGCGACGTGAGTCAGATCCGGATATAGTTAGGGCAAAGCTCCAGTGAACTGGGTGGGTAAAAAAAAAATGCAACTAAGTCAAATGAAATTAAAAGATCATCAAAGATTGAAACAGAGAAACGGAACCGCTTGGGTGTTCGTCTAGAAGATGAGCGCCTAAAACTTATCGTTTTTTAAAAACACGATAATTAAAATATTGTTTTTATTTTAGATTTTACAACCATTAAATTTTTTTTTAGAAAATAAAGATAAAATAAAAATTAAATTTGAACTGTCCAGATTAAATCTACACCGTCTAAATGGGATGATGAGCACTCAAACTGATTCTGGTTGGGATTTCTTTTTTTTGGGATATATTGGCTCATGCGCTCATAAGCGAGCAGCATCTTATGTGGCCCATTAACATCTCCTTCTTGAAACAGGGGCCCAGTCCATGCAGTTTCCTAGAACTCACAACAATATCAAACAAACTAATGCCGTCTACCAACGGGGTTGGTCCGAGTGGTAAGCGGCTCGGTATCGCTTAAGCGAGGTCTCGAGTTCGAGCCTTGGCGTACGCAGAAAATCCCCGTTGGGAGACTCACCCACCATAGCCAGGTGCGCGACGCGGGTCGGATCCGGATGTAGTCGGGGCAAAGCTCCGGTGAACCGGGTGGGCAACAAAAAAAAACTAATGCCGTCTCTTCATTCTGTTCTGACCCATTGGCATAGGATAGGGGATCCATTGGATGGCCAACTGTATTATGAAATTCGTAACGAAATATACGCCACTGATCAAATTTTCAATACCATTACAACTTAAAACACAGAATTTCTTAATAGGTAAGTAAGAGGTGCGTGTACCTCCCCAAGCTACTTTTTTCTGGCATCGCCTCCAGTTTACAAGAGAACACCATCTCAAAACTCCTTTCTAATTTTCATTTCACCTAACTTCATCTACAGCCTAAACAATCAACAGCCATTGCCACTTTCTATCCACTAAAATGCACGAGAGGGCTCACAACTTCATACACTAATGCCTAGGATCTTAATTTCAGAGTTGCAGCGCTGCAACACCTTGTTAGATTTGACAAGAAACAGAGCAACGAGACTATAAAAACAAGAATATTTCGCATGGAATTTTATGTGCACAAGAGATCATCATAGATTCTTATGTGCTATACGATCAATATATGGTGGCAGTTTATGGACAAGAGTTATTTTACTACTTCTAACCGTGGACAAGCAAGAGAATTTGACCATTCCTTAATCAGTGCCAGCCTCCAGATAATTCCTTAAGATATATCAACTTGGCTTTCTACATAAAAACAAGAAGATCAAAGGATTCCCCTGTTCAATTAAACTAAAATCAGCACTGTTATATTTACCTGGCAACAAACTCAGAATAAAAGATCGGAGTCTAATATTTACCCAAATTTGACAATGTCAGAAAACCGAAAGCGCTGAACAGCCAAACAAAAATTTTCCCCATCCCAATTAAGAACAAAAAAATACTCAGAACGAATGTCTCCATAATACCAAAAGGATATGGCAACGAAACACCACAAATCATTCAGCAAGCCACGTAAGAGTGTGCCCATGCAGGAATGTTCATCACGCAGAGCTATAGTCCTAATTCATTTTGGAGAAACAGAAGCTAACATTCTTCAAACAACCAGATTATTCAGGCTGGCATATACTTGAGATATCAGATTGTCACAACCACATAGTCCATATGTATTCCTCTGAGTATTCAATATTCAGATGCATTATTTATGACGACAGTGGGTACCTATAGTAGCTAGGGCAATAAGAAACAATTCTCTTTTTACATGTAGTAATCACACATTAGGCTTGCGCTCGAATCCAGTGCCAGGGTCGTCTTGGCTGGGGAAAACCTCAAGACCGGTGACCACCGCATTAGGCGGGCCTCGGCGACACCTCTGCTCCATTTCCTGCACCGCTTCAGGGCTTCCAGATAATAGAGCCTCCACAGACCCATCCTTCTTGTTCCTCACCCAACCTCTCAGCCCCAATTGCGTCGCATTTTCAATAGTCCAATTCCTGTACCATACCCCCTGAACCCGACCCTTGATCACAACCCTATCCTGCACACGATATTCACTAAAATGCATTTGATAAAGAAATCCCCAAAAAGGACGACGCCACCAAGAAATTGGTGAAATTGAACGAGAAAGAGAAGCGAGAGCATACCGTTTTGGTGGGAGAGGAGTGATCGGAGGCGGAAGAAGCTTGAGGAGAGGCCATTAGGGAGAGAGAACGTCGCAAAGGAGGTGAATTAGGTCGGCGCAGAGGAAGAAGAGGAGAATTAGGAAAAAGAAAAGGATGGCGAAGCGGAAGAGGAAGATAAGGAGAATGAGCGTGAGAATGAGGGAAATAGGAGAGTCTAGAAGCACCACTAGCATTGATACATATATTCCGGTGCGTCCGAGATGGAAGGAATCTGGGCCGGGACCGAACGAGCTTTGTCAGAGAAAGTGGAAGGGAGATTGAAGATGCCATACGATCAGATTTTGACTTTAGATTCTCATATAATTTAGCTGCGGGGGTTGTGGTACGCATCACTGTTGTGTTCCTGAGTTTTCTAAATGATGACGCTGATATCTTTTTTTTGTTACAGAATATTTGGATTGGGGTTGGGCTAACCACGAGAGGCGAAGTCACTTTTTTTTTTTTTTGGTAAGCGATATTAATATTAAAAAAAAACTATTAATTATCTTCAAATATAAAATTAGATACTTAAATATTAAAATATCTCCCCAAATATAATAACTAAAACTATAATACAGTAATATTTTTTAGGGATCTAATACTTAATTAATTACATGTTATTGATATCTTCTTCTTTTTTTTGTACAAAAAAATTTAAGTTTAGCACCGGTCTCTCACCAAGGCCAGGACACAGCCCCAAGGTTCAGAGAGCGCCTATAGGGGACTTACGAGATCGCCTACTAAATAAACTCTCATCACGACAGTGAGAATTAAATTCATATCTTTATAAGATATGATCTCATTTTTTGTTATATGCGCTAATTTTCATTAGTAAGGTGCTGATATCTTGAACTTCAAGGTGTGATTTCTGGAAAAGGAAACAAATCCTCCCATCATATGGCAGATGATTCTGGGCCCATTAGATGAAGCCCTCTTCAGATAGTATAGCCCAACATGGGAATTGGGCTCCTCCCACAGAATAAGATAAGAGTGCATCAGTCTAATTGGATAAGCATGTAGGCCACGTATAAAGGCCATTAGTGAATTTTATTTTCTAGGCTGGTGTTTCCCCGCCCCTATTATAACCCAATTAAAATATAAGCCATCTCCTTTTATACAAATTTTGAAATAAATTACCAATATATAGATAATCTAACCGTATAAAACTCAGTTAAATTTTTTTAAATATTAAGTTTAATTCTTATGAGAAATATGTGTGTTTTAGAGGTATAATCACGAATCTTAAAACTGAATATATATGTCTCTCTATTTATTAATTAATTATTATTTGTAATTAATAATAAATACAAATTTCTATATATTGCTATGAAATAGACTTGTCTCCAGGGAAAGAGATACAGAAAGAGAGAGCGAGGGCGGTAATGGGATGATTTTTAAGAATTCTGGCCTGGCAACTTGCATATTTATTGTCTTTATAATATCTACCATTAATTTGCTCTTTTCGTCTTGACTTCTGACTCCAAACATTTATGCGATTAAAAAGTCAACGCTTGAGCCACGTTAAATTAAATAGTATATACCCCTCTCCCTCTAAAAAGAAAACAAAGAAATAAACTAGCTTCGTGGCGGTGCAAGTCAGACTCCATGACGGTGCCACGTGTTACTGACGTGCGATGGAACCCCCGGATCGCCATCCAACACCTGTTCTTAGTTAATTACTGGAAGTTTATTAGAAACCGGGGGGGGGGGGGTTATTTCGGGGTGAACCCACTTCATTATTCTTAGTTATAGACTGCTACTTCTACTTGCCTGGGTGGCATGCTTTGTCGGTTAAATGGCCATTGCCTGCTCCTTCTCTGTGCTTATAGTTTTCCGCTTTTTAACTAACAAAAGAATCCAAACACTATATATAAGAAATGCCTCGTGATAGCTTTAAGAATAAACTTTAATATGATTATTTCATTTTTTTTATACAACTATTTATTAGATGTTTGAAATTTAAATACTGTTGCGCGCGCATGAGTATCTTATTAATTACGAACAAGATTTAGTGTTTTTTTGTGTTACTTTATTTGATAAAAACTGAGCAGTTTTCTTTTATTTAATTCAGGTGCCATTAATTTTTACTGATTATTTCACGCTGAAAGCCGAGTCATTCACATGTGAGATGTGGATGGGAGGAGGGAGAAGAGAAGAGGACGAATTGACGGGGTCGCATTCAGCAATGACTCACCCCAGGTCCCTCCATTTTGTCTTCTTGTTCAAAACAAGACAACAAACCATGGTATTGACAAAATCTCCTTTTCCCATACCTGTCCTTATCAACGCCTTCTTCATAGTTCCCTCCTAAATTAAACATATGTTTTCCCATCAACTTATATTAAAACCACTCCGTTCTTTTTCTGTTTGTTCCTTAATTACCTACCCGCATATTATGTTGTGTCCTCGTTACCTAAACCACTTCTCTATTCTCACCCAACTAATCAAATGTATCATTCAATCAATTCAACTTATTCTCTCCTTCTCCAAAATCTTCCTTCTTATAGTATATATAAATAACCTTAGTTCCTTCTTCAACTGCTGGTAGGATGTTACATGATTAATTATTCAGTGATCACTAGTTGAATCCCATCTCTATGCGATTCTTCCATTTCGTCTGTAATTAATTAGCTGAGACCGTTGCCAAGTCATTTCCTAATAACAACTAAACGGTGGTTAAGAGGAGGAAAAGCGATTCAATTCATAATTATATTCCCAAATCGGATCTCCATCTGGTAAGATGCCGCCGGCGTCTGCCCTGCTTAATAATAAACTGCTATTATTGGACAATATCGCGATTGCTGTAGTCCACCTATATTAAGAAAACCGTCATTTTCATCAGATAATTATAATTTAGAAGGCGAGATAATGTAATTTACTCCCTCAAGAATGTATTGCTGCTCATAAGTTATACCTAAACCACAAAACGAATGCATTAGATAACATTATCGTTGAAGTTTTAGGGGATCTCATTGGTCTGTACGGTGATAAATATCATAATTTCCTTACAGTGTTTGTTCTAATCGTTTATTTTATTTTTTCTCCGCAGATCATCCCGTGAAGTTCTTCGACAAATGATTATATTTATATGCTTTCTTTATATTTTAACCCAATATAATAACCCCTCGATCTTTTTCGATCCCATGCATGCATTCATGCACGCACCACACAGATTGCTGTTATTTTTTTCTGTGTGAGCCTATGAGGTTTACAGATCAAATTATTATCATTATCACCGCTGCTGCTGCTATACTAAGCAGTGAGATGAAAACACCTGAAAAGGAACCGAAAGGCAGCTTTATTTAGACTTCAATTTTAATTACTTTGTGCAGGCGAACAAATTTGAATGTGATGCAGCCGTGAATGATGTTTCCCTGTCATATATACTTGTAAAGTTGTCAGAGTCAAGCTACTTCATTCAATTTTATTTTTTTATAATAGAGAAAGATAAGGACGAAAAATTCATCGATTTCCAAACAAGTGGAGGCACCTTCACATATATAAATTAAACACTTCTTCTTAGCTTCTGAATTGTCGTGTGAAAAGGTACGTTAGGGTGGAATCATTTAAGTGCGCCTTATGATTTGTCTAATTCATTGGATTATATACATAGCTATAACTATGTATATGTACGTATTAGGTGTATTTCTTCGGCACCTAAGATCCTTTTATTGAATATTGTTCCTACGAAAAAACAAATAAAGTATAAGATAGGTAGCATTCGACAAAACATGAGTATTATACTACTAAAATATAGAACTATATAGTTGGCGGCTTCAATTAATCTCCAAATATAATAAAATTTTGGCCCAATGGCGTTGAAGCTATCTTCAGTTTAAATTCCAATCAACATTGGCCGAAAATTAGTTAATCGAAAGGATCTCGTGATTTAATAACAGCCAAGAATATCAGCGAGTAAAAAACTGCATTTATGCAGACAACTGTACATAGAGACATCCATAGTTACAGGTGCGCGTATGCAACGGAATATTCTTAAACGGCCTTACCGTTGAATTAATAACTCCAGCAATGGGTGTGTATTACGCGCTTCTATTATATCTTTCCAAATTAAAAAAGAAAAATAGAGAATATCACGATCTGGAGAGGTAAAGCCAAAAGAATGCTCCGTTTTCCCCAAGGGGCAATGATTAAGGACCACACTATAGAATTGTACTGAATATTACACGTAACGTGCTTTCCTCCTAAACCCGTCTCTCTTTATTATTATATAAGACCGAGATCACGCTACCAAAGTCTTTTAATGAAATATTGTGCACTTTCGGAAACAGAAAAAACACTGGTCGATCAGCTTTACGAGATCACGAATTCCCAGCGCCTCCGAAGATAGGCGTTAAAAAATAAGATCAGGGAATTCCCCCCCATAACAGCTGGAAACCGTTTTGCGGAGTCAAACTCTGAGGGGGCCTTAAGATGAAGCTGAAATGATCAAAAAGGTCACTAACTATGTCTCAGCATGTAAGAAACGAATATTTAAATTCACCTGCTATTGCGTACAAGTTTTTAACTGTCATCGAATTTTTTAACCGGCCAAGTTATTAAATTAATAATAGGGCCAAGATAATTCAAGGTCATCGTCCCATTGAAAGGATGGGAATCTGGACTTTAGGAATCGTTCCTATAATTAATCACACGTTAATATCTGATCTCTCATAATTTGATTTGATTAGCAACCGTCGCCTCCATATGAAGACTCGTTTGTTGCCTTGCTAAACAAGCTGTTGACATATTGCACTAGACTATGTACATATGACATTCACAGGAAAGTAATGACAAGCCCAAGTGGTAGGTAACAATACCACAAAATATACATGATTTCCCCTATACGTATAGTACCAACTACCAAGGCATCTTGTAACTTTGAAAATACCTTGAAATAAAATACTCCAGAATACTAATTCAATTTTTTTTTAGCACATGTGAATAGAAAAATCAATCACAAACAAACAAAAGTAACAACTAATACAAAGGCTTTTTTTTTTTTTTTTATGGACCAGAATATGCAGCCGCCCGGCCATCCTCTACCTCTGCCTAAATAACCTAGTCGCTATTAAAAAAACAAAATCCACAAATTATTAATTAGATACTGCTAATTCTAAACTACCTAAGGCCATTCCCTCTATTGCTATACTTTTCTATGTACAATTATACGGGACAGCCTCCGAGTGCCTACAATGTGGGTGTATTTGGCTTGACCGAGGGAAGGGGGAGATGATGGAACACGGTCCACCGTGAGAGAGGATCACATGATGGAACACGCATTTGGATTCTCGTCGCTGAACATCTGAGTGTGCGGGGCCTGAGGGTTCATGTAGTAGGGTGCCACGTACCCTTGGTTGGCATCCCCTGGATGGTTTGGGTACCCTCCTTCCGTTTGGTATTCCACGGCGTAGCTAGTTTCCCCAGGGTGGTAGTTTCCGCCGGGCCAGTACATCGGCATTGGTGGTGGGTAACCGTAGTACTCCATCTTGTTAACTCCTACCTTTGGCCCATCCTCCTTCTTGCCTCCGTCTCCGCCACCACCGGTTTTTGCCTCTCCTTTATCTTTTTTCTCATCGTCTTTCTTGGTGGGGACTACCTCCACGTTTCGGTTCATCTTCCCTTTCAAATACGGCGCCATTTCTTTCACGTCCATCGTCCCCTTCACAGTTACCAAGTCCTTGCTTGCATCTATGTTTACGGATTCAACTCCTGCAGGCCATAATTTTCCACAGAATATTAAGTCCCATTCATTATTTGAATATAAATTCAATTAAATATTTGTTTTCTTTATTCTATGCGATCATCATCATCATTATCTAAAACCCGTGGGCATTTAAAAATGTTAATAATAAATTAATTGAGTGGATATATTTAATAGTTCTGGTCAAATATAAAGCTAATGGTTCACACCTTTGAACTTGAGTACGATCTTTCGAATTTTTTGGATGCAGCCGTCGCAATGCAATCTGATCTTCAAAACCGCCGTAGTCTGAGTCCAGCAAAAACAAGTTAATTAAATTAAAGTCGACTAGTAATTAGAGTAACCAAACAAATTTAACATGAAAAATGTGGGGGCCGTGAACAAAAGCAATACGAAAATTGGGCAGAGAAGCCAATTCGCAGATTAACTAGAGTACTAGATATGTCTAGTATTGACTGAGAAAGGGCATTTTCAGCGGCAACAGAAGTATATTAATCAACTACCTCTTTCAGCTTTTTGTCTTTGTCTTTTTTATCATCGGACTTCTTCTCGTCGGCCTTCTTCTCCGGTTTGTCGTCTGGCTTTTTATCGCCGCCGGCGTCTTTCTTAGGTTGGGGGGCAACCAGCTCCACCTTCTTCTTGATTTTGTCGGCCAGATCCTCCCGCACCTTAGCGTGGTCCACTTTACCGATCACCGTCAGTTTGTTGGCGGACATATCGACTTTGACGCCTTCCACACCTGAAACCATAAAAAACGGCCAACATTGAGGCTCGAATTCCCGATTTCAAGAGTCATTCAGAAGCAAATAGACATGTAGAGGGATTGCCCAACCTCCAAGTCCAAAATAGAGTGAAACCGAAAAGCAAATAGACGGTGGCAGTGAAGGAATAGAGCGTACCGGCGAAGCGGCGGACGGCTTTTTTAATCTTCTGGGCGCAGCCAACGCAATGCATATCGAGCTTGTAAACGGCAGTGGGGGGAGCGTCGTCCTTCTTCTGCGCACATAAACGACAGAATAAGAAAGGAAATAAAACTGTTAAAATGATGGGAGAGAAATAAATTTGGGGAGAAAGAAGGGGGAAGAAGAGGGAGAAGAAAAAGAACTGACCTCGACCATATTGAAATCAGAACGTTAGGGTTTGGATTTGATCAGAAGTAGTTGGTTGTTATTTTGAAGAGTGAAATTGGAGGCAAGGATTGGTCTCTGTGTGGGTATATATAAGAGGTAGAGGAAGAGAGGGAGAGGAAGGAGAGGCAAGTGGGGTTGGTCCTGGGTGATGTTATGTATGCATGTGAAGCTATGAATACGGCATGAACGATGGATGTATGCGGGTTTAAAAGGCGCGTATATACCACCAGCTCTCCCCTTGACTGGTCAGCCTGTTTTCATAAGGTGACTAAACAAACTTCCCTTCCCATTCGCAGGGGCTCGCCAGAATTCCACCTCCTCTTTTTTCCCATTTTAATTTGAATTACAATTTAAAATAATAACATAGGTCCATTTATATATTAACCAAAAAAAAAGAAGAAGTCCAATCTTACTTTATATATGCCAGTTCCCGTATTTGTTCTTACACATCATATTAAATTCTTTTTATGTGCTGCCACGATTTTATTTTATGTTTCCTTACTAGAATTATGTATCTGAGTGTAATTTTAAGAAACGAAAGGAGGCTTCCTGTTTGCCAAATTATAAGAGGAGGGCATCGTTGAGATCTGATATCACGCATTAATTAGTAGTAGTAAATTTGGAAACTTTAACACAGGAAGGAAGCAGCTGGGATCTTTCTGCCTTTCTGTGATTCCGGTCTGTGGCAGTCCTAGCTTGTATTTCAAGGAAATTGCCTCGTCCTCGTAATTTGGAAATTGGAATCATACCTCGAGCTGCACTCTCCTCTGCCTAACTCAACTATTAAGCAGACAAAGAGACAAAAATAATCACTTTTAAATTCGGTATTTAGGATCATCGACCTTTTCAATTAAGTCATGATGATACCGTTGGACAAGCGAATAGCTATTACCAATAGTGCGTTGCAAAAATAAAAAATAATATATATATAATCTATCTTCTAGGTCCTGATTGATGAAATTGAAGATAAGTTCATCAACAAACTGCATGATACTACCAACTGCCACCGAACATTGATTAGAAATGTCAGTAACAACTAATATAAAATATACGTGACTGACTCTTTCGAAATCATGTACGCAGAAGCCCACTTTCATTTATTTGTTTATATTTTCAAATCCGATTGTAGCCCAAGATTCCGAAAAACTTCGGAATCTGAAGAAGATGAGCCGGGACAGCCAAGAAGGACCCAATGATGATAACACGCGGGACAGCCGATGGGACAAGGGCGGTACACAAAATTACGAAAAGAAGGATGCCGTGTTATTCTTATCTGGTGGGTACCATTTTTTATCATCGTCGATTTATGATGACCATGAATCATGATTGTGAATGTGATGCCCATGGGATTATGGGAAGATATATAAAGCCACTCACTGTTGTTTTAACTTTAAACACGTGGGTCCTTCTCCCAAAACACATGTCAGACACGGTACCAGGTCTCAGGTCAGGTGTTGCCATGTTCGTACTCACTTACGTCAATACTTGGGAAGCTTCCTCTGAATATATGTCTTGCTCTGCGAAAACGCGTTGAGCATTGAAACTTCGTTCGCTCTTGACTGCTCCATTTCATAAACTTGTTTTTTCTGGTTGGCCATTGAACAACACTTACACAGAAAATGCATGTTTATATAAGAGTTTAAAAAATAATTTATAAAAAAAAAAATTTAAAAAAGAGTTTATAAAAAAAATAGTTTTAAATAAATAAATATTTAAATAATTATTATCATAATAATTTTTATGATTAGTAGAATATTATAAAAAATATAATTTTATTAAAAAGATGAGAAATAACAGAGTAGTGAGGAGATATGAGAGAGAAGAAAGAGTAGAAAAGAGACAAAAGAAAAGGTATAAAAAATATATGATAGAGAAGATAAAAGCGATAATATAAAAAAAATATAAATAAAATAGTAATTATATAGCTTATAAATTATTTTACTATTTTATAAGATATTATCAGTAGTTTATATAAAATTTTAGTTTTAAATTACGATTTAATCTAAAAATTTATTTGAATAAATATAATTATTTATTTTAAATTAATATTTAGATAAAAAATCTTTTTAAAATTTAAGTTTCAAATTAAACCAAACAGTCACAAACTTGTTCACTTCTCAAATTCAACTCCTTTCGACTTTCTGCTTTCCCTACAGTAATTGGACCCACCCATTCTTCCCTCTCAATATAAAGCTGGATTGGGTAAAAATTTAGAAAAAGACTTATAATAAAAATATTTTTTTAAAAATTTTAAAAAAATATTTTTTAGAGAGAAAATTATAAAAAAAAATAATTATAAATAAATGAGTGTTTAAATATTTATTACTAAAAAAATTTTTATAACTAAAAAATTATAAAAAATAGTATGATTTTATTAAAAGTTTAACATTAACAATTTTTTATTATATTAGTATAATATTAGAAATTTTTTATTAGTATTTTAAAAATTTAGAAATAATTTTTTAAAAATATTAAAAAAAGTAGTGAGTTAGGCGGGTTGTGCCCTTCTAGCCCTCAAGTTGCAGCAGGCTAACCTATTTTTTCTGAGAGATAGTAAAGAAAATAGATGAGAGACGAATGAGGGAAGAGGAAAGAGAAGAGATATGGTAGAGAAAATAGAGGAGAGAGGGTATAATAAAAAGTAAATATAAAATAATAATTAGATAGTTTATAAGATCTTTTACTGTTATAAAAATTAATCTCAATAATTTATCTAAAATTTTAGTTTTAAACTATAGTTTTATCCAAAAATATTTTTTTAATAAATATAAATATTTATTTTAATTTTTTTAAATCAAAATTTAAATAAAAAATTCTTTTAAAATTGTGAGTTTTGATGTTTAGCAGACACATAGCGGTGAGTAACTTCACTTTTTTAGCACCACCTCGTCTCAAAAGGTTGTGCCATGTCAATCGCGTCGTCTTTTTTTTGGCACGCATTGGTTTATATATACCCTGAATATGAAGCCAAAAATTCTGCATGTCAATTTCTTTCCCTCGTGAAATATATTAATCATTTATTTGCTTTGAAGTTTGAATACATTGTCTTCACAATTCACTGGGTCTGTATTATGAACCTGCCATCTTAAAATGAGTTCAGCTATATTCACTCAACCCATTTCAAATGTAAATGGGCTTTATAGACCAAAGGGCTTCAAGACTTGAAATAAAAAAAAACAAGGCCCACGAATTCCCCCACCTGAAGCTTCTGTGACTGCGGGCGGTAACCCCATACGAATACCAGTGCCCGCCAGTTGACAGCCGCCCACCGTGTCAAGTTGTTAACTTCATTCAGATCCTCAGCAGAAATGTCCAAATAAGCGACGTAAACCCTCCTTAGAGGACCTGGGATTTCCCCTCCATCCGTGCAGTTAGCTTTCCGTCGATTTCAGAGAGGTAGATGGCTTAACCTTGTTCTACGAGCTGGAATGTCTTTCTGAAATGGAATTGTTTGATAGAGGATTAGAGGTTACCAGTTCGGTGAAAGTGATGCGAAGTCGCGTATGAGCTAAGTCACATCTCCCTCTTCTCTTTACATGTTCAATTTTATTTAACGAAAATCATCACCTCGAGAGGTCGGTGCTGGATGATACTATTATCCCTGTATTTTATTCTGTTGATGGTCTCTTTATTTTGGGAAATTAGCTGCACATAATTTGGGCGAAGTTTTTTATCAACTCTATCTAGCCTTTTATCGTCGAAGGTTAGAGAATAATCTATTGAAGACCGATCCATTTTGATTTCCTCCATGTCGTTTAAAGGTTCTGTCTTTTGCATTTTCTAAGTATCTTCTTTTCCTTTTAAGAAATTAAGCGCTTAAACTAGTGTTAAATGATAGACGAGTCTTAAAAGTTAAAAGGCGCCCCACTTTGATTCATGGAACATAAAAGGCCAAACTTTTAACGATGAGCGAGACAATACATTAACTTATGCCCTTATGCTTCATTATTGTCCACAGTTTTACATTTTATCCATGCTTGGTATGCGTCGCTACCAAGATGATCCCAACTATATATGCTCTGGTTCTGCTAGGAAATAGCATGGAACAACCTTATCAGTTTTATACCTATAGATAAGGTAACATACCAGAACTACAGCCCAAGCACAAGCAGCACTGATTAAGTCATACAATCCGCTAATATTTTGATCACTGCCTTTATGATTTAGCTGGGGACAATTGTACCCACCTGCCCAAATCCCATTGTGAAGAAAGCTCCAGCCTGCAGTAACAGATAGATGAAGAAATGGTCGTGCCCAAATAGCAGGTCATAGATTGCACAGTGCAGCAAAAACATCCCCATGAGAATCTCCAGTGGGTGGAATCTGTTGATAAAATCAGAGGATTATAAGTATGCATAAGAATTAATCAATAACGGGCAATAATTCGTTATGTTAGGATTATATACTTTGTCTAAAAATGTAAGCTTGTCTTACATGTTACATTATGCTTTAGTGTAAATTTTACTGAATAAAAAATTGACATTACTGGTGTTTCTCTGTTCTCTCTTTGATGTTACTATTTTTCTACGTTACAGATGGATTTAGTGGCAATTTTGATGTATTACTGATGGATAAAGTGCTTTGTTTAGACAGACTCAAGGAAAACGTTCAAATACCTTTCTGTAAATCGGAATCGGAACTGAAGTCGTGAATTCCTTGATGGCCTAAGATTGTTCTTTTGTTTCAATGCATTACCAAGCTTCTCAGTGACAACCCATTCATTTACACGATTTGCTCCCAACAATCCTATAATTGCCGCTTTAGTCCGATGGAGGGACATGACATTCTCAAAAAGTATCCAGAGTACAAGAAGATGCAGGGACCTGTTCCATAAATAAAATACTATTGAATAACTAAGAAGAATGAGGTCATTAGACAAACTTGCACTGCTGTTAGAACCATTTACCTTGGGGTGCACACTGCATTTAGAATTGTGATGGTTGCTGGAATGTATATTGCAATCTGCTTTTGAAGAGTGATTTCTGGAACTATCACACTTGTTGGTATAACTATGCAGTAGAAGAAGAATGTCACCCAGTGTGCAACTATCTTCCTCACGAAAAAGAAAGCATAGACAAGATGGAACCTCTTGAAAGCCGGTACCCTCTGGATGACAGAAGTAGGTGTCAATCAATTTATTACTTCTAAAAGTTTGTGACTCATGATAAACACAGGGAATTGGGTCCTTTTGGTCATTTTAAACATTGGGGTTTACTTACGCTACAAAAGATTATTTCCTTGGTCATTTTTTTGAAGAGATTAGCTGGGCCACATGACCATCTGTGCTGCTGATATCGGTAGGCTTTAAATGTACTTGGTAGTTCATTTTTCACCTCGTAAGCAGCAGAAAAGTTTTAGCTAACAGTTATTGAAACTCAGATGTAGTCAACATAGCATGAGAAGAATCAGTTAAGAACTCACTGCCACATCACCAACAAAAACAAATTCCCAGCCCTTAAGGCTAGCCCTGACTGCAAGGTCCATATCTTCAACAGTGGTCCGGTCTTTCCATCCCCCCGCATCATTTATTGCTTTAATTCTCCAAACTCCTGCTGTCCCTGTATATTATAATGGACATTTGAGTAAGCTGATTTGCTGATATACTTTTATAAATGTAGTTTAGTTGGCCTGTTAACTAACTTACCATTGAACCCAAAGAATGAGTATGTTGAGGATCCCACTTCTTGTTCAACACTGAAGTGATAATCAAGTGACATTTCTTGAATTCGGGTCATTATACATTCATCTGAATTTACTGCATGTAACAAAAATGGTTCAGCACTACTTTGAATTCCTGAGATCTTAACAAGCATGCATAGATACTAATGTGATTGAAATAGTGTTTAATGTTGATGTTATGTACCAAATTTCCATCTGGCCTGAACCAGGCCCAACTTTGGGTTCTGAAGCAGGTAAGGAATGGTTCTCCAGAGAAAATCTGGATCTGGCTGGAAGTCTGCATCAAAAATCGCCACATACTCACAATTGTTCACATATTCCTTCTCCAAACCCTCTTTCATAGCTCCAGCCTTGTAACCATTTCGATTACTCCTAGTTTCATACTTGACATTAACACCTTTTCGTATCCATTTATGACACTCTTGTTCGACCAATTCCTGCATATTTATAGGCACATGGTTATTGCAAATTTATGCAAGAAAGGGGTCTGCAATGAAGATCTACTGGATTCGGTGAGATACCCTTAAGACCTGATTGGTGGAGTCATCGAGAACCTGAACTATGAGTTTTTCAGATGGCCATGAAAGTGCACATGCTGCTCCAATAGAAAGCTTGTAGACCTGGTGACAGAAATCCAAATTTATAGTTTGGAGGTATTTCATCTTTATCAAAGAGTAAGGTAATGCTATGCTATAGGAAATGTTTGAGAAGAAAAAAATCCAGTTGATTTATTTTCATTTAAAGCTTTCTCCTGATTACTTATAAAAAATGTTTTTATGGCTTATTATGGTTATTTTGAAGTATCAAACATTATCAGCTGATCTTAAAACTTAATTATTTCAGAATCGGATGGATGCATGATCTTTGGATATGAAAATGATAAATATCATGTAGGGATTTGATAGAATTTAGTGATGGGGCCTGGCTTCATTGTCAGAAAGAAAGCTTACCTCTCTCTCATTGTACATAGGTATCTGGATCAACACCATGGGGTAGTTTTTGTTTCTTTCTAGGTCTTGTTTTAGGTCATCCAACTTGTACTTGGTGTATTTTTTCTTCCTCAACACTTTAACCCCCAAAAGTACAAGTGCCATGAGTACTCTTTCAACAAATAGCATAATTGACATACCTGAGCACAGTATGACAGCTAGTTTCAAGAGTGGTATGATCACTGGGTTTCGTATAGATTCCCAGGCATATTGCAGCTTAGTTGAAGCATATTCTGGAATTGTCTGATCAGGCTGCTCAAAAATAAAGTTTCTCATGGTTTCTGTGGTCCTTGAAGGTGGGATGGAAAGTTGGGCTGTAGACTCTGCCTGAACAGAGCTACTTGTAAGGAGAGGAAATTGATGGGGGGCCAATGACTTGTACTAGCCTGTGAACTACTGGGGGTGTTGTATCCAGGAGATGGACCCTTCACATTAAATAGAAAACAGAGCTGGGTGAGAATGAAGACGTGTATTGGGGTTTAGATGGACGAATGTAGTATGATGAGTAAGATGTAAGGAGGAAAGCTGCTCTTTTGGAGAGACACACGTTCTTCATGCAAGCTATGGTGCTGTAATGTAGTGGCTTGGTAGCTATATCTCTGTCGTTTCTTACCGACAATGTGATCAAAAGTTTACTGTCAAAGATTTTGATCAGGGTAATAATTGCTCATTGTATCGATCTGATCCATCAGATTGTGTTTATCTTGTGAATAAATATTAGATAGAGGCCTACGGCATCAAGCTGGCATAATTGGTATTCTTCTAAGGACTAGCTGTGGCCTTTTAGTAGTTCATTTAATCTCGTTTATCTTTCTTTATTTGCTAAAATTGGCTGAAATATACTTGTTCTTTTCTTTCACAGGCAACAGCTTATTTGTTCGTATAACTCCTTTCTTTACCGCTGAGATTAGGAAAGACTGGAGCGAGAATTTGGATATAGTCTCATCCTGCACCATAAAATATTTTTTGGGTTAATGTATTCTTATGATTTATGACTTCTACTAAAGGAAGGTGCTTGCTCTAATTTCAGATAAGACTATTACTTTGCAAGTTGAGCCGCTTGTTGAAATAGGAGCAAATGAGAGTAAACAGCGGTAGGATGGTGATTAATCCCTTGTTGGATAGATAATGTAGAAGAGTTTACTTGATGTGCGGAGAGAGAGAAAAAATCTTGACACTAACTTATTTATTGAGAGTATAATTATAAAGTAGAAACCTATTATATTCCTTAGTTCCTTTTTGAAACTTTTGCAGATAAAGTAAGGATTCCTTGATCTGATAAATTCCCCTATTAGTCATGTGAAGGTTATCATAATCCTAAATCTGGGTGCTTTTTGTTGTCTGGTTTGAATATAAATGACCTGAAGTGGTTTGAGTTTGTCAAACACCTTTAGGATCATGAATGTGAATGCTTTGGAGTAAGCAATTGCAGGGGAGATTCAACTATCTGGAAACGACATAATAGTTGATCTCTGACTCAGATAACTTGTATATATACTGGAAGACGTTGTAGTCGTCAGAATGTTTGGATTTGCCAAAACGTGCAGGCATTGAAGTTCGTGTACACAAGTTTTATACTCTGCTCTAATACGTAATCTATGCTATGGGCCAAATTATCAAGGATTAATCTTTTAAAATATTATGATGTGGAAAAGGGATAGTTACACTTATAGATGGTTGTTATCTTCATTCTGTTGATCTCCTTTGATTTAACCATCGGAGGTTGATGTAAAATATTAACTACTTTCCAAATAGATATTTTGGTGCAGGATAAAGATCTCTGGTGTATTAGTTTTGCTGGATGGGTTACATGATATTATCAGTGATAGATATTCAAATCTTACAATAATTCTTAGCATTGTGGAACAAATGTTAGCATATGCTACTTGATTGTCACCATTGGGTCAATTATTTGGTCAGAACTTTGATGTAACAAATTTTGACTTGTTGAAGACTTATAAACTTAAGCATGTGAATTGATGTTGTCGCTAGTTAATGTCGGATAAAATTTCTTTGCATTATGTTTATCCATATCTTTGTTAAAGAGTTTACTAATCCCACTTACATCTTGTACAAATCTAAGTATGACCTTTAGACGGTTTTCTTATTATTTACCAATGATAAGATTTTCTTAGTTGGGCCTGCATGTATCCTCAATACTGATGTGCATATCCCTTCTTCACAGGTTTGCCAATTGGCAAGATACTTGCTCATTAAAGAAGTTGGTCAGTTGAACTGCCTTGTGCAATTTTTTTTGGGGGGGGGGGGGTTGTGTGCACTAGTGTACTATTGTTACTATGAATTTGTGCTGAGTGAAGCTAAGTTTTTTGTTATATTAACATAGTTTAGAAGGAATTAGTGTCCCTGCTCTCTTTTAGCACATCCATGGAATCTGACACTAGTGATATGCTTTTCCTCGTGTTAGAAGTTTAGCATTTGAAGCTGGGCACATTTGGTAATATATGCGTGGAGCAAACTGGTCAAATCTGTTTATTTTTGGAGAAACGAGGGGGTTGCCATCTCTTGTTGCCCTGCATTTTTTACATTAATAATAATTGTTCATTACCATATGTTGGTCCTATCATATTTTGGTTTAATCTCACAATTTAACTGCTATATTTGAAGTGGCATTTTGTTCTGAGCCATAATTAGTAAATTAGTTTAGGATTTGGCTGTTTGGGGCAGAAGCGGTGTAGGTTGTTGGGTTATGAAAAGAAATCAACAGGCAATACAAAAATAGCTACTAATATAACCAAACAAAAACAAAGCTACTAACGGGTTTGGTTTGATTGCACCGCCAGATTTGGAAAGACACACGATCTATGTGTGAAAGCTGAATAGAGCAAATCATGGTTTTGGAAGAATTAGAGGAAATATGAGTGAGAGTTCACATCTGAAGGGGAAGAGAGAGTTGGAAACAGAGCTGAGACGGCAAGTCATGTTTTGGAAGCATCAGGTAAGTCAAGAAGACGGGCCACTTAAGTTCTGGCAGCCTACAACCAAACGTCCATCATCCCAAAATTGCACCAAATCACTCTTTGGTCTTTGCATTGAATCACGTAAGGCTCTATAGCTTCTCTCTCAGCATAATCCCTTCAGCTCAACGTATGAACACGAATATTTGAATCAAGCATTGCTTTTTATATTTTAAATTTTGATGAATAAAATGTTGTGGGCAAAATAATGAGTGAAAACTGAAAACTCCAAATGGGCGGCTTCCCCTGTCAGGTTAGCACACAAGAATGGTGCATTTCGTTGTGTTGGATTATGCTACAATGTATAAACTACATTTTACTCCTCTGTATCGTACGGCCATATAACGCAAGACTTTGTGGAATCTAAATCAAGAACAATAATTATTCATTCATATAACAATGTTAGCAGAATTACAATGTATTGAATATATGATAGAATTATAATAGATTGATTTTCAAATAAAATTATTAGAGTTTTCTTTTGAATTGTAATGCTATAGTTATAATCTAAATTTTATTATACACAATTTAATAGCTTTTTTTTAAATAATGTAATTGAGTAGTGGGGGAAAAGCAACTATTATTTCTCGTATTGATTTTTGATTTGTTAAAGATTTTTTAATAAAATTTAAGAAATGGCTGAAAAATTATTTAAAATTTCAATAAAATTTAAGAATGTCTTTATAATTTATTTTCAAAAAAATTAAATAACTAAAAAAATTAATAGGTAATTAGAGAAGGATCTAGGAGTAAAGGATATTTTTCCATGCTTTTATCATGGGGAGAGTTTTTTTTTTTTTTGATACATTTGGGGAGAGTTAGTTTGTCCGATAAATTTGGCTCTACATGGGCTGGTAATTGGGCCTAAACAATGGGCCTGAGTGCTTAATAAAGCGCATCACCAAATCAATATTAAGCTCATGTACACCAATAATTATAGTTTGTGCTTCAATTTATTACGTTTTGTTTTTTTTTTTAATTCTGCAATGCATTGACCCCGCACAAGTGGGCTCATTTATATAAGGGAGCCCACTATAACAGAGACGGTGGTAAATTGAGAAAGGGGAATTCCTTCCATAAGTTCGCCAGAATTTGAGCCTATCTGTCAAATATATTTCCATATCATTCTTGTAATTGTCTGTCATTTCATTGGTAAGATTCATAAACACAAGAAGATACATTCTTAAATTGGAGGAGAGGGATGATACCCAGACTATACCATCTAAAGAGGAAAAGAGGGGTGGTGGGGGGGGGGGGGAGAGGAACCAAAAAAAGAAAGCCAATAATCATAATGGGTTGGGTATAATAAGGCATCCTCTATTACTGGGATATGTCTCTGAACAACTAGCTTTCTCTCTCACCATCTTTTGGTCTCACAGAAGAACTTGAACCCGAGGTCATGTCGACCACTTGACTGTGCGTAAACCTCTGTAACTGAATCATTCGAGCATAGATCCCATCTGAGTGATTCTTCAACAAATGTGAGTGAGATCCTTGCTCTGCCACTTTCCCATCATCAATCACTGCAATAACACTCGCATTCCTAATAGTTGATAGCCTATGTGCAACTATAATGGTTGTTTTTCCAGAGCTTGCACGATCCAGAGCCTCCTGAACAGACCTCTCAGACTCAGCATCGAGTGCACTTGTTGCTTCATCAAGAAGCATAACCTCGGCCTTCCTCATAAAAGCTCGAGCAATCGCTATTCTCTGCTTCTGTCCTCCTGATAGTTGAACTCCTCTCTCTCCCACAAATGTCTTGTATCCAGCAGGCAAAGCTGATATGAACTTGTGGGCATTGGCAAGTGTTGCTGCTTCTATTATCTCAGATTCTGTGGCTGAGTCATGCCCATATGCGATGTTTTCGTATATAGTAGCAGCAAACAGACACGGTTCTTGTGGTACCACAGCAATGTGCCTCCTGAGAGACTTGAGATTGTATTTTCTGATGTCCTTTCCATCAATCATCACTCTCCCAGATGTTGGATCATAAAATCGTTGTACTAATGCAATGACCGAGCTCTTACCACAGCCACTAGGTCCAACAAGGGCAAGAGTTTTTCCAGCTCTAGCACGAAGATTTAGGTCGCGGAATACTGGCATATCGGGGCGAGTGGGATATGAGAAGTCAACATGCTTGAGTTCAACTTCACCACGAAGACGGTCGGGGACAGGAATAGCATCAGGGTCATCTGGCTCGATTTCGGTTCTCCGGTCAAGGAGATCGAAGACTGACTTCATGGCCCGGCCTCCCTTGATAAAGTCAGGTGCCAGGGTTAAAGTTTCAGCAGCACCGTTGGCAGAAACCATGAGGACCATAAAAACTCTGATCGTTTTAGAGAAATCAGAGATTCCGTGCTTCACAAGCCAAGAAGCATACCACAAACCAAGTGCATAGGAAGCATAAAGTGCAAACTGAGCTATCCCAAACCCACTTCCAGAAATCTGTCCCTTCCAAAAGCATCGTCGTAGTGGAGTTTCAAGGTTAGAAGTGAAGAGACCCACAATTTTTGTTTCAGAGTTAAAGGCAGCAACAGTTCTAACATTTGCAATGGCTTCTCCTGCTAGTTGTGTGGCCTTGGCATGAGCTTCTTCCAGGTCTCCAGAGAAACCAGTCATGAACATTTTCTGTGCATAATTCAATACAGTCAGTGATTAATAAAAGTAAGAGCACAATTGAAATTCATAGCATGCTAGAATGAAATGCAAGCAAACCTGTAAAACGGTGGCTGCAACGACAACAGGGAAGACGGCTACAAGGACAAGGGCGAGACGCCACTGCAAAACAAACCCTGCAGTACATGCAACTAGCATAAGGGCAGTGTTTTGAACAATTACTGAAATGCGATCTCCAATGGCTGATCTGACATTGTTGGCATCAAGAGCAAGCCTTGCTGCAATCCTAGCGCTCTCATTTTCCTCCTGATCAAACCATGCCATTTCGTTCTTGAGCACGGCGGTCAGCATCTTCTCCCTCACTCGTTTTGTAAGATTTTCTCCCACAATATCCCAGAAGAAGTGCTGGAGTGTATTGAAGAGGAGTGCAGCAGACGAAAGGCCAATCAGCAAGTAGCAATACTTCTCAATTTCTCGAACCATAAATTTGTGGTTTGGATTGTAATATACACTAAGGACTGCACTAAGGACATAAGCAAAGAAGGCGCTAAGGGATCCACAAACAACAGAGCCTATGGAACCCATTAAAGCATATAGCCATTCAGGAGAGTTCATTTTCGCAAGGCGCCAGAAGGAACTAGCTTGGTCTTTGAAGGCAAGCTTTTCAAGCCTGTAATTTGGATGCGGTGCATCAATGGACAGACTAAAGTCAGAAGTAGAGAAATCTGACAGCCTGCGTGAGTATGGGGACCGACCATAAGAAGAATTCCGAGCAATTATTGGCGAGCCTACAGAGTTTCTAGCACTTGAAGGCCTACAGATAAAACTTTATGTCAGGAGATAATCAATCTGAGTTCAGCTTAAAATATCTAAAAGATGAATATATAACCTTGCACTACTCTTTCTGGCGTTATTCATAGCAGTTTCATGTGCTGCTTCCTGCATCCGAATAAGCTTGGCATACACTCCATTTTCACCTTTAGCAAGGAGCTCATCATGAGTTCCAATTTCAGAAACACTTCCTTGTTGAAGTACAGCTACAAGGTCAGATTTGCGAATAGTGGAGAGGCGATGAGCAATTACAAGGGTTGTTCTACCGATCATGAACCGGTCTAGCGCTTCTTGAACCAGCTTTTCTGACTCGGAGTCTAATGCACTTGTTGCTTCATCCAACAGAAGAATAGCTGGGTTTTTCAACATTGCCCTTGCAATTGCTATCCTTTGCTTTTGCCCTCCAGAAAGCTGCAGCCCTCTCTCTCCCACCTGCCATTTTCCATAACTTATCACTTATCAAATAATGATTCAAGTTTTGTCCCTTCTAATTCCATCATTACTTAGCATTTTCTTCCCTATCATAAATAGTTATCAAGCATGACAGGTTGCTTATTTTATTCATAAATAAGGAGTCTAATTCCACCGGCATTTTGTCTAGCCTTTATTAAAGAATAGATATTCATTACCCTACATTCAAGCACAAGCACTGTAGACTGAAGCATGTTACGCCTTTTCAAATGCAATATTCCTGGCTTTGACTTCTAAAAATTAAGATAAAATAATACTAATTGGGTGTTTCTTGTTGACTGAATGGATTTATCAAATTAAAAAAATAATAATAGAAGTTAATTGCAATTATAAACTACCAAATATTTACAACTAAACAAGAAACCTCTCGTTGGTCAAGATCCACACAATTGGTTTCCGACCTTCCACAAAGTTCGGCTTTACTCCATACGCACATGACGAGACATGGCATTATGATGTTACTTACCTACTGTGATAATTATGGCATAGATTATGTCTATTTTTAGTTTCCAAATTCTTCTCTATCTCTTATCATAAATCTCAAAAAAATGAGTGGCGACCATAGAAACAAGTGGATGATGCTTCTGTGCAGGTCTTTGTAAATCCAATGATGTGATTGATCTGACTGGCTTATCTTATTGTTCAGTTCAATCAATAGCCAACACAATTATCAACTCATTTTTCTCAAAACAAACTCTGAACTGGCTAACCTGGGTATCATAGCCTTCGGGAAGCTTGATAATGAACGAATGAGCATTAGCTACCCTTGCAGCTTCTTCAATCTCAACCTGGTCTGCATCCGGCCGACCTAACAGGATATTTTCTCTGATCGTGGTGGCAAATAAAGCAGGCTCTTGGCTTACTAGTCCTATTTGTTGCCTCAGCCATCTAAGCTTTAATGCTTTAATGTCATGCCCATCAAGCAGAACTTGTCCTGCACAACAGAGTACAGCTCAATAAGTAATCAAACAAGATTATAATGAATAAAATGAATGTGAAGAAATTTTCAGTTTTACCAGAAGTGGGGTCATAGAATCTCTCAATGAGGGAGACGACGGTGCTCTTGCCGGAGCCACTACTACCGACCAAGGCTATCGTCTTCCCAGCAGGCACAACTAGTGAGAAATCATTGAGGACCCGAACTTCTGGCCTTGATGGGTACGAGAAGTTTACATTTTTTAGCTCCACTTGTCCCGTCACTGACTCTAATTCCAAGCCCGATTCACTGTTTCGGTCTATCTTTGGCTTGTGATCAATTACGCGGAAAATTTTTCCAGCAGCAACTCTGGCCTTTGTAAATGCAGCCATGCTTGGAGCAGATTGACCCAAACCCCTGTGCAGATATATATAATTAATAATTTGGTCGCCAAAGAATTGCTTTAAACGATGACAATTGTGATAAACGAATACGAATAATTAGTTACTTACAGTCCACCTATCATAACAGCAAACATGGTGGCGATGGCAAGTCCGCCATTGGTGTGGTGGTGCCTGACGAGGAAACCTCCGTACCATAACAGAAGAGCATAACAACAAAAAACGACAAAGTAAGTGGCACCCAATCCAATTCCCTTAGCGAGTCCAGTTTTGTAGCCAATCTTCTGGACCACTTTCAACGCCGATGAATAGGCTTGTAATGCCCGGCTCTCCCCCACGAATGCCAGCACCACTCGAATTTGCGCCACAGTCTGCAATTCAGTTCAATATATATATATATATATATATATATATATATGAACAACACCCAGATGCAGAAACATAGAAGTTTAGAACTTTTCTCGTGCAGAAGAAGACAGAGAAATTTAAATTCACCTGTTCCACAATGTTGCCGGCTTGAGAGAGAGCTTCCTGGCTTTTGCCGGATAGCTTGGCCAACGTGGCTGTGTGAATGCCTCCGATCACAGCTATCATTGGGACCACGGCAAGCGTGACTAGAGCTAACTGCCAAACGGCCGTGAAACCCACCACAAATCCGGACACGAATGTAGCCATGTAGTGAATGAAATTACCGAGCTGCACATAAAGCAAGCACCGAGGATTATCAGTGTTTATGGCAATAATAGAAACAGAGACGAACCGGTTCAATTAGGAAGGAGGTGTGCTTCACCTTCTCGCTAATGGCATCTTGGACCATCACAGCATCAGTGTTAATGGCATAAACAACGTCGGACGTTCGAACCTCGGTGTCAAAATACTGAATGTCCTGGTTCAAGGCAGCTTCGAGGTACTTAATTCTCAATTTCGTCGACTGCCTCTCTCCGCTCCACATCCAGCAGGATATCTCTGCGACAAACGCCAGTTATTCTAGTAACATTCACGACACTATGAACCAAAAGAACCTGTCTAGAGAACTCACCTGCCCACGAGGATGCCCATATTGCAGCACCCACCACCAAGAAGTAAAATGCGTACTGAAAAATACCAAAAATGCAAGGCTTCAACACACAACAGATTCATTCCATATCACAGAGTATCCTGTTATTGTGATTGCATTACCTTGACGACTTCTCGGGTCATTTGGTCTACATCATTGGCATTGGACCCGAAAGAATTCACAAGATCAGCGAAGAACCGAAGAAACAGAGGCAGAGAACACCCGTGCACAATTGCCCCTGCCGTTCCAATCCCCATCAGAGTGTAATCTAATCCATCGGCGAATCTGAAAAGCTCGCCGAATCTGACGGGCGGAACAGTGTCAGGCTTCTCTACGCCATCTTTCTTGGGCTCAGAGACTTCCATGTCCCTTGGTTCTCCTTTGGTGGCTTCCTCTGCGTCGGAGTCTCTGTTTTCTGCCGTCGAGTCGGAAATGGGAGCAGGGGGCACGAGCTCAAGGCCTTGCATTTCGGACCATTTCCAGTGCTCAATGGTCTTTATCTCCTCAGAATCTTGTGACATTTGCAAGAATTCTTAACTTTATCCAATGACTTCCTACTCCCTCTTTATTATCTCACACGCCTTACCTGGCTTTTCAGCTCATGTTTCTGATGCTCTGACCTTTTCTAATCTCTTGGGGAAATTTTTAAATATTTCGCTCCTTCGTCATTCTTCAGTCATGTTGTTCATAATGGAGCGGTCGTGGTGTGAAGCGTTGAATATTATCTAGGAAGAGTGGAAGCAGCACGGAGGGTTAATGTTCAGATTGCTTCTTCTGTAAAAAAAAAATAGGAAAGTGACAGATGGTGAGAAGCTAGACACCGAAATTTCGGGGGGCATGGAGAGAGAAAGTTTGATTTTCCCCCCGACAAAGGACACTGTGTGAAAACTGGAATATATGGGTTTTTGACCGAAACGAATTCAAATCAAGGAGAAAAATAAAGAAACACTTCAAAACTTTTTTTTTTAAAAAAAAAACTTTTTTCCTGTGTAAATAGCATTTTGATGGGCATTGATTTCCAGTGTTGTAGCTTGGCTTCTACTTCAAGTTAATTTGCACTCTTTCCATGTCTCCTCCAACTCCGCCGGTTCCTTCTAAGACATAAGGAAGAGACAAGACGTGTTTGGGTAACATACGAAGAAATGGACGTAATTATGCATTTCTCCTCTTTTATTTCTTCTGGAGAAATTTACTTTGAAAGTTAAGGAAATACTACCTTAATTAAAATCCAGCGCTATGAAAACTACGTAAAATGATGATCAAAATCGTACTAAACGAACGTCTCAGGCCCTCGTGGAGCTGTCCAGTGATTCCTCCAAAGTTTGATTCTTTATTGAAAATGACCGCAACTTATTATATGGGTTGTTTTACGGTCAGAGATGATCAATCGTAATTTCTGTAAAGCAGGTTCGTTCTTACATCACTCTCTGGGTTTACTCAAGATGAGCTAGTCTGCTCCTTTTACTTTTCTAACGTAATTAAAACAACGTGACTGGAACACTGACTCTGCAAATCCCCTCAGCGGCATCGGGTCAATAATTAGAAAAACCGATAGAACCATTATAATTTCTTTCTGCCGGAATTATGACGCAGTCATCTCTCTAAAATCTAAACCAGATTTAACGACCCCTTGATAAAACCTGAATAACAAGAAATGGCAGAAGTATTTATTTTTTTATTTTTTGTTTCTCTCATTTCACGTTTGCCAAACAAAACGCTCTTTGGTTAACGTAAAGCTCTGTTCATTGCCCTGAAAGATCAGGCATCTAAACAGGTGGAACTCCAAATCTTTCTTTTTCTATTTTGGCTTTTGTATTGGAGCCAAAACAGTGGCATTGATGATTAAGAATAGGTAAGGCCTGGAGTACGTACATGGGATGAGTAAATAGGCAGTGATAATACAATAATGAGACAAAAGGGGTAGGAAACGAGTGTTTGGAGAGTTGAATTTTAATGGAGGGGACTGAACCCAACAACTAATGACATAGGCACACTGTGATGAGATCTGGAATTCTGGAAATGGGAAAAGAGGATTCGACAGTAAATGGCAATGGAGAAAGTGATTTCAGATTCCCTCCATTCAGGGATTGATTCCATGCAGTGTAAATAAATGGTTCTCTCTATGGGTCTCATTCCAAGTTCCCCAGTTTCCTCCTAGCTAGCTACGAGCTTCAAAAAGTAAAATCAGAAACGAACACTTGATTAGAAATAATTTGGATGAACAGTGAATGAGAGAGGTCAGTAATCACATCATTTTGATTAGAAATATTTGAACTGGGGTTTGCATGTGGCCTTGTATTCACTGTTGAAAGCATATGGGGCAGGCTCCCCTCACTCCCCCATACTCGGCCTTCTTTTTACTATCTCATAAATTTTATCTCTTGTTTTTAATTAAATAAAAAATGAATGTCCATCAAAATTTATTATCCAAAAATATCAAGAGATACACATATTTAAGATGGTATAACTTATTTTTTATAAATGTATAAATTTTGTTTAGTTGTGCATAATTTATTTTTAATCATATATAAATATATTTCCTTTTATGCATAATTAAAAATAATTTGCATATAGCTAAAAAAAAATACATAATATATTACACTCGAATCTTTAAATAAATTTCATATAACTATAGGTAGTAAATTTTGAAATGATAGATTTTTTAACAAAATTGCCTCCTAATTAAATTATTTATTTTTGTTAACACATATATATGTGGCATCATGTCATTGCTCATTAAATATATAAAGTTAAAGTACCAACCAAAAACCCCATACAAAATGTTTAAAACTGGTAAGAAGAAGAAGTCCAACTATGCATATGCATGAGTACATAAAAAAATTATTTGTTAAAAAGAGAGAGATAAAAAGACTAACTAAATGATGGGATTTGAAAATAAGAGCTTGGCATAATTGGGTGAGGGGGCATGGAGCTGTTAATGAGTCATAATCGAAATCGTGTCCAATATAACACCCAATGACAGTGAAATGAAATAAGAGGGAACGAAAGTCAAATGAACACTGATTCAGTTTGTTGAAATTCGGATGTTGTGGATAAAATAAATAAATAAAAAGTCGGTAGAGAAAGTGTAATTAATTAAATTTAGGGGTACACAGATCTTTCATTGGCCCAAATTCGGGGCGTTGAACAAGTCAGAAAGAGAAGAACCTTCCCTCCCCTCCACCTGAGACCTTTCATTAATAACATTAATGATGCTTGGTTCTTTAATAGTACCTTATGTACTCATAAACAGTAATCATGGGTTTACCATTCCAATCTGAATAGTGTCAATTAGTACCACTAGAACATTAAATTAAAGTTGATGCCAGCACTATACACATAGCTACATCCCAAAATTTTCATGGTGACACCAATCATGCCATTATATTGTCTCTCTCGCGATCAAATTAAATCTCAGATTTCATTTCTGTAATGCAATATTTTTAAAATGGCAAGTCGCAGACACAGAAGATGATGGGAGTGAGCTTGTGACAAAAGCAATGAAGGGACCCATCACATATATATATTTCTTGCAATAATCTCATAAGTCATCACCTATCAAATATCATCATCATCAACTTAAAAAGAGTGGGGGCGACGTGGGGATGTAGACGTATCAGTGTTGCTGAAGTCGTCTACGTACGTACGTATTTGGGATATCCATTTGATAGGTTCGTTTTGGGCGCTGAAGAGGAAAGATATTAAATAAAAACTGGAAAGAATTAAAGATGCCAATTGAGTGGTCATGCTTTGAAATCTGAAGGAACCCATGATTGTACAAGATTTCAATAATATAATTTAATATGATGGATTCAGTGAATGGCACGAGAGCAAAAAATTATGAGTGATGAGGAAGCTAAGCCAACTTTCTGTAAAGTATTGTTTCTTTAAGTTGTTTATTTTATATATTTCTTGAGCAGTGCAAATGAATTCAAAGAGTACAGTTGAGACCCAATTCTTCTGTGATTGTGATGTTCAAGTGAAGTGGTCGATCATGATAGATGCTCATATCCTCTTCAAATTAATTAAATGAACGCTTATATGTGACAAAGGATTAGTACCTTAAAGATTAATTAGATTAGAAGTAGGGTTAGGTCGCTAGCCTGCCTTAAATGATGGTTTTGCACTTTTGCTTACGATCTGAACGCATCCTATGTTTTGGCCCATTTGACTCAGCCGTTCTGCATATGTTTTGCATCGGAAAACAAAAATAATTGATTTTATAATCTACTACAAGACTTGGATTGAAGAGCAGATTATGAAGCTCGTTTCTGGGGTGCGACGACGCTCATGATTTTGGTATGCACAACATTTGCCTAATGCTATTAATCTGTATCTAATTCCAAACACAGTGTTTGAAAATCCCAATTAAGTTCCCAACTACCAATCCACATGCATTTCGAAGCTCGTCGTTCAGTTTGCTTAATTGATTGACCAGTAGTTTATTACATTATTAATCACTCAAATCTCACGCCCCACCTTTACCTTTAATGATTCACTCCTAACATTTCCTTTCATAATGTCAACTAATTAAATATACAAATCCCACCATTTATATTTGGATATTATTATTGTAGGCACATTTATAACAACAGACATCCATTGCAGACCTAGTTATCCTCCTACTAGCTGAGTAAATATGTGATGAAATGCATAGTAAGATGTGAACATATATATATATATTATACTCATCTAATCTTTAATATAGGATCTATTTAACTAATATGAGTAGATTAAAAAAACTAGTTAAATCAATTAATATGATTATTTTTTTTAAAAGTACCTTAATTACCTTACTTAACTGCATCACTTTTTTATTTAATTATTATTAACAGAGTATCAATAGAGATAATTTTAAGTAAAAATTAATAAATATAAAAAATATATCTTATATTTAAAATTAAAATTAATTCATCAGTTAAAACTGGAGGAGTAGCATGAGTATCAAATTTTCCCCCTTGCCATATATAAAAAATGATTAAAAACAAGTGGAGGAATAATGGCCAGCTTGTGGTGATGATCTGCCTCAACATATTAATCCATCAATGTTACGCATGGTAAACAAAAAACAAAAAAAGTGATTATATTCAAGGAAGGATGCAAAGATCTTGATCTCACTATAAACATCTAAGCTTCTGTAGTCTGCCACATCCGAGCTGCCACTCATTATAATAAACCAGACATATCCTTAAGAAACCGCATTATTTGCTACGAATCATTCCCAGTTCATATACTAATATTGATCGTTACGTGCTCTATTTTTTTTTTTTTTAATTTCGCACCCACTTCCTTGTTATTAGGCTTTCTGGTTTGGTTTCAGAATCAATATATACTCCCGAAATGGCTCGTTGAATCCTAATAATGGGAAGAATCGAAGAAAGATCTTTGTTTTCTATGACAGGTATCCTTAATGGCAGCATTACTCTGCCACAATGAGACTTAATTTTATTTTAATCCAAATAAACAAAAATATTCCGTCGCGCAAAGTGGTGTCCACCCTATATCTCTTCATGAGTATTAGATAATTAGTAATGACTTGGTCAGATCAATGATGCGTTGAACCTCATCGATGTGTGTATCCTTTTCGTAAGCTGGGTTTGGGACTTTAATATTAATGTTGAAGCCACATGGTTTACACATCTTATTCAAGCTCTAACAGCACCTTAGATATTACATTATTCTCATAAAAAAAAGTTCTGAGAATTATAATATGCATCTATATATGCCTTTTAAAGTTTTATTGAAGCGATTATAACATATTCAGTTAACCCATACATACGAACACTTGCAAAATTTCTAACTTTGACATAACGCGATATCCCGGTTTAATCATCTGAATGGTAGGTCCTACACTCATCTGGAGGGAGGGGGCATGAGCAGTACAAAATGATGATATTTTATGAGAAAGAAAATTAGTCTTAATGGAATAAAGTTCTATAAATCCTAACTATATTTAGTGCCAATAATCTAGCTACCTGGCCAGATCAAAGAATAAATATTCCATTCCAGTCACTATCTTCCACTTTCATGTATTAATGAATCAATGCACTGGTGTGGTAATTAATGTGGTACATACACATATATATATATATATATATGTATGTATATGGGAGGGAACTAATAGAAAGCTTAATTTCCAAGAATCAGAGAAAAAGTAATGAATGAACCCAAGGTGCGTAGTACAATATGTATGGTGAAGGAAGGGGAAGGGGGAAGGGGGAAGGGGCAAGGGACAAAATAATTACAACATGACTAAAAGGTAGGGTAAGGAGGGTGTAATCCTAGATTAAAGTGTAGTGGAGGATGGCGTAAACGGGCCCATATAAAAAGTTTAGACAATCATCAGGGACCAAAATGACAAAAAAGTCCACTTGGATTATGTTTTAATCATATGAATCATTGTTTGTTGCCCTGTCTCGCACTTGGGTTTTGGTTTCCATGTGTACGCCCATCACTTATACACAAATATTAGGTAATTAATTAAATGTTATTATACACAAACACAGGAACAGGATCTTGATCATATGAAAATTAAATGAAGTTTAATAAGAACACAAACACATATACAGTTGCTGTAGCAGAAGTGGACAAGTCTGGTTCTTTTGTATTCGTTATCACCAGAAATTTTTGATAAGGTTGGGGGATATATACTTATAATTTTATAATAGAAGAGCTTGTCTCCGCATTTGGATTTTGGTAGTCGCTCTCTGATAGAAACTTAAGTGAGGGGCAAAGATTTTAATCATAAAAGTTAAAAGCCATCCATGGATGAAATTAAAAGTTGAGTTGGGGAACATGTTGTTTAGCTTTTCCTATTCCTTGAAAACTCCTTCCACCTTCGAGATGGAAGGTACCATATTCATTACTGTCACAATGAATTACTCCTTCCCAAACGTACTATATATTTTCACCACAATAGAATCAATGCCTGGTTGATTCAGTGTCAAAGGGACTATATATAAAGAGGCCGAAAGAGTGAGATTTCCAAACCAATTGAAGTCCGAATAGAACCGACGACATAACAAGTTGGTTACAGAATTTGACTGTGAATTAATTAACGTGCGGGGCGAAAAGGTGAAAAGGTGAAAAGGACCGAGTTTTCTAACCTGCTCTCATAAACGCAAGAAAAAGAGGGAAACAAACAAAGAGATGAAAAATAAAAGAAATGGAGAAAAAGAAGAAGATATGCATGTGATAAACTGAATTATTGAAACCGAAACTATAGGGACGAAGAAAATTTATAGCATGCAACGTCAAAATCCTGAAATAGGTGGGGAGAAGCGTTGTTAATAATTTTGCACCTCTTGGGGACCTCACTGCCATCTCTGGCCAACCAAACAACTTCTAATGTAATAATGTATGCGACCTATCAAAGCAAACCCTTCTGCGAGCTTTTTTTTTTTTTTTTTGTGGGGGTGGGGGGTTACATAATGCTCAAGTTCAAGGGTACCCACAAAACAAGATAAAAAAGAAGAGAAATACAGATATGTCTGAGACAGACAAGAAGAGGACAAGAAAGAAACTGTTGTGGGATGAATATTCACATATGAAGCAGAAACTGTTATGGGGGAGACAAGGTTGAGGTTTTGGCGGAGTGTCAGAGTATGTGAATGATGGCGTGCTTGGTAAAGAAGTCGCCATGTAAATGTGACTGCTGCTCTCTATCAATCTCAAGGACCATGATGTCCCACAAATATGGCAGCTTTTGAGGCTCTGGTGACTCTCCCTCTCTCCTGACCTGACCAGAGGATCGAATATTGATGCCTTTCTTATCATGAAACCAGCGCAAAAAACCACTGCATTCCCAGCATCACAATCATATTTCTCTTTGTTTCTGGTCGGATGTCCTCGTGTCGAGCAGGGCTACCAACTTACCATCTGTGAAGGTTCATATGGTAATTACCTATTTGCAACATAATCTCATTCATTTGAATCGGTCGGCCAAATAAGGCCCAATCTCTTTCATTAGAGAGAGGGCCTAAAGCCCAACAGAACACAGAAATGAGAAAATTACATAGATGGGACCGAAGTCCCATTTGTTCCTTGAGAACCAGGATGGTTCCAGAAATACAACCACTAATAAGGGTTAAGTTTAGCGAAAAAAATTAGTTTCTCATAATACGTCAAATCAAGATTTGAATCTCTGTTAGTAGATACACTTATATTTAATACTGGATAGTGCTTCAAGGAGGATTTACTTCAATAGGAGAATATCCATTATTACCGCACAAAAAAAAAAACAAACACAACCAAGAAGCTTTAAATATGATCCGAAGCCATTAGACATGTAGTATTGATGAGAAGTTCATTGGGCTTTAAGGCCCAATGCTGGCCTTTAAGGAAAAACTTGTGGGCCAGGATAAGGGAAGCTTTTATGGAATGGAACTGAATGCTTGAGCTGTTGGATGAGGATTACAGCAGGGCAGGAAAATAAAATAAAATAATAAAGGTAAACTTCTCGCCATCGGTAGAGCTGCGGTAAAATCCCATTCGCTGTAACAAAATAACATAATTTATTTGCTAACTCTCGACACTTGTGAAATCGCTTAATAAGATCATCTAGTTGCACATCATTCATCTATTAAATTCACTTAATATAAAGTCTTCCTCTTATTTTAATCATTTGTATCCTATTGTTACTATAATATTCCTTTTGAACAACGTGTTACGGTGCCTGGTGTGGTTAGTTTTTGACTTTTAGGATTCGAAGTACAGAAAAGTCAATACAAGATATGGATTTTGGGGGGAAATATTATTTTCAAATATTAAATTTATGAAATAAATGTTGGAAAGATCTGCTTCAATTGATAAAATTTTGTAACAAAAATATTTTTATTATAAATTTTGTACGCTTATAGTCTTCAAATTTCAATTCTCCTTGATTTTACAACGTATTTGTAAAATGAAGTCTACGCCACATTGAGATATGGAGTCTTCCACTTAACCCAAAGAATTAATGAATGGATGCCGTGCAGAATTAAGCTCACCAAAACGACAAAAAAGTCAGCTTTGGCCAAACCAGAGAGGGGAAAACGCTTTATTGTTTTCATTTTTCATTTTGATTTGACGAGAAAACTTTGTAGATGGTCACTGATAAATTAAAAAAAAAAATTGGATCTCATGTATCAACAAAAGATCTGATAAATGGGTTGTATTACTATACATTCATTCATCCCTCACAAAAATAGAATCTTTTCAACAGATTTTGTATATATTTTATATTGATGATTGATGGCACTGTTTAGTTTTATTTCTTTTACTGGTTCATTTCTTCTTATCTCCTATTCATCTTTGGTATACCTTCTAACGTGCTAATTAACCCTAAATTCCATTTTTAACACGTGTGATAGTTAATGAACGCCATCTATATTGGCGACCTACATACGGTGCATGGGAACTAGTGGGAAGATAAAGTCATTGCATTGTAGCGTTGTTGAACTAATCAATTGACAATGCCAGATTCTACTGTTTGACTAATCCAAAAGCCCTACCCCTTTGAATTCTTCATCCTCCTTGTGCGGACACAAATGTGAAATCCCAGAAACCAATTGGAAAAATCTGCACAAAAATAATACACAGGGCAAAACTTTGTTGACGCGGCTGCCCATATGTGCATTATATAATGCCTATAGCTGGCAAATCCTGTTGTAGGTGTCTAATCACACTGAGGGAAGCAAACAAAATGGGGAAAGAGGCTCATATAATGCATACATACATACACACACACACATCTCCTACTTTTGCTAAATTAAAGAGTAGAATCCAAGGCATCATTATCTTTAAGATAATACGTCTTGAAAGGTGTTTTGGACTGATCCTCCGTGAGGATTCTTTTATGAGCTGCATTATATGATGCAGGCATTAATTAATATGTATATTTGAAATCTCTGTTTCCCCATGCTGCATTTGTTTACTGTTAACTCGTTTTCAGATCAATTGTTATGCCCCGCATTGCTCTTCAAGTCCCAATCAAAAGCGCAATAACGAAACATATCATGTGTGTCATTCATATTATATTAAACCTGTAAAAAGTTTTTTCAAAAAAATGAGAGACTCGAGGATAATAGTTCTAAAAACATGTTTCTATTTTTCCTTGTGGGAATGCCATAATTGATGGTTCTAGATTTGGCATGCCACAATTATGGGGATTCCCTTTATCACCATCCCAGTCTAGGCTAGTTTAACTCTTTTGTACTTATATATATATATGTATATATATGATTGAGTCAAATTTCAGTATTATCAGGTCTAATTTGAGATAATTTTTTTAAATGCGTTTTCTGTATTCATATGGACTCAAATTTGAGACCTTTTATTTAGACAGCTAAATCCTCTTCTATTTATACCATCTCCTATTAATAGCTCCTTAATTATAATTTCGTTTACTCGTTGTTTTTCATATGTCAATTATTTTTATTGTATCAGAAGGATTTGAATCATCAATGCTATTCCCACTCATCTCATCCTTATCATTTGACGAAGGCAGTAATTTTACACGGAGATTGTGTCACATTCATTCATCTCCCTCCTTGTTGATTCAGCCATGTACCTTTGATTGATTCAGATTAAAATATCACACAAACATTTAAATAGTGAATATTTATGGAGTTTCAACTAGGGAAAGAAGAAGATCTGTCCACTACAGCCCTCAAGTGCTACCATTGTGATAGCACACGACTTTCGTTGTGGTGTTTTTCTTTGAAAACTTCAAGCATCCATAATAGCTATTATGTTACGTGAATTAATCCAACTTGTTCAAAGGACGGTTCAGCACAATGTTGTTTTTCTTCAAATAATAATAAAAACGTAACCGATGAGTGATTCAAAAGTTGAAATCGTAAGCAACCCGCAAGTAATAATAATAACTCTCCAGTTATTAAATTTTAAGTGATGTTGGAGTTGATGAGATAAGAAATATTTAAAGGGATGAAAATATTCGAGACATGTATATAAAAAATCTGTGCTGTTAGCGTTGATATAGCGCATGGAACTGATTAAAAAAAGGCGGGAAAATTTTCTAATAAATGTGGTGGATAAGAGATACTCGTCGTCTTCGTTTATTTTTAAACGGCGGCACAGTTACCCAGACCATATTTTATTCCCTATTTATTTCCCAGAAATTATATATATAGCACAATTCAAGACTAACATATTCATAAAGATTAAAATTAAAGAGAAGTTGTATTACTACTTATTAAACGCTTTCAAGTAGAAGCTGTTCCTAATAACACCGTCCAAGTGAATATTATCATCAGTAGTAGTGCAAGGCCCTTTTCTGTGTCATGTTTTCATCAAACAAAAAGTTGCTGCAACTACTAGAACTTACTAGCTGCTTAATTTCTTCTATCGCATAATCTAATGGCGGATTCTCTTCCCACAGTCCATTTTGTTTCCCCGTCCAACCATTCACGTAGTCCCCATCCCACACCATCACCTCCTCAGTTTCTTCCATTTCCTTCCCAATATTCTTCAGATAATCATAGTTATTGTTATTGGCAGCTATCATCTGTTCCACCATAGTTCCTTGATCTACTCCATAGCCAGCAGCTTCAGCTTCTTTCACATGACTCATCTGGCTACTATTATTAAAGCTCCCGTTTGAAGAGTTACAAATCAAGCTTTCTTGGAGCTGATAGAAAGAGCCACCAGCTGCAGAAGCACAAGAGGAATGGCCGCCGTTCAAGAAACTCGCCGACGACGAGAAGGAAATGGATTGATCAGCGGCTGAGAATGAAGAAGCATAAAGAGGGTGGCAGTAAGAGTTGGTGCTGTCTGTGAATGATAATGGTGACGACGTTGATGATGAGGATGGAGATGGAGTTGAACTCTGGAGAACCGGTAAAAAGGTGGCTTGGTAGTGATGATGAGCTGAAGGATTATAATTCATGGTCACCATCTTCTTCTTAAGCTTGGTGTTCCAGTAGTTCTTAATATCGTTATCAGTCCTTCCAGGCAACTGAGATGCTATCACTGACCACCTGTGACAGTGAAGCAATATATACATGTTAATGCTCAAATCAGATCTGAATTTTACAGTATTTCCCCGCAAAAACTGAGAACAATTCTCTTGAATTAATTCGAACAAGAAATTAATCTGCAGCATACCTGCTTCCCATGCTGGCAAAGAGGCTGCAGATGATCCTATCTTCATGATAGGAGAACTCGCCGTGTTTGATGTTAGGCCGGAGATAGTTGAGCCATCTTAGTCTACAGCTTTTACCACATCTTTTGAGACCTTATCCACAAGAAATCCAATCATCAGTAATACAGAACAGAGAAACAAAATGAAAGATCCTACTCTGCTGACAGAAGCTCTAGAGTCTCATCATCTCCATACAAAATTTGAACAACTTCCAAGTAGAGAACAAAATATTACCAGCTTTTTGAGGGAGAGCAATCCAATTGCCTCCAGTTCCATGTTTCTCTATGTACTCCTTTAGCTGTGTGTCTTCTTCAGGGGACCATGGTCCCTTCTTTACATTGGCCTTGTCGCAGCAAGGAGCTCTACCCATCTCTGAAACTTCTAAGTTCTTGTAATTGTCTCTGATGGATGATAATTAAAATTTACTAAGGCAGCTTAAGAATTGATGAACTCTTAATTATGGTGGTGGGAGACAGAGGCATCCACAAATAGGCTTGTATTTTGGTGCAGGGAGAGAAGCAAACAAAGTTGAGTTACAGACCCAAGAATCTTTTTGGTTGAGAGAGGGAGAAATAGCACAAGTCAAAGGGCACACGGCGGCCTCTTATGACTGCAATCATCTATCACCCAGGAACTTAAAAGAAGTTTCTATTACCATTGTATATATATAGGGCTCTTGTGCAGTGGCAGCTTAAATTGGGTTACCGCCTCCGGTCACCATTTAAAAGAATTGGAATTTTGCTCCTATAATTGAAATTTTGGAAGAATGGTCCATTCATTAAGTACGTATTTTCAAGCCATGGGCCAGAGTCTTAAGTAAACAATTGTCAAATCGGAGGTCCAATTATATGCTGCATCGGCTCTTCCCCTTTGCCCTCTCCATGTGCCACTTTTTTTTTTATATATATATATAAATTTAGATAGATTCGGTACTGTTTCCTACTAAAATCAGGTATAATCTTAAAGTTCAGAGAATATTTATAGGAAACTTACAAGATCGCCTGCTAAAGGAGCATTCACAACAGCAACCGAAATCAAACTCGCGTCCTTATATGATATAAATTAATTTCTTATTATCTGTGTCAATCTCATTGACTCCATATATAATTTTTAAATACTTCCCTATTTTTTAATTAAGAAAATTATTATTGAATCTAATGGCTTTGGACGAAAATATCCTTATTTGTTTTTTTAAAAAACTAAACGGTATCCTTTAACTAATAGTTTATAAATTAATTATCTCAAAGTGTAGAGATCACTGAAATAGGTTTTACATTTCTCAACAAAATATTTTTCTATATACACGGCCTATTTCAAATTTAAAATATCATATTTAAAAAATCTAATCATCTATAAATTATACTAAATTTTATTAGTATATCTTTATCTTTTTAAGTGTAGCTAAAATAATACAGCTGAAGTGATATTTATATGGAAAGAGATTAAAAAGTTTAAAATTAGATATAACTAAAAAGAAAATCTTATTTATTTATTTTTATTTTCTGTCGTCTGGTCTTGATCACCCCCTCTAATTAAATAAAAAGTATAAAAATAATTTTAAATTCATTAAAATTCTAACTTAGAAAATATTACTAAACAGAATAAAAACTTCAGCTTCTACTCTGCCACCGATGGAGTAAATTAATTGACTTCCACGTCATTCCGAGAAAAATATATAGAATAGTTCTATTCTAGTGGTACGGATATTGTTACCGTGCTTAATTTCAATATTTTATTATGGAGTATATTATTTTAATATATTATGGTGATATTGTACTTAAACCTGAGCAATCTGAATTTAAAATTGTTAATATATAATTTTTTTAATAATAAAATTATTTTGAGTAAAATGATAGTTATAAAATCGTTTTTATTTTAAATATTACATCTGTTAAAATAAAAAAATATTTAAAATATAAAAATTAAATTTAGGCTGTTTAAAATCAATCCAATAATGGAGCACACCGTACTCATATATACTCATTAATTATGAGCACGAAAGCTTGAACTCGCATGATGAACCCCCGAAAGGAAGAATGAGTCTTTTTCCAAAAATAAAACACTCATGATGATAAGTTATTTTCTAAGAAATCTTCCATACTCTTCTTTCATATTTTTACAAGTTGTTCCCTGTCGAAAACGATCAGTTTGCTCTAAAAAGTTATTTATCACATGTTCCGCGTCAAAAACGTTAAGAAGATTTATTTGTGACGCTTGTTATTTCAAAATCCGACATAAATAAATTAAAGAAATGCATTAGGTAGCAAGAATGGTCATATCTCAATCATATATTTATATGAATATTGAAAAAAAAAATATTCTCTGCATTTAAAATCATTGCTATATGTTAAAATATTTGATGTTAATTAACTTCGTTAATTGACACACACACACACATATATACTTTTTTAGGATAGATCTCTAGCTGTTGTTTACATATCCTCTTTCTCTCTATATATATAATTATGACTTTCATGGGTATGTAGATCGTGGGATAATGAGTTTGAATGAAATGGAACACTTGTAAAACAAGCACGGGGGTGATTATATATACTACTAGTTCGATTACCTTGATCCTTATTTACTGGAAGCATATATCATAATACGGGTTTATATATATATATATATATATATATATATATATATATATATATATATAAAAGAGAGAGAGAGAGAGAGAGAGAGAGAGACGCATGTATATATATATAGAGAATCAGAGTTAGGTAATGTTAGGCAACCAAATTATCAAGTCTTGATAACCAAATGCATCGCACTTCATAATTAATATGTATAAACTTTCCTGATATGAAAATGATGGCACACATTTATGATCAAGTCATTCTTATTTTTTTTAAAAAGAAAGCATTCAAGTGATAGTAATAAATGTATACTCCCTCCTTCCGTACTAATTATAAGAATAAATTGATGCTTTAAGATATATTAAGTAAGTAAAATAAAATAATTAATTAATCTAACGTTTCAAGATAAATTCATATTATATCCTCATCAATCTACTAAAATTAATCAATTAGCTCTTATATTAGTTATAGTTAATTAATTTATTTAATTTTTTTAATTTATCTATAAAGGTGAGGGTAATATTTATTTAAAATGATGTAATAGGTTTGAACTAAACTGTTTGTATAGAAAATACTTTATAAAAAAATAAAATTCATTTCATTGATCGTTACATATAAAAAAAAAATTAGTCTATAAATTATCATTACAAGGAGTATTAATATATATATATATATATATCTTGTGACCACTGACAATTACAAACGATTGTCTCCGTCCAATATATATATATGTGTCCCAATGAAAGCTAGGAATTACATATAAAAAACCAGTTTATATTGAATGGCTTTTTAAATGTAAGTGAGGTAGATAAAATAATAATAATAAATTATAATGAACCGCACGTATTGTTTACAAATATAATTTGCGTGACATTATTACTGATATATCTTAATTTTTTTTAATCTGACGGAGAAATTTAGAGGAGCTAATTATCAAGAGCTTAATTGCTAAGGTTTGGAGAGTGCTATGTAAATATATCACAATCAGTCTACGTAAGGGCTACATAAACGGTGCGCTCAGTCTACTTAAGACATACAGGGAGGGAAAGTAATTGATATAACCAATGTCTAAATTAAAGTCAAGAAAAGAGACGAAATATTATAATTAAAATTAAAATTAAAATTGCCATGAGATGTATGCGTTGTCCATATATGAACAAAGCCATGGCGATTTGACAGGTGATATATATATATATATATATATATAATTGAGAGGATGAGGGAGCATGTATGTGGCATTCATTGACGAAGATTCATATATTAATTATAGACTATATGGATATAATTGTGAAATTTATGAGTCACGTGTCAGAACCAACCTCCCTAGCCGCCTCCCATCTTATTCTCCTTTTCACTAATACACGTTTTTTTTTTTAATTTTTTGACCTAAACTAAATATATTTTGTCCCAATCTTACTTCCAACATATATATTCGATCGCTTGTTTTCAATTTTTCATTTTAACATAAAATATTTTATATGTGTTTTTTTTTAATTTTTTTAAACTCATAACCATGAAGGTGTATATTAATATATTCGTATGGATTTTATTGTTAAATTAAATATCATTAATTTTTGAAAAAAATCAATGAATAAGTCGAAACATGTTAACTGGCAAGATTTCATAAATGAATAAACTTATCCGACAGAGGACCCCTCCCCATCAATCCTAATCACTTCATGTACGACTCCTTTTGTTTTCATATTTCCCTATCTCCCTTTCCTTTTCAACGGTCATTTTGTGATTAAAAACATACTACATATTACATCACTTAGCTCTGTTTAATATTCACATTCAGTGTTTATATCATAAACATTGTCTAGTCATTGATAACGACGTAGCCCAGCGAGTTGCATGTACATGTATCGTGTATCTAACTTAAAACTCAAACCCATGGTTTATATGTTTAATTAGTGTAGGGTAAAACATACAATTATTTAAATGATGTTTGATTTACGAAGTACTACTTTGTTGTGGTTTTAGTCGTAGCATTTGTGAAAATATCATAACTCCTAAATGTTTAGGTTTATACATAAGGATAATTGACAACTCATCTTGCTCAATATTAGTATCATTTAAGAAGAAAAGAGACTCCACCTTGCCTTTAGATCGTAAGTGAATCTAATTTATTTCTAAAAATATTCTTATAAAAAAAAGCTCAAAACTCGAAGCCTCAAACCTCATTACATTTTCATGTCATCCAGAATATTAGTTTAAATGATTATGAATTTGATCTGGAACCAAGCACAACAACAAACAACACTTGCTAATGATTATCAAGTGCTGAGGAGGATGGACTAAAATTCCCATTTCCGCATTCGCCTGTGAATATATTGGGCCAGATGGCCCACATCAGCGTTTAGATGTTGCTGGGCCTCACATAGCCCAATGAGCTAAAGCACGATAGAATGCAATTATAATTAGTTTTCTAATTTTACCAAAAAAAAAAAATAATAATAATTAGTTTTCTAAGAAAACTACTCTCACCAAATTAGGCTACTTATGACGAAGAAGCTACGTTAATTAGGGTACCCTCCATTATTCTCTTCTCTCCTCAACCTACTTCATTTCAACCAAATGTGTCCGTTTCTCAAGATAAGATAGGATTTTGTTATCATTATTTTTCAGTAGAAACTTTGACTTTCGAATTTTTTTCTTGAGATTTGGCACACACGCCTAATTGTACTATTATCCACCTATCCAATAGCTTAGTCAGAACATATCTTACATTCAGAAGCCAGGTCAAACTTGAATTAGCAAAATAAAAGTGGTCTTGATGAATTATAATTAGTTTTCTTAGTTTCCTACTTTCTTAGCACCCTAGTTTAATATTTATTGGTTAGCCATGGATAATTTGTTAAGGAAAATGAAGAGGAAAAAAATGTAATGACATATCAGTATATCATTATAATCTTGACAGAAGCAGATATTTCGGAGGGTGTAGTTAGCTCCATAAACTTGGACCTGTATAAATTCTTCAAAATTGTTCCATGCTGTTTATGACAGGTCTATTGATAGAGAAAATTGTATGACTTATAATAGCACTTGTTTCTTAGCGTTTGTCTCCAAAGAGCATAATTGAGAGCACTCACTCAAGGGTTAATTAATGATTGTCCTCAATCTCCATTGCTCCCCTCAACGCAAAACAACTTTTTTTTGTACGGAAAGTAATAACTATTTCAAGAAAATTTTACAAGAAATATCATCAAGGATCGGATTCTCCATCATTAATGGCCAATTGCTATGCACTAAACAGGTTAAGTTACGGTTTAGCTGATAATAAGATTTGAAAGAATCCTATAAATGACAATGATTAGTGAGTTTGATTATCAGCACTGAAATATCTATAGATGAGTGAGTAGATGAACAGCAAAGAGGGTAGACATCAACGAGAGTGCAAGACTCACAGAACCTACCATTCTCCAGGAGAGAAATTTTCTGGACATCTTCCATTTTCTGTTTCTCACAGCCCTAGACAGAGAATTTCACTTTCTTTTGTCTATGTTTTGGATATAAAGTGCCCATAACTCATAACGCGATTGGTTGCTATCAATATGTACTACTCTTTTGCATTAATCTAACATTTGTTGTGTCAAATTAATATCCTGCTCAGAACCTGCATAATGACTAAAGAAGTGCGCTTTTGAGGCCATATATATTCAGTCATGTGGATGAGTTTCTAATATTTGCAATGATCTCTAAAGGGGTTATTCCACGTGGCAATCAATCATGGTAGTGCAGCTGTAATCCAATCGTGCATTGGGTCCAACATGGATAGCTCCTGACCCACTCCATTCATCCACGAAGTTCAAAAGTTTAAAACATTAGTTCTCTAAGCCATCCTAAATTTCACCATTAGTTCTCTTGGAGGGAGATCCACGAATTTCCTTATTTATATCAAGCTGTACTGCCACACTCTTCTTCCATAGACACCAGTTCTTAGCAGCCTCTCCCCTTTTACTATCACACCCTGCATTTATGCACTGCAGATTCAGTCTGCTGCTTTCTGTTTACTCTGTAGGCTATTCTATTCACCCTTTCTTCTTCTATCTTTATGGCTCTCCTCGTCATTATTGTAGTCTTTATGATCCCTTCAAGCAATACCTACGGGCCACCTTCACCTGGCTACTGGCCAAGCTCCAAATTCAGGTCTATGAGCTTTTACAAAGGATCTAGAAACCTCTGGGGTCCTCAGCACCAAACACTACACAGAAACGAATTAAGAATATGGCTTGATAAAACCTCAGGTTTGATTAGTTTCTCATCATTTCATATCTTGAATCTTCATCTTCTATCTGAAAAAGCGATCCATTTCTTTTATATCTTTTCCTTCAAACAGTTAGTGGCTTCAAGTCTGTTCGTCCATTCCGGTCTGGTTACTTTGGTGCTTCCATGAAGCTTCAACCTGGCTATACTGCAGGCGTTATAACATCCCTCTATGTAAGATATGATCAAAATATTTGACACAGGAATAACATATTCATACTTAACTAATCACTTGCGGTTTGATCAATGGCAACTTTGAAACAATGAAGCACATCCAGGCTTCCATGATGAGGTGGACATTGAGTTTCTGGGGATAACATTTGGGAAGCCTTACACTTTGCAGACCAATATTTATATCAGAAGAAGCGGGGATCGAAAAATTATAGGAAGAGAGATGAAATTCCATCTCTGGTTTGATCCTACCAAAGATTTTCATCACTATGCCATCCTCTGGAATCCTAAAGGAAATAATGTAAGTCACTGCACAACTTCACCGTATCTGTGTAAGTGTGATTATTAAATGCATAAATTCCCTGTCTTAGTAGTGTGAAAGAGTAGGACACAGAGCATTCATTGTCTTATGATTAGATAGATAGGATTAAAATAAGCAGAATCAACAGTGTAAGTTTGGACTTCGTGTATGTGGCTCGAATTTTATTGGTGCTTAGAAATTGGCATCACAGTCTTGGCACCATTAAGGATTTCATTTTCTCTGAAACTAAGGAAGAAAGCGAAGGGGATCTGAAAGGTTTTAAAACAGGAATGATTAAGATCACAAGGATGGCATAAGCAGAGAAGTGTGACTGTGGGGCAAACAAAATCTTACAACACTTGAACCCGGTGACAAGTCAAGAGTTACAGTAATTTACTGATATGATGTGTTCTTTATTGGCCACTCAGGGTATTAATTAATTAACTTAACTATATAAAGTGAGCAAGCAATTACAGACAAAAAACCCCACTCAACTTTTTACTAAAATGATTTTTTATTTTTTTCACTCAGATTCTTTGTGGATGATATGCCCATAAGGAGGTACACGAGGAAGAGTGCTGCAACTTTTCCAGTGAGGCCAATGTGGCTTTATGGTTCAATATGGGACGCATCATCATGGGCAACAGAAGGTGGCAAGTACAAAGCTGATTACAGATATCAGCCTTTTGTTGCAATGTACAAGAACTTTAAGTCTAGTGGTTGCTCGGCCTATGCCCCGGCCAGTTGCCACCCTGTCTCCGCCTCGCCGTTTCGCTCCGGTGGCCTTACAAGACAACAGTATATGACCATGAGATGGGTTCAGAGATACCACATGGTTTACAATTATTGCAGGGATCCCAAAAGAGACCACAGACTCACCCCAGAATGCTGGCGTTCCCACTGAAATTGGAAGGCTTTACTGACGTTACCCCCCAAAACACTGTTCATCTCTGTGAGACTGTGACTTCCTCTGTTTTTATCTTTCACAAAGTTTCTCTTTTTTCTTTGTTGTGTCGTGTCATAAATGGGGTCCCCCTTCTTGACAACGACATTGTCGGAGGCTCCCGAGACGACCAAATTTGGAAGATTAAGATTATGTCGGTGTTTCGTTTTTGTTTTAACATCTGATCATGCTGCCTGGAGAAAAATAAAATGGAAGAGAGGAGGAATAAGATCAATGTCAAATAATAACAAGCAAGGAAACCTTATGGTATTATTGGGTGGATCGTGGCATTGGAGGGAGTGTCAAATATTATATGCACGCTCTTCATTCTATGATGTTAGTGTTATTTAAATGCTGAATACGAGATTGTGTGTTGGACATGTTCTGCTCCAATCCAAGACTCATGCAATGAATCCTCATTTATTAATATGAGTCTCGTTTTTCATTGTCCTATGTATGTGGAAGTATCCTTTCAACACTCTAGTATTGTTCATTCTTTTAATGTTTCACCTGAACTCTTTTCTTAATCAAAAGAAACAAACACGGTTTCAACATATGATCAACTCAGGGCAGTGCCTTACAAGTGTCCTTTTGTGTGTGTGTGAGTGAGAGAGAGAGCGAGAGAGAGGGTGGGGGTCAGCACTAGACTCCATAAGAAAAGAATCTAACAAGCCAAAATATGGGAATGAACCCAAGGACAGATTCGTCATTTCGAAGGCACATGATTAAAAACAACCATGTTGTGTTCCTGATTCTTGCAATTAATAAAACAGAGAGTACAGGAGGAGTTGAAGGCCAAAAAGTTTGGGGGGGGGGGGGGAGTGAGTGTGAAGTAGAGTAGCATCATGAATTTCAATTTTCAACTCAACTGTGTCAGAGTTATGCATACAAAATTCAGCGGATAGAGAAGAAACCGATGAAGAAATTCCAAAATACATATGAGAAAAACAAAGTTTCACGCAATATCACTCACAGTTGTGCACAACTAAATAACTTTCTCTGCTAAATTTGCCAATTTTTTTATTAATTAATCCGACTCATAAAAAGCTGCTCTGAAAGATAAAAAACGGACCTTTAATTTGTGAGCAGCCAGAGTACTGTTAAGGATATGAAAGGAGGCTGAAGAATGTGACAGCAGAAACAGTAGGAGGCATACATATGTATGAATTGGATAAGGGAAACGACATTATTTCTATAATTAAACGAGTATGACAGCTGGTTGAATATACTTTTGGGAGTGGGGCCGATGATGATGATGATGAAGATGCCCAGATCAAACAAACGGGGACGTTCGTGGGTAGCTTTTAAAATTATTGGAGTTCAAAACATGGAATGTTTGTCCACACTCCATTATAATTGAGAACCTGTTAACTATCCTCTCGGCTGCATTTTGACATTATTTTAACAGTTTTGATTATGACATGTTTTGTTTGATTAATCTCAACAATGATGTTGCCCCATGGCCCCAAAACACATTCTAACTTTTCCCAGAAAGATTCCTTTCTCCTATACTTGCCAAAGCTTAGGTAGGAACTGAGAACTAGTTGAGCAAAAGGAAAATGGATCAAAATTCAGTGTAATATCAGAACCAAAAGGCTTTATTATGAAGAGTTCTTACTAATCAAAGAAAATTTCTCTCAACATAAACTCCTAAAAAGGGTGCACTTAATAATAATCACTGGCAAAACAAAACAAAGGAAAAGGCAAAAGACTGCACTTAATAATAGAAATGGCATCAAACTTTAATGCCACGTTTCGTACGTAGCAGAAAACTTCACTATTCATGGAGAATGCAATGGAATGGGTTCAGGTGTTTGGTCTAGCTGGCAACCATCCAAAAACATTCCATCCATGTTAAAACAAGGAAAAATACAAATAAAAATCAGTGCTCAGCAGTTATATTTTTCTTTTCAAACAGTATTTTTATCCCTTCCTACAAAAACGAAGGAAATTACATATCTTTACAAATTAAGGGCATTAAAATTGAATATTTTACAACTTTTATTAAATGGATGTCAAAAGGTTTTTTAATCATAGAAGTTGAGGCCCTTGGCCATCATACCAAAAAAAGTATTATAGAAAAGAAAGGTACGTGCCATTTATTTATCAGGAAACAATACGTTAAGTAATATATATATATATATATATATATATATATATAACGATTATATGTAAGTTCTGCCATATCCCGTAGGTTCCCACTGCTGAGAAGGGAATTGGACATCTAATGCTCCTTATATCTATATATAAAATATATTTAATTAATTTAATTAGATTAAATAAATTAATTATTATAACATATTTTTTTTAAGGAACTATAATAATCTTCCTTAACTCCCTCCCTCATTCTCTTACTTGATTATTATTGACAGAGTATTAATAGGGATAATTTGAGAAATAAATCTTATATTTAGGACAAAAATAAATTTTTTTAATTAGGTTCCATATTTAGAAATGTAGGATTATAATACAATTGGTTTAATACCCCCTCAAGATCCGACCTTAGCTCAGTTGGTAGAGCGGAGGACTGTAGTTGCAATAACAGATAATCCTTAGGTCGCTGGTTCGAATCCGGCAGGTCGGAATCCTTTTGTTCCACCCCCAACCCCCCAACTTTTAAATATCAAACTATCCTTATAATTATCAATTGCAACCATAAATAGCTATTGCAGTGAATATTGCAATCACGTTGGGGTTGGCGTTTCCATCGAAAATTTGCTTTTTTCTTTTTTCCCTTAATTTTTTTTAAAACAAACGCTGTTGAAACTTATCATTTCCTAACAAACCATTTTCCTGTCAGTCAAACGTGGCAATTCCTCTGAGCTCTTACTCTACAGTAAGATGTAGGAGGCAAATTCATATCCATGAACGAGTTAAGGCCATCCATTCTGTAGCACAGTAGCACACGACAAAGTTTTCCGACCGACCGTTTCATAGTTTAAGCTGTTCAAAACAACTAAGGTTATGAAAGCGGTGAAATTTTTATTACAAAAATTGAAAGCGGTGAACCATTTTTTCGAAATATATATATACACAACCTAGCAGCTTAAGCACATTCATCCTTGGCTCACCAACAGACCTTCCTATGTTGAGGGGAGGGGGTGGTTCGGGGGATCACAAGATCGAAAGGAATGAACAGGCTATTACAAGAGATGGGAAACAAGAATCCCAACAAAAGTTGATAAATATGGCTTGGCAAGCCAAAGAATCAGCGAAAATATGTACCTAGGAAAAAAGCAACATAATATAGAATAACCTATCTCACGAGAGTTTGGTACAGAAAAGTTGCAATGACTTTCCAGTTAAACAACCCAGTAATCCATGACTCAGAGTAGGTGAATACTTCAGATCCCGAGCATGCTCTGGTAATTTCAGACGCTGAACAACCCCAAAAGATGGCAACTCTTGCAAGACCAATTCGCATGCACATTCATCTACGGATACCAACAATTGGCCCTCACTCTCTATATCGATTATTACACATTTTGGAAGTCGAATGTTACTTACATTGGCACATGAGGAACCCAACTGTTGAAAGTGGCTTCCACCAAGTCTCTTGAATAAGACATGAGAGCCCTGGACTCCTTGTCCTATTACTTGGGAAGGAGTGAAAGATGGTTGAGAGAGAGATCCATCAATGGACATGTCAAATTTGGGACGGTATGATGTGACAACATCGTTACTACTTGGGCAATAGGCAAGAGATATACAAACCCCTTGATTACCAGTTTCAGGAATCATACACGGCCTTCACAACATAAATAAATAAATCCATCAGTAGAGCTAATAACTGTAATAAAGAAACAGAACATCACGAAGATTCCACATTAGCGCTATCAAAATCATCACTGGCCATAAGGAACCAAAAATAAACTTATGCACGTTGAAATTTGAAATTTTCAGCAAGGGTTCTGCCCTAATCTGATTAATAATGAAACTAATGCGTGTTTCCAAAATGCAAATAGAGCAGCCAATAACTTCTTTTTCTAAAACTAGAGAGAAAACAAAAACAATGAACATGTAACTTACAAGAAAAGAACTCTTCGTTTTAACAAAGTCAAAACCAAAGAAAGGAACAAAAATAAAGGGATTATGCAAAGATGGACCAAAACAAAAACTGCCAATTCCCTGAAGCCAGTACAAAAACCTTCATAAAAAACAGAATTTGTCCCCATCAAAGTTAAACAATCACAAATTTTACGGAATAGAATCTGCAGGGGGAAGTTGAACAGAATATTTATAAGACATCGGTAATAAAAATAAAATCAACTTCAATCTAATATGCATAACATCTTAATAGCCTACCCCTCTTCAGCACCTATGTTCCACTGACACAGGCCAATGGCAGAAGCGGATAGAATTGTTCCTACACCTGAAGAAAGACTGGAATCTTGTACAAGTGACTGTACAGTATGAACGGGGTTGCTAGTCAACCCATTCAGGGATTTCATGGGCCCAGCAGTTTGGCGCAAATCAAATACCAAGACAGAACCATTCTGCAAAAAGAAAAAAAAACAAAAACAAAAGAAAAGAAAAATCAGCATGTGAAATTCTTATTCCCAATAAATACAACACCAAGGTGCTCACCTGTAGTCCAGCATATACATAATGGGAACTGCTGAGATCCCATGAACATGACCAAGCAGGAACCTAAAAACAGAATACCAGAAAGATGAACAGAATACATGCCCAGAAATGTTAAACAACCACAAACATAAGGACTGTAAAACGAGTACCAGCATCTTTCATTAGCAATAGATAGAAATAAAAGGGTTAAACTTCTACCTGCAGATCATAATTGACAACCACACTGTTGCTCTCCATGCTGTAACAAAAAAAATTACAACAATGACTGAATTTTCTTTTCTTAATATGTAAGAAAAATAATTTAGTTATAACGCCTAATGTGATCCTACCTGAGTACTGATAATTTCCTTCCTAATGAGGCATAAAGGGCCAGGTCACTATTCAAAGGAGAAATATGGAGATCTTTAATGGCACATGAAGCAGAAGGAAGCAAGATATCTTCCATCTCATATGGAGGTATTAAACTCATCTGCAGAACCAGGTTTCCCGAAATTTAAAGAGATATCTCATTGCATGAGGAGTTACTAAAGTTATATAAAAACACATATCTAAATTTTAAAGTTGAAAGACCTTACTTTAGTTAGCAAGTAAGGTCCACCTATCCCTTTTGGCCTTTGTGCTATTAATAAAATTTGATTAGAAGCATTTACGTCAAATACAAGAGGACTGCCCAGCTGAAACTCTTTCTGAAAAGGTTGAAAAAAACAAGGTCAATGAATTCCAAATTGTCAAAATATGGACTAGATGGAGTAAACTCAAATTCTACAAGAAAGCAAACATACATTTGTTGACAAGCGACAACTATAGTATAGCACAACATTTTATAGAGGACACTTCTTATATGTCAAGAGGTGTTATAACACATATCGGTCCTTTGTTGGGGTGGGGTACATCTGACTCCATGAGAGTAAAGTCAGACTGCCTTACCTGCAATTCAAAATTGCAACAATGTCCTTTCCCATATATCTTTGCCCCAAAGCCATGTTCTACAAAATTTTTGAACAAGAGTCAATAAGTTCAGAACTCCAGATCAATTGGAAACAAAAATGGACATTGCATAAGCTAAGGCATTAACTAGAGGGATTTGTATGTTGGGGAAATAATTTGACAAATGCTGCCAATTTGTCAATCTAAACAAAAATATTATTGTGGAGGTTTTTTTATATAAAGAAAAAAAGGAAGAGAGAGAGAGTAAAAGGAATGATTACTTGATTCAGATCCCCATCGACAATTCCCAATTGCCTCCATGGTACCAGTTTGCCTCCTTTCCATATCTTGTATTAGCTGCTCCAAATATGTATTTCTCTGGAGTATCAGGAGTGGTACGTGTCACCAGAAAATGATGGATGGACCGTAGTCAAGAGATTGACATAAAATATATGATTGAAAGGTACCTCCGTAAGTTTCTTAACTTCGAGACCCCATTGAGCTTCTTTTTTCTTCCATGCTGCTTCTTTCTTGCACCAGTCAGAGCCCTAAGGACATAATTCTCACAGCTCAATCCACTACGACAATCAACAGTAATAGAAATATAGCAACATATTCTAGTAAAGTCCATGCCCCCTAAAGCCAGGGAACAACGACAGAACATACCGGTTTTTTTATTATCACTATTATTATGGTGGGAGTGTGAAGGGGGAAGAGAGGACAAGGTTTTAGCATACAGAGAGGAGATCCTCAAAAGCTGATAAGCCACCCAGAAAAACAACCCATTTTTTCATTTTGTAAATACAGGATACATTCTAAGCAATCAAATTCAAAACTTTCTTTGGCCCCATACCCTGCCTTCGAGAATAACACATCTGGCCTCAAGCGACCGAATTTTCTGCAAACAAAGAAGACTCATCAAACAAATTAATTGTCCAAAGTCTCCGTTTATATGTTATACAGACATAAAATTAAAACAACCTTCCGTGACTCTTCATCAGCAGCAAGTACACGTGAAGCATAGAGTTTCCTCAAATCCCTCAATGCACATTTCCTGTTGCATTGTGGACACTGAAGGAAAAGTGCAAACAAAAGAATGTTATAGGTTTCATATGCTGCTTTAAAAAGAATGTTTCCCAGACACAAAAGACAGTTACCTTCCCAGAATTTTTTCGCTGTTGAAGCCACCTTTTGATGCAAGACATGCCATATATGTGCCCACACGGAAGACAGCTGAATTCATGCCACAGAAAAAAAAACGTGCTAAATAGAAAGCAGCCAAGATATGCTGATCATCGTCGAACAGGAATGAACTTATACATAAATGTGCTTGAACGTGACACTAACATATCAGAAAAACGATAGAACAATTTGAAATAGAAATCAATTATAAAGAGGCGGGAAGGGCTTTGCACCAGATGTGGTGTTCACCGTCATTGGTCCAGGCATCCATACAAATGGGGCAATACAAGCCATCAATGTCAGCACGGTTCCACTCATTTCCTTGACTGCTGTCGGCGCTCCCAATTTCCAAAGGCGAACACGTTTCTCCTCCTTCAGTCCTCCGCCGTTTGTTTACCTCTTCTTCAACACAATCATCCAGAACCTCGTAAACTATGGTATCACGTTGATTGGAGGTAGAAGGAACGCCCCGCGAAGCCCTAGGAGACTGTATAAGCGGAATATACTCTTCGGCCTCATCTTCATCCCCGTCCCCGTCCCCGTCCTCCTCCTCCTCCTCCTCTTCTTCGCTGGCTGCAGATTCCTCTTCGCTTTCTAATATTTGTGCCGCCAAAACTTCGGCGTCCTCGTACATGGAATCATAAGGATCAGGCATGACCGGAGTACACAGTGAAGACTAAGACCGTTACCCTAACCGGCGGGAGATGCCGTTTCCAGTCGATAAATGAGAGCTCGTAGTTCTTTGTCGGTTTATCCAATTTTGTTTTTTTTCTGGCCAAAGGTTTTTTTCCAATCTCAATTTCCAAATGGCAACGGTAATTTTTTATAGGCTATTTATGCTTTTCTTCCCTTCATTTGTATTATATTTATCAAAAGAAATTTAAGAAATAAATCAAGCATGTTATTATTTTTTGGAACTTTTTTCTTAAATAATTTAACTTAATTTGAATGAATCGTATTTAAATTGATTGTAAGGTGATCAAAATTCAGTACTCTCTGTTTTTTTTTACAAGTTGAAACTGAAACCTTACACAAAATAATTTACGACATCCAATGCTCTTTATTTTAGATTTCAATTTATTATTAATGGAAAAATAAAAGCTCCGAAGAATTCCCCAGAAATGAAAGTTAGATTGATTTAGTGAAAATGACATTTAAAATTCTAAAAATTAATTTAATATAATAATTAGGTCTCTGACAATTGTTTTTTCAAAAAAAAAATAGAGACCTGTAAGTATGAAATTAAATAATTATAGATTCAACAAATGTTAATTAGATATAAGAAATTTAAATTTTAAATATGTATACCTGATATTCTTATTCATAGCTCTTTTTTTTTAAAACAAAAATTGAGATTTAAATCTTATTAAATTAATCTTTTGAATTTAAACGTCACCCCAGTTTCCCATTACAATGCATCGCCGGTAACACTATTCATCAAGAAAACATAGAATGATTATTCCACCTAAGGCCGATTATCCTTTTGAGAAGGGTTTCACGTTTCAAATCATCAATATATTATGGACGAAAATGATTATTTTATAAACCATCGCATTTTTGTTATATTATGGAAAATCAATAATTATCAAGGCATCTTTTGGCTCAAACACGTCTTCAATAACTAAAACATTGATTTTGAAAAACACATAACAAGCCTGAGAGGTTACAAACTAGAAGCACTTAAACATGCTATTAGAAAACAATATCGAAAATAAGGTTAAAGTTTTGAATTTTATAGTCAAAACAATCACGTAGGGTGTATTTTGGTTGAAAAAATATCTCTTCTCTAGACCAAACCATACTTGAATCCTATATTAATCATGAACATCATATAACATAAAATTATAAAAGAAAATGCAATGCTACATCTAACACATGAAAATAGGGATGTTTAAAATCAACCCAAACCAATCGTCAAACAAAATCATACAATAAAAAACAAAGAGTTAAAAAAAACAACTATGAATTTGGCAAAATAATGCAATAACTTGTAAGAAAATAATGTTGATTTAAAATTATAAAAAGATATGAATATCAGGAGAAGAAAAAAGATTTCAAAAATTGCTTCAAAGGAAGATAACATAATCATACATAATAAGATAAAGAAATCACTCATAATTAAAAAAATTATAAGAATGATTCAAACTGATTTAAACCAAACCAACCTAAAACCTGAACCAAATGGATGATCTGGTCCAAGCATTTCAAAAATTACTGGATTTAGTTCGGTTCGGTTCTTACTTTAAACCAAATCAAACTGAATCTTGTAACAAAAAAACAAAAAAATCAAACTGAATCTATGAACATCCTTATATGAAAAGCATGTCTTCTGTCAGTTTCCATTGACGCATGCACCAAAGTACAGGGAAAGAGCTGGCCTTAAATGTGTTTTGGGAGTTGGGGTGATAGAAATTGTCTTAATTCAAATGCGTGGGCGTGTGTGGTTGTTTTGGGATTTAAACTAAAGGTCAAAATAGATCTTCAAATCAATATATATATATATATATATATATATATGTATAAACTAAGATATAAACTCCAAAAGATTATATGTTTCTGCATATATCATATACAAATGAACACAAAAAATCAAATTCATACTTTCACAGAAATAAATGAAATATATGTGAGTATATATAATATATAAATGATATATCAGTATATATAAACTGATACGTATATCTATATGTTGATATACATCATATATTGGACAATAGGGAAGGGGCGAGGAGTCACGCACATGGCCTAACAATGTATCCCTAAAATCAAGAAGATAAACAATATAATATACCCTTCTGATTTTAAATGTAAAAAATAAATAACTAATTTATATATATTAAAAAAAACAGTTTAGTTATTCATAAAAAAAAATATATTAGTTTCCACAAGATACCTTATCAATTATTTATATTAAAAACTACTCTATTAATAAAAATTACTATACACGCAATTAATAGATATAGTTTAAAAAAATATAAATTCAAAAGGCAGAGTTAATTACCTTTAAAACTAAATCAAACCCCTTTATAGGGACTAGGGAGTAGTACAATTTTCTATGTATTGCACTAAGTAGACAAACTATATCATTATAATTTATGAACAACGCAAATTCTTTTAGATTTTATATCATACATTGATGATTTATTGATTATGGTAAGCACGAAAATTAGCATGTTAAAAAAAAATATTTTGTCAAGTTAACTGCTAATTACAAAACCTAAATATCTCTAACCACAAAGCAGTAGGGGCTAATGCATGTACATTCAAAAAGATCAGCAGGAATGTCTGCGGAAGCATTCATCCTGAATATGAACATTGCTCAAGTTAAAACAAAACGGTGGCAATAATAAAAACTTTTGACATCTAATTCCTTCTCTCCATTGATATATAAAAAAAGAAAGAAACAGAAAAATAAAAACATCTAACAGGAAATAAAATATTACGAACATACTGGCATAAAGTACAAGTTTAAATGGATAAAGGTGCTAAATTCTGAATTCTCCTAAATTAAAAAGAATACTTTTGAAAATGATGGGTTAAATCAGTGACAACTTTCTTTCTTCTTGAAGCATAGTTAGGCACTTAGGCTCCTTTTTCATAAACAGACCTAATGTGTTCTAGATCATAAGGTATTCTTAAAACAGACAATCAATCACTGTAAATACAACATAGCAGAGGGCATGATAACTACATGGCAACACAACAAGGGAGAGGTCTGTGCATATTTGTGGATGACATGAGACACTTTGTCAGCAAAATCATATTTAGACAAACGCATATCATAAAATTCCTAGGGAAAGAGACCACTGATGAAACAAAAGAGCTTTCCAACAAAACATCCAAATGTATAATTAGGATCTTCTGACTGAGATATATACCTAAATCTAATTAGTCTGAAATTAGCTTATATGAAGCAGTAAGATAAATAGTGAACGATTTTAAACATGTCAGATATGAAAAGCTACTAATTTTGCGTGCACGGGTTTCAATAAGGAATGCTTCCCTCCAAAAGTGTTCCTAAAATGTGCAGATTGACAAACCACTGTTAGTAAAAAGTAATAGTTAGCCGCACTACAAGACTTGAAGGGTTCATGAAATATGAACAGAAATTAAGTTCTTCAATCATCTGCTCAGGCAACATGAAAAATTAACCGTTTCAACTCAACAGTTTTGAATATAAAATGGCAGAGAAATAGTCAAAAGGGTAAATATCAAAATGCCTTTTTTTTTAATTTAACAAACACGACAAAGGGTAATTATCAGGTTAGCTTCAAACCTTAGTATAAGTTATGGCAATAGAAATCCAAAAAAATCCAGAAATACATGGATGCAAACATTGAAACTCCATCACAAAGACATACCTTTGCCATACGTGGGAAGCAGATCCATCACATATACAGAAACAATCATTCTAAAGATCTCCTAGAAAAAATCTCAAAGCTTGTATAATGAGTAAGAAATACCAATGCAAATCAGTTCGCTAAAACTGATTTACTTCTTAAATTGGTAATCAGTCAAGTACATTGTGGCCAGGTGATGTCAATCAAAACCATAATGTTTATCTTGTTCATTATTGGATACTTCTCGATCTTTTTTATTTTTTGGCCAGTGATACTTCTTGATCTTAGATGATTCTCTTCAGCTCATAAATATATATAGATATATTGATGAATTTATTATACAAAGACCTTCAGATCATATAATAAGTGATCTAAAATTTATAGCTTCTTAAGCATAAACATTCCTACAAGTAATATGGCTCTAATCATTGCAAGTGCATGATAATACTGAATAAGGAATTATAGACACATTATTAACTTTCAATAGAAACTATCAGCCATAACATGTAATAAAAGAAAAGGAAAGAAAACAAGAAGTAGAACAACACACGCACACACGCAATGTGGGGGTGGCATAATACTAGTTAGAGATCTTATTTCAACTTTCAACTATATCAGAGATTAGTGCAACATGACATCCTCCACCAAAAGCCTACATTTCATGCTTAAACTAAAAAAATGAAATAATGGGTATAATTTAGCTAACATGCATCTCTCTCCCCATCATCCACGTTTCATTCTTAGAGTAGAAGGAAGAAATGAAATTATTTCAATTTCGTTTTTCCAAATAGAAGAACTAAAGAAGGCTGCAACGAAGATATAGATAGAACATACATGACCAATTTACATGCATTCCATCTTCCTTGAAGATATTTGACAAAAAATAAAATATCGATAATATAATGTTTCAAAAATCAAAAGGTGACAGAAAGATTACAAAATGACACAAAGTTTAGAATCTCAACTATTTGCCCCCTTTTTTGGGCAATGTGAAGGTAGAGAAAAGAAATAGAAATCTATCCCAGCTTGTTTGATTGTTTAACAAATGGAACTATGGAAGAGGGGGAAAAACTTTAGTTATCAAATAAGAACAATAGTACTCAATAGAAAATTAAATCAAATTAATTTAAGGATAAAGAAAGAAAGTCATTTGGATAAAAAATATGGATACAAATAATAGGATTTAAGCTAATTTCACATGGTATATAAAGCTTCTGATAATCATTTGAAGTAGAGGAAAAAAAAAAGCCAAAATACAAAGTATTAATACTTCACTGTTAAATTTCATGACTTCTAATACTTACTTGCAGACAAGAGAGCATAAATAACACGCCAAAACCACTGCTTTAAAAATAGTGTAAAGATGTGCTTATGCGTGAAATTGCTTACTTTTTTGTCCTTAACGGATATACTTAATAGCTATGGACACGCAATCCAGAGATATAATATTTGAAAGTGTTGAGACTTAAGACATTAGAAAATGAAGCTACTAAGGAACATTAATAAGCATAATCGTTTTACCTTTAATTTTGAAAATAATAATTGGGAAGTAATCCTATCAGCCTTTTTATGATTCAAGATGGTTGCCAAAGCAGTTTCAGATACAGTTTTCCCAGCCACTTTGGCTTTAATCGAAAATATTCTACTTGTTTTTTTATTTCAAAACTGCAACTCCAAACTATGACATCAGGACAAATTCTTGCAAATCATAAACTACTCAAGACTCCCTTCCCTCTTTGTTGATTTATGAAGTTAGATTCTGATTTCATTAGTTAATAAAAAGACTATCTCATTCTTCTCTCATCCATTCTCTACCACTTTCAATCTATCCAACACCATATAAAAAATCTAACAACTTGGTGTAAGAGCCATATGATCCAACCATGGGTTCCCTCCACTTATCCACTGTCTCTGATGCAATTCCACTTTCACCGAATCTTTCATTGTCCCAGGCTTCCCCTGATTCCATAATGCGTCAGTTACTTTATATTACAGCCCACATTGATATCATCAATTCATAATTAAAACACCATTCCTATCTTGTCGCAACTCACAAAAATTACACAGGCAGAGCAAATCAATTTCATTTGAGAGTCGAGCAATTCCAAAATTCATGAATAAACAGTATAGAACAATCATGTGAACCTTATGCTCCAGTGATGATAAGCTTATCAACCTAAACAGATATTAGATAAGTAAAATCACCTCTTATCCTCACTCTTCTAGTATTTTTTGTGCACGTGTTTAGATTCTTATCAATGATAGAGTTCTTAGTCAACTCTTATACTCCCTCTTCTAGTATCTTGCCAATTGCTATTGTTCTTATTATCTGTAACTACGATAATTATACTCCCCACTTGGTGTGGCAATACACATAGATGAAGGAAAACCAACACACCCATATCACATCAAATCATAAAGCTTACTCTTGTAGGCCACATATCATATTTAAAGGGTCATAACGGTTACATGTGTGGGACATTCGAAAACCAATCACTATTTAGGCACCCATGTTAGGGGTACTAAAAGCAGTAGAGACACATAAAGTCTATACTACAAAGACAAAAGTAAGCCCCTTTTATAAATTTTTGCACATCTAGAGGAGGTACCTAAATATACAATTTGATTGACCCTCTTGGTGGTGCATTACACAGATGAAAGAAAGCCAACACACCCATATAAGATAAAATCATAAAGCTTACTCTAGAAGGCCACATAATTTTTTATGGGTCATAGCAGTTACATTCAAGGGACATTTGAAAAGCAATCACTATTTAGGCATCAATTTTAAGGGAACCAAAAGCCGTAGAGAGACATGGAAAGTCTTAATTGCTTACTCTAGAAGGCCAAATAGTTTTTTATGAGTCATAACAGTTACATTCAAGGGACATTTGAAAAGTAATCACTATTTAGGCATCCATTTTAGAGGAACCAAAAGAAGTAGAGAAACATGGACAGTCTTAACTGGAAGTATAAAACAAACCCTTTTTATAAATTTGTGCATATGTAGAGGAGGTATCAAAATATACAATGTAATCCACCATCGCAATGGTGCATTACAATATATGGAGGCAAACCAACACCCCCATAGGCCACATAATTTTTTATGGGTCATAGTAGTTACATTGAAGGGACCTTTGAAAAGCAATCACTATTTATGCATCCACTTAAGGAGAACCAAAAGTAGTAGAGACGTGGAAAATCCTAAATGCACATATAAAGTAAGCCCCTTTTATAAATTTGTGCACATCTAGAGGAAGTATCAAAATATAAGATTTGATTGACGCTCATAGTAGTGCATTAAGATGAAGTCAAACCAACACACTCGTATAATATCAAATCATAAAGCATACTCTAGTAGGCCTCATAATTTTTTATGGGTCATAACAATCATATTTGAGGGACATCTGAAAAGTAATCACTATTTAGGAATCCATTTTAGGGGAACCAAAAGCAGTAGAGACAGAGAAAGTCTTAACTGCAAATATAAAGTGAGCCCCTTTTGTAAATCTGTGCACATCTTGAAGAGGTATCAAAATATACAATTTAATTGACCCTCATAGTAATGCATTACATAGATGAATGCAAACAAACATACCCATATAAGATCAAATTATATCGCATACTCTAGTAGGCCACATAATCTTTTATGGATCATAGCAATCACATTCGAGGGACATTTGAAAAGCAATCACTTTTAAGCATCTATTTTAAGGGAACCGAATGTAGAGACATGGAAAGTCTTAACTACAAATATAAGCCCCTTTTAAAAATTTGTGCACATTTAGAGGAGGTATCAAACTATACGATTTGATTGACCCTTGCAATAGTGCATTACACATAGATGAAGGCAAACAACACACCATATAAAATCAAATCATAAAGCATACTCTAGTAGGCCACGTAATTTTTTATGAGTGATAACGGTTACATACGAATGACATTTGAAAACCAATCACTATTTAGGCAACTATTTTAGGGGTACCGAATGCAATAGACACATAGAAAATCTATACGCAAAAATAAAAGTAGGCCCCTTTCATAAATTTTTAAATGTCTAGAGAAGGTATCAAAATAAACAACTTACCCTCGTAGTGGTGCATTACACAAAGATGAAGGAAAGCCAACTCACCATATCAGATCAAATTATGAAGTTACTCTAGTAGGGCACACATGATTTTTAACGGGTCACAACACTTACATGTTAGGGTACGAAAAACAATAGAGACACAAGAAGTCTTAAATGCAAATATAGGGCATGTTTGGATAGGATTTTAAAAAAAGGCTTATGAAAAAAAGGGCTTATGGACAGTTTATGAAAAAAGGCTTTTAGAGAAAAGTTTATGAAAAAAAAGTGGTTTTAAATAAATAAGTGTTTGGATAGTTATTTTTAGAATGACTTTGTATATTGGTAAATTACCAAAAAGGGTATGATTTGATTAAAAGTAAGAGAGGGGAGAGAGGTAAAGAAAAGAGAAGAGAGAAGAGAAAGGGTAGAGAGTAGAGATGAGGGAAGGTGTAAGAAAAAGTAGGGGTAAGATAGTAATTGGATAGTCCATAACCTCTTTTACTGTTCAAAAAGTTAGTTTTAATAGCTTATTTAAAACCATGGTTTTGTCCAAAAGCACTTATAGATAAATATGGCTGTTTGTTTTAAAATTTCTCCAAACTAAAGTTTTGCCTAGAAAGACTTATAAAACTAAGGTTTGGAGCGCCATCCAAACAGGCCCATAAAGTAAGCCCCTTTTCTAAATTTTTGTACATCTTAAGGAGGCATCAGAAAGCACAATTGCACATCCAGTAAGCAGTGTTTAACTTTTGACAGGCCACAACGCATCCGTGCAAGAAGTGACAATTTAAGCGGGATACTACAAGTACGAAATACATGAAAATCTATGCTAGTGTGCAATAAATTGACCACTTCATTTATATATAGATTGAGCACCCTCAGTTATAAGAAAAATAAGTCTCCAAAGCTGGGTTCACCTGTTGAGCCATGGTTATTTGCAAGAAGCATATATCTGCCCACAATATCCATCATTTGAACTGGACCAAATATTCTAGTGTCAATGCTTCCTACCATTTGAAGAATCAAAAGCATAGACAAAAACTTACAGCAAACTCTCATTAGTCTTTGTGGACTGTGATCACTTTCACTTCAAAGCTAAGAGCGAACAATTTTTGGGACATGGAGCGGAGATCCAGAGGCATACCTATAAGCGATAAGAGCGGAGACCTCCTCTCTCTCCTTCGGACCACTCATGGCACTCATTTCTTGCCCCTCACCTTGGCTCGTTGGACTGAGACCGAGGAACCGCTACCATCTTCTCTCTCATTCGGAGCCTTGCCCATTCCTTTTCGAATGATTCGGTGTAATCGATTTTCACTGCTCTCTAGAATCTAGACCCAACCACTCAACCACCGATAGCGAGAAGTGAACGCTTTATCTGAGAGGTCTTGTGATCGAACGGAAGGCGGAAAAGCCGTTGGTGGAATGAGTCCTCAACTCCACCCTCCCTTGTGGTTTTGGCGGGGACAAGCATGCGTCCCTAGCTTATCAAATTGGATCCGATTTACTTGATGGGCAGGAAAAAGAAACTGGCCCGAGTTATGTCGATTGTTTTACAGCTGTCAATCCCAACCGCACCATACGGAATTCAGGCTTTTATTTATTCCTTTTTTTTGTTATTTGATTTCTTGACCGACAAAAAATAGAAACGGCGAGTAATTATGTTAATGTCCGGAAATTATTAACTAGCTTTTTTTATATGTTTTTGCTTTTATTTTATTTCTTGACCGACAAAAAATAGAAACTGTGTTTTTATTTGGAAAAAAAAAGTGAGATCTTTGAGATTATGGGTAATTTTCAGCATTTACAGAAATGGATTCGAGAATATTGAAAAGTATAAGTTTTATATTTAGTAGCAATCAGGGAAACCATTCCGGAAATATCAAATCCTGGAAAATGTATATAAACATGTTTTGAATTAAATCTAACAAAAATTAAAGTTTACTTTTTTATATGCTTAATGACAACATGTATTAAGATCAATATAAACAATATTAAAAAAAGAATAATCCCAATTAAATTTAGTTGAAATACTAAAATTCATATGTAGACATGTATTCTTAATCAATTCTAATAGGATAATGAGTCTAATTAGGGATTTCAAAATGTTGTTAAAAGTCCAAAATGACCTGTGTAGTTAAAAAATGAAATTGAAAGGAGATATATACTTGATTTATTATTGGAAAAATGATAGAAAATATTTTAAAAAATAATAAATACTAAAGTATGTCATTGTGTTGATAATATTTAATTATTATTAATAACAAATTTAATTTAAAATTTATCATTTTCAGAGTATTTTTCAGTCATTTCTTCTTTATTTTTCAGCTACTTTAATTAGAATTTTCCCTTTATTTTTGGTTTATTTATTTGTTTGTTTCATGTTGTTATGTTTGTTGTGTTTTTCTATCTTGTTTGCAAATTACTTTTTAGAATTAATTTTTTACAGATTACCCACCCTCTGTTCTTTTGTACAGAGTAATATAGAATTTTTAGGATAGACATTTTTTTTATAATATATACTTTGGAAATATCTAAAATTTTAATATATTTTTTATTTTTTTTGTCAATTATTTTATTTTTTTACTCATTATCTCTCATGTATTTTTTACCCACTCTCTCCCACTCATATTTTTCATGCGTAAGGATATTTTTAAAAAATAAAATATATTTATACCTGTTTATTAATTTTAACTAATTTTTTATCAATATTATTCGATTAATTATATCTTAATAAAAGGAATAGGTGGAGTAATTTTTATCATCAAATTGTTGCAAATTGGAGCTCCATATAAAATAGCTAATAATATCAACATACAATTAGTATAGCATGTACCGACCAGATAGATCATGTAGGGCTCGAGTTTAATTTATAGATAATATACTTATAATAAAAGAACTAATCATAAACTTTAAAACTGTATATTTAATAATAAAATATAATAAATATGATAAAAAATATGATAATATGACCAACTGAAATAATAGAGAAATTTTTTTAATTAATTATGACTGGATTAATCGAAATCAAAATCAATCTCTTACTTACCTTTAATTTTTTTAACCATATAAAAGGTATTTTAATCTTTTAACAATATTCATAAATCCCTAATTAGGCCTATCAGCCTAGTTAAGAATTTATGAAGAGTGTTTGAATTTAAATTATGATATTTCAGTTACATTTGATTATAATTCCTCCTTAAAAATCAATATAAACAATATCATACCCACAATTTATAAATAGAACAGTAAAATTAACATGACTTTTTACATAAAAATCTATAGTTAGCCTTAAAAAAATCTAGATCAAATAGACAAATACCAACATACTATTACTCATCTAATTTTAAATATATAATATAATTAATAAATTTATCTTACTCTTAAATATAATATTTATTTTTTAAATTTAATAATTATTTTTTAAATTATTTTATTGATATTTCATGAATAATAATTAAATAAAAAAATGAATAAAAAATTAAAAAAATAATTAGAATATTAAAAAAATATTATAATAATTAATTTTTTAATATAATTAAATTAATTAAATATATGTTATATTTAGAGTTAGGTGATTAGTATTTTTGGAGGGTTAGGAAAGGGAAATAGCATTCAGGGCAACCTATCCAGTAAACAATAGCTGCTTCTGACAAATGGAAGCATTGAATGATTTAAGAGATATTAAAAAATTAAATAAATTAATTATAATTAAATTAAATTTTTTGATATTTTATATTATATATATTTTAATTTATACAAATTAATTAATTTTTATATTAATTATATTTAACTAATTAATTTTTTTAAATTTATAAAAGAATTAACTAAATTTTATAATTAAAATTGTATGTAGTAATAATTTTTATATCATCGATAAACCTTGAAAAATCGACGAGACATTTTCTTCAATAGGTATAGGAACTCCAAGGAGAAGCTAAAAACATTAACCTTTCTATATTTATTGCCTCAGCATGTTTCGGGGCCTTCTAAAACATTTTTTCCCAATTGATATGCTCCTCTCGAATAAGGCCATCATATGAAACAAACCCTGCATCACTGACAAATCCATCAACGCCTAGTTTAACACTAATCAGCCTAGGGCGATGTATATTTTGAGTTCCCATCCCTTTGATTTGATGTGACAACATCCTTCATAACTTCATCAATAACCCTTTGAGTGCAGGAGAAACCAATACTACCTTATCCACAAGAACTAGCATAAACGAGCAAATAGGTATTTCTAAAGTTAGATTGCGATCTGCCAACTTCAATTTTAGGATTTTGATTAACCTTAACCATACCTTTTTTGGCTATAGAACAATAAATAAATAAATAAATAAATAAAGTGAAGCGAGGAGTGAATATGTAGCTAAAAGGATACACCCTTCTAGTCTATACCAGTTTTGATGATATGTTGGAGGCACTCCCAGGCAGCTTTTTATTTTTTTTATAGGCGGGCCCTTTCCATATAAATACCCAGATTATCTTACAAACTAATTTAAAAACTTGTAAATAATATTATAGAATGGAACAAAAAAAGAGTTCGATAAATTACAGGTAAATCATCATCTCTATTGATATTAAGTTAAAATTTCACCATTTTTCATTAAAAAAGAAGATCCCTAGCTCCCACTCTGGAGCAAGGAAGGGCCTCTCTAATGTATAGATGTGTAGAGACCTACACGTTGGGAGCAAGAAAGCGAGTGGATGTGTGATCATAATCTGTAATTGGTTGTTTTACAATAGGTATTATGATTATCACCATATAAATAAATTGGCCTATTAGCTTAGTTGGTTAGAGCTTCGTGCTAATAACGCGAAGGTCACAGGTTCGAAACCTGTATGGGCCAATTTTAATAAACATTTTTTTAAAATATAATTTCAGATCCTATATAATTTCAGATCAATATCGATACCTCATACCCTAGTTTTTCTCCCCGGAATTGTCAGCAGCAACACACATTGAAAAATGGTAATTTGTCTTCGTTTACTCACGTTTCTGGAATCTGGCTTCTCATCTTTTCCCGATTTCAAGTTTGTAGTTCAATTATCTGATTCTGTGAATTTGAATTTGTTCTAGGTTTGCCTGGCATGTTTGCTGCCCCTCTTTCTCGTTCCAATTGTCAACATCCTTCCCGTCCTATTTGATTATATTATGGTATATTTACCTTCGGCCCTCATGATCCTATTTTATGCTCGTGTTATCTCTTTTTCGATCGCTTCACTGCTTTCATGATCTCATTCTCGTACCCAAGATTTTTGATCCCGTTTTTATCTTTTAGTACTCTGGAGGATTACCGGTTAGAATTGTATATGATAAATCATTAACCTATAAGGGCTAAAACTAAAAGCATAGCAGGAAATTTTGTCATTCTGGATTCTCTATTTCTTCATCAAATTCTTGGTTCTTGATATGCATACATATTTAACTTACAATCCTTTTTCTCCTTTTTGGTTTATTCATAAATTTTAGGGAAAAATCTATGCTCTTTTTGGGTGGGAGTACAGGAAACCGGAGAGGGCCCCTCCAGCATGTCCGTACAAGCCTACATCGAAAGGGGATGGCAAAGTGAGTGAATGCCTTATTTTGTTTAGGCAATACACTGGGCAATAATTAAACTGATTCTGCATCCATCTCTGATTGTTAGTTTCTGTATTAATAAAACAACTAAGAGCATCACCTTTTCTATTAAAGTTAAGAAGCCATTCTACTAAAACGAAGACCGAATTGGTCATTAATTTTTTTTCCTTTCCAGTAATAGGAAGTGGCCAATGATATTATCCCTGATTGTGAAAGTAACTACCTCATACGTAGATCAAGATAGGTTGTAACTGTGTCGTAGTTGTGGATCATTGGGAGCATTACGGGGTTGAAACATAGGTAAACAAATGCCTACATATCCTGATATATTAAAAGAGAAATTATCTCATGCCACAAGCAGAACGATCATCAAAGTTTTTTTTTTCCAACATTACAGTCGACTCTGTGGTCTTTTCCGTTTTTCCTGATGCTCTAATTTAGGAGTGCACTAAGACAGGGCCTGGGGCCAGGCCAGGTTGGCCATGAACCCAAATTCTGGCCTTGCTATACAATTTTCAGCAACAACTCGAAAAGGGGGGGGGGGGGGAGGAGAAAAGTAAAAACCAGTCACATAGTGAAAAGGATATCCAATTTTCTTTTGACTTAATAAATCATTCAATCTTGTATGGTCTTGATGCATGCTCATTAGGTGGAGGTACTTCCTCTAAAGCAACATTTGATTAAAGTAAAATATGACATGCTTGAAATAACAAAGATAGTACTCAAGCGTGACTTACGTGCTTCATGCCCTCTTTACAAGCCTATACAGTTTAAGTAACAGATGTATCAGACAAACAGCACACAAGTTTTATTCCTCTTAACATCTCTTTGTAGAGCTCTTATTGGAGACTTAATGTTATAAAAAGCAGTTGAGTATAGTGATATTTAAGGTTTCGACAGGAAAAAAATTATATTTAGGATTTTGTTATGAATCTCATCCCTGCAACCTGCAAGTTCATTTTTGTCCTCGAATAAACTTGATGCGCACAAGCATCTATGATTATCACAGATTGATCTACTCAATAGGAACCTATGTTTCTTGTCCCCAAAATATCTTCCAGGTCTTCTGTGTAGCCTATGCGGTAGGTATATGATGCTAGGTTCTGGATTCAAATCATAGCCGATCATTCCTTTTTGTGTTGAAAAACCCTCTTCCCCATTTCTTGTTCTGGAGTATGCCAGCAAAAATGTTATCTAGAAATTGCAGTTCTGTCTGTGTGAGTTCCAAACAAATAAGATGCGTCAAAAGTTCAATATTGGCCGAGAGATATGTCTTTAATTTCCCTTCCCCTCCTCCCAATCCGCTGTGTGGTTTCATGTCCTCTCTCAATCACCTCTTCCTTACAAATGAAGATGAAAGTGTAATGCAAACAAGTTTAGATGGCCAAACACTCGTATATATCAATGGAGGCACTGAATCTCCTTTATCTTTTAGTTGACTGGTGATGACCAAGTTATGAACGATTTGGGGCTGCTATCTGCTGTGATCTGGATTGTGAATGAGCTACTAATTTGAGGTTGCACGATGCAGACCAAGGTTCTTAGGGGAAGTGAGAAACCTCATAAGTAATATATTGATGTGATCATCCCCATATTATTAGGCAGGGATTTTGTAGTCTAGCCCATGTGTTTAGGAACTACGGGATATTTTTGATTGAGTTTTTGTTATAAGGACAAGGTTGAGTTTATTGGCTTCATGGCTTGGGGTTATATGAATTAGGACTTTTGGTTTTATAGATAAAAAATAATTTGAAATTTTTTGACCATGACCGTTTACCCTTTATAACCCTTTATTTGACTCTGTTGATAATGAATTGAATTTGTGCTGCAAGTTGTCATTTCCATATGTTTTCCGGTTTGTGCCCATGTCTTTGATCACAGTACACAGTTTTAGGAGCCTGATTACCACCAAGAGGAAAGTTTTATGAAGGGACAATTGGAAATTGGTTTTACACGTTCTGTCCGATTTTTTAATAGAGTTCACGCAAATCTTCTACCTAGAGAGATAAAATGTATTCAACTTTTTATATATTTGGATCTGTGTATATATTTGACTTCGACCTCCGGTAATCTTTTTTGCCCTTTTATGAGTTTTATTTTCGAAAGTAATGTATATTATGAAATCATCGGCCGAACATCATTATGGATTCTGTTTTGGACGTTGGCCATGCTCATGTCATAAATCTCCGAGTTTACGCCAAGTTTACGCCATGTATATTCTGAATATTAATAAACGCTATGTTAATATGTTCGATTTGACAGCTACCTTTCTCGTGAACTAAATTACATCTTCATTGCTTTTGCAGGTTGATGCAGATGCTGGACCGGCCCCAGTAGAACAACCTGCTGAACCTGGACGAATAGATCAGAAGCAGGATTAAGCCAGTGCAGTTACCCTGCCGTAAGGTTCGATGGACTGAAAAAGTGTGACCCCATTTACCTGTTTTGAGACTCTGTTCGTAACTCTTTGTTATAGGGGGAAAAAACAAGAATGAATTTATATGGGGGCTAAGGTCGCTAATGATATAACTTGGTATAAAGATGTTATGGTGAGTGTTATTGGTTGTAAAGATTGTTTTCAAATGGGCACTTACGATCATACGTCAGCTCGATAACCGAAAATAGTTCATTTATTCGTTTTCCTTGGTTCGTTGGGGACAGAAGAGAGTCTAACGTGTAAGACTGAAATCGCATGTTAATTTGTCGGTGGAGCAACGGCATAGAAGTTAATTTAAAGTCAACAGTTTCAATCTGCCCGCGGGGTAGTATTTCTCTACTCGCTCAAAGTAATGTTGTACAATTCATTTGTCGAAAAGAATTCAACAAAATCATGCGAACGATATATAAGATTAGGTGTTAAAAATTGAAATAGAGAAAAAGTTGAAGTTGCATGGCAAAAGAATGGTGTGAGGGGGCCGTGGAGGCGGCGGACTCCCTTTTCATGTTTGGTGGAGTTGTTTGTTTTCAACTTTAATATTCGGTTCCCTCGCAGAGAACCGGCGAATCCATGGCACGGATACCTTGGGGCCCTCCTGATTCTTCTTCAAACGTCTCATCATCATCTATTTTAGCATTTAATTTAAGCCTTCATTAGCCATTGAATTTGACGTTTCTTTTATCATTTGGGGTACTATTATCATTCTATTGGGGGAGTATCTTAATTTAAAGCTTGCTTCTAAGTTTGTCCAACCCAGCAACTGCTCTTCCTGATCAATTCATGTCTCTCATTTTCTCCTTGGTAAAATTATGAGCTTCCCATTTCCACGCGTTGACTTCACGTCATATTTATATATACCTAAATAGACTTGCCGCCAAACATATAGCTGACACATATTAGACATGTTCCACAAAAACTCCCGCATCTCATCCACAAGTTTACGTGTCGCAGCAGATGACTTGAAGAAGTAAGTTTTTCTTTGTTGGTATACAAAAAATTTAAGTAGATTCGACACCAGTCTCCTATCAAAGTTAAAATATAGTCTTAAGTCTTAGAAAAAGTTTACAAGGGGCTTATAAGATCACCTATCAAATGAGTCTTCATAGTGACAACGGGACTCGCGTCCTTATAGGATACGAATTTATTTTTTATCATATATGTCAACTCTTATTAGCACTTGAAGAAGTAAGTTACTAACAATAGAATAATACATTAATCTAATCTCTTCTGTGGATTCGGTGGATCACTTATAAAATTTTAGGTGGATTCGGCATTAATCTCTTACCAAGATCAAAGTATAGTCCTAAGGCTCAGAGAGCGTTTATAGAAAACTTACGAGATTGTCTATTAAATTAGCCTTCACAGTAACAATGGGATTCATGTCCTTATAAGATACAAATCCAATTTTTACTATATATGTTAACTCTCATTGGCATTTGGAGAAATAAGTTAGTAACAATAGAATAATATATTAAAATTTTATATTTAAAATTAATATTAGTTGAGGCAGGTAAAAGCAACTCGATGTATTTTAAGTAATGGTGTAGATTCAAAAAATTATTCTCTCAATTTTCTTCTAAAATATCATTTGTAAACATTTATATTAAAAACTACTTTCTTGATAAAAAAATATTCTTAATATATATAATTAATAGAGAGATTAGAAAAAAAGATTAAAATTTGAGAAATAAACTATATTTGCGTGTTATGTTTAGTATCAGAATAAGCTCTTTAATCAATTTTTATATCTAGGACCGAGGAAATACATTAGAGAAAGATACCTCTCTGATTAGATTTAACAGCGCTTGAAATGAATAATCCTAAAAAAAACAAATCTTCATATATAGATTAGCGAGCGAGAATGAGATTGGAAGAGGGAAGGGCAATGAAAGTTGACATTGACTGAAATGGGTAGTAACTAGTAAGAAGGCCAACCTCTAAAATAGTGGCTGCGCCGATCCCCTGAAAATTATCTGAGAAGAAACAGCTAATTGATTTGTTAGCCGAAAAATATTTGATTAATTGTAGGTAGTGGTTTTTTTTATAGGTTTTAGGATATAACACCAAGACTCCCCAAAGTGTCATTATATATATATATATTTTTTAATGTAAAGTATTCATTTATTGTGTCCCCTTCTTGATTTGTGTTATTCATTGGTTGCTTCCGTTTTTTTATGGATAAACACGAAGCCATCAAGGTCAGGAACATGGATTTTGAACGGAGAAGTTGGCCTTTTTCTCCCCCATTTTGTTTTCCTTCTTTCCCCATCATGCCCCCACTCCCTCCATGATGCTGCCTTCTTTTTATATTACTACTCCCTTCAAACATTAATTCACTGCATCTATGCATCCAAAAATCAACACCTATGTCAAGCCATTTAAAATCTATACCTACTTTTGTCCAACAACAATCGCTATGTTCACTCAATTAGGTTATGAAAGTAATATGAATTATGATATTTTCAAATATTAAAATTTTATAATAATTCCAATTCTTACAAAAAAAAAAGCAGAGAGAGCTTTTTAGTCTAAGAATTACTATTAAGCATGTGATACTTCTGATGTAACACGTTGTCCCACTTGATTTTTGTCAGTGCACACAACACGTGTAAGTAAAGGACGAAGCTCAATACAATAAAGCAAAAGAGGATATAATATCTGGCTTTTTTAAGCGAGAAAACGGATAATTTCTCGCAAGATTTGAAAGGAATAAGAATGGGAAATAGGACGTCATGAGATGAGGTAAACATTACGGTCACGGAAAAGGATGCTTGGGTGGAGTTACTGTTTTGCCCTTTTTGCCTCAGGCGAGAGACACTTGGAATTGCTACCCACCGTCATTTAATTATTAAAATAATTATTATTTTAATTTCTCAAAATTATCCCCATAGTTATAGGGTTATTCCCCTCGTTAACTTCTGTGCCCACTCATACTCACATAATTGCGAAACCCCTCTTTTCAGAATCCTATCTTCTCCTGCCGAGCACGATAAAAGCAAGCCCTGTACTTAAGACCCCGTCAACTCCTAAATACCCTTCAGATGAGGTGAATGGAGTCTTCTATTTTTTTATTCCCCCCTTTTTCAAATTAAAAAAAAAAAGGATTACGGAAGCACTTAGCAATGCATCTGGCCTAACATTTGGGATTTGGTACATAGTATATATATACCATCATCGGATTCTTTGATTACCAAAGATTCTAATTCTAGGTCCACCCCACCCCACTTTCCTATTTTTTTTATTTCATCTAATAAAAGCGATATTATTGGCGCCTTCGCTGACTCACCTGCTGTTCCCCTCACACACACACACACACACACACACACTTCCCTTTATTTCAAAAAATATTTCTAAAATCTTATGCTCTATTTTTCTACCTCAATAGTTAGATTTTTCTCATCTCAACTCAAACAGAATCTGTATTTGCTTTGCATAAATGAAGCATTATACAAAAAAAAATAGGGTTGTTTTGGGCTATATTGGCATGAGTAGTTATTGGGAGATGAGAGATACGAGATACGAGATACGAGATGCGAGATGCGAGATGGTCAGGTTGTTCCCAGGTGTCCGTAACAATTAATGAAACTTCCAGGAAGAATCGCCGACATACAGTAATAATGATAGTATGGATAATAATATTTTAACAAAAAAGAAAATAGAACGTCAACATCTTCCCACTGAGACGAAGCAAGGCAAAGTAGAAGGAGGGAGAGAGGCACCGCGACGGGACATCCACTCATTCTCATCCCCATCATTAATTTCTGCAAATCCTCCATTTTCTTTCCTCTCTATATATATTGTATTATTCAACAGTAACCAAATTTTATATGAACATTTGATAGCTTGGTAAATAACTTAAGACCCATTTAGATTTAGTTTAACTTTTAAAAAATATTTTATAAAAAGATGATTTAAAACTATTTTTGAATAATTTTTTAAAAAAATTATAAAAAAAAAGTGATTATAAATAAATAAAATATTTGGATAACTATTAATAGAATTGATTAGTAAATTATTAAAAAATATATGATTTTTAAAAAAATTAATTTTTTTTCTTCTTCTTCCCATTGTATCTCACCACACTTTAGCCGAGACGAGATCTGCAACTCTTGCTCCCATCGTTGCCACTGCCCCCCAAGATCTGAAGATGATGACAGAGAAAAAAATGACAAAGAAGAAGTAGTAGCAACAGAGTGGCAACGACAATGTCGACAATAGATTAGCGATGACATCAATAATAAAAAAAAATAAAGAGAAGTGACAGAATAAAAAAGAGAGTAAAAAATAAGAATAAAATAATTATTAAAGAATCTAAAAATTTTTTCTATTAAAAAGATATTTTCACCAATTTATTTAAAATTATAATTTAAAAATATAGTTCAATCTATAAATTTTTATAGATATTTAGATATTATTTATTTAATTTTTAGCTCCTGAAAAGTCATTCTGTAAACCGAACATGCTGTTATATATGTCCCAAATTCGGTTCCTCTCACCCTCTCAACCAACGGTCATACACTCATCCCCTCCATGTGAAAATAATGTTACGAGTTTTAATGATTTCTTTGTTAAAAAGAGAGTATAGGGTAAATATCATCATCATTATTCTAATAATTTCTGAATAATTAAATAAAATAAAATAATAATAACGCACCGGCTTAGAAGGCTGGGGTGCCGAAATAGTCAAAAGCACACGAGATCGATAAAATGGAAACTTCAAGTGGGCGAACGTATGGACAGGGGATTCAAAGGCACCATCACCAACCCCTCAAACATACGCGAGTGAGACATAGTGCTCTGCCTCTCCCCTGTCTCTTCCCTCATCTTCTTCCTCAGCTCCCACAGCCAAAAAAACACGTTTTACCAATACCTGATATTCCTCGCAGACTGTATACCCTCAAATATCATTACAGTTTAGAACCCTACCCAGAAGAAGGAGGAGTAGCAGACCAAGAATACTATGGGCATATTGTACGACGACGTAGTGCTTCTCAAGGAACCTGAGAAAGAGGGTGACCCAACCGTTATCACTGTGAATTGTCCTGACAAGACTGGTTTGGGCTGTGATTTGTGTCGCATCATACTCTTCTTTGGATTAAACATTGTCAGAGGAGGTAACCCAGTTTTCATCTTCCTATCAATTCTTGCACTTTGTTTTCCTATGCTTACTGGAAATAGCGGATTTGGCTTCCATTCAAATAAAATTAAAAAGAACCGTGATTTTTCTTCTTTGTTTGGCTGTTGCTCTGGATCTGAGAGTTGAGAAACATGATTACGGATTGATTGCTCTTGATGAAAGTGACGTAAATTAGAGAATCAGTTGGCGGTATTTCTTTTGGGCTTTGACTCTGTAAGTTTCATACATGTCAGACTAATTCTCTTCTGTTTATTTTGATGCAATGAAGACGTGTCAACCGATGGGAGATGGTGCTACATAGTATTCTGGGTGGTTGGGAAGCCAGAAACGAGGTGGAATTTGTTATTAAAGAGGTTAATTGCTGCATGCCCATCTTGTTCTTCTGCTTCTGGAATTTCTTACTACCACTCTGAATTGCAACCTCCCAAGCCTCCAGACGTCTTCCTATTAAAGTTCTGCTGCTATGATCGTAAAGGGCTTTTACATGGTAATTTTAGGATCTTTCTTTGCGAATTCAACTCTTGAACTATCAATATTCTTGGTTGTTTTCTCGCTGATTGTGACTATTATTGACTTGTCCTAGACGACTTCCTTCTCAGTAGTTGATATCACACCATTTCTTTTCTTTCTACTTCTCGACGAATCTGACCGTTTTCCTATTTCCTCACTGTGTATTGTTCAGGGAATAGGGATATATATATATTGCCTAAATCTGTAGAACTTTACAAGATATGTTGATGATGAATTATTCGGTTTCCGTCAAATGGTTATTGTTTGGTCACATGATTGTTACACAGAAATGATTGAATTCCTTTATTACTGTAACAGATGTGACAGAGGTTCTATATGAGCTAGAGCTTACCATAAAGAAAGTGAAGGTGTCTACTACACCCGATGGACAAGTGATGGATCTGTTTTTCATCACTGACACCAGGTTGGAGCCGCCTTAATGTTGTCATTTGCCATCTCTAGTTGCTTCTTCATTTCAATTGAAGGGTCGTTTTGATTCAGTGATACAGGATTTACCTAGTTATTTTTAAGATAAAAAAATGAAGCTCTTGAGTAGGACTAATGTGATATTAGCTGAGTTTAGACCCTCAACAATCTTGTGCAAAATGTTTATTGGATGGCAACTCCATCTCCTACAGCTTTTTAATGTTGTATACTTGGCCTTCTTGCTACATCAGAGAGCTCTTGCATACAAAAACAAGGAGGGAAGAGACAATCGAACAGTTGAGAGCTGTTATGAAGCATGTTGTAGTTAGTATTGACATTGAATTGGTCGGCCCAGAAATCGGCACTTGCTCTCAGGCTTCTTCATTACTTCCAACTGAGATCACAGAATATGATTTTGACATGGAATTGCCTGATTCAGTTCGAAGTGCAACTCTCACATCCGAGAGTGTTTCTATCACGATGGACAACCTGCTGAGCCGTTCTCACACACTTGTTCAAATCATTTGCCAAGATCACAAAGGCCTTCTTTATGATATCATGAGAACTCTCAAGGACTACAGCATTCAGGTATGCACACTAAAATAAACCCAAACACGATGGTACATTTATATGTATAAACCAAAACTAATGGTGTGTGATTGTGGGGCAGATTTCTTATGGGAGGTTCTCAATAAAATCTAGAGGGAAATGCGAGATAGACTTGTTCATAATGCAGGCAGATGGTAAAAAGATAGTGGACCCTACCAAGCAGAGATTGTTGTCCTCTCGCCTGAGGATGGAGTTGATTCGTCCACTGAGAGTAGCAGTAATAAGCAGGGGTCCTGATATGGAACTCATGGTGGCAAACCTTGTGGAGTTGTCCAGCAAGGGAAGACCTCTTGTTTTTTATGACATTACTCGTGCTCTCAAGAAGCTTGAAATTTGCATCTTTTCGGTACTTTGCTCTTCTCTTTTGTATTGTTCATATTGTTTCCATACATTAATGAATGATATAGATGTCAAATGTCCGTGTGTTGAACAGGCTGAAATTGGAAGACACGAGATTGGAGACCGAGAGTGGGAATTATATAAGGTTTTGCTTGATGAAGGGGAAGGATCGAGTGTTACAAGGAACAAGATTGAATTAGGAGTCTGGAAAATGTTGATGGGTTGGGAATGAACCACGGCCGCCGACAACTCGCTTTTGGGATGGACCTCTATGTGTCCAGTGTAATTTGGTCTGTTACTGTTATATATCATATCCATTATTGCTAGATCATGTAATTGTGATGTATATGCTGTGAAAATGATGTTTAGTTAGTATTTGAAAAATTTTCAGAGTTGCTGTAGTTCTAAATTCTAACATAGTGTACAGAGATGAGTAGTAGGCAAAAGCAAGTTGATGAAAAAGGGCAGAGTACCAGAAGCTTATTATAAATGAAAGCGATCAACTGTGGTAATTTGGTAAATATACGCAAGTGTATGTACTCATATCTATAAGCAAACAGTGGCACCTGTAAGAGCATCTTCATGAATGGCATTTATAGTATTATTATATGGATGGTCTTTGTTTGCGGCTGCTCCTGACATCCCCCGCATGTGATTGTGATTTGTGAAGACGTTCATTAATTGTCCACATGAATGAGTTCACTGCCTCTGAGATTTGTCCAAGATTTGATTGCTCCGCTGCCGTGTGGTCCTTAGTTTCATAAACTACGATCGAGGATATTAATATATAGAATAAGACCAAGAAGATTCCAAAGCTTTCTTTCATTTTCAGATTTTTTAAGATGAGGTTGTGCCGAGACTTTGACGGCTATGTATCTCCCTTGTGGACGTCAAACAGACTTCAATTCTTTGAATAGTTGTCATATGTCCTGCGATAATCCTCCATAGTTGTCTGCCTTTAGATATTTTCTGAGACGATCCACTGTTCATGGATTGTGATTGCAGATATCAACTAGGAAAACGCCAAACATAGATTCTGTCTTCCTCGCTGTCTGGTCTTTCTTTTGTAGAATTTTTTTTTTTTGGAATTTGCTTTTGAGAGTAGGGAAAAATCAAAACCTGTCATTAGGCGGGGTGACCTAAAAGATTCTAGCCGTTTCTGTCAGGATCTCATTTTAAAAGATTTTGTCTGTCTTTCCTGGCCATTGTGAGCGTTAATAATGAAGTCTGACATGGCCAAGATTCGAGAGTGTTTTTTGACGAAAAACAGTGGTGTCGTATTTTATATAGGTGCCATTGAAACAACGTTTTTGCTCTCCTTGCTTTCCCCTCCCAACACGGTTGCCTTTTGAGTTGTCCTTATTTCTGTCGATTACGTCTGGATTTATTTAAGTGGACCGTGCCACCTGTCCCTAGAAAACTACAAATAAATAAATAATCATTTTGCTGTTAGCTTATATATAGTAGCATATTGGGTTATGTCTTCCTCACTTCCCTGTTTCCTTTTGGGACAAATAAAAGCTTAAAAATGACCGGCTTCATTCGTGAATCTTTGTAGGTTCACCCCTTAACCAAACGGTATTCCGGCATATATTCTTATTAAGTGCCTGTTTGGCACCTTGGTTTGATAATTAATTATGGGGCAAAACCTCGGTTTGGAAAATTTTCACACAAACAGCAATTTTTGTTGAGAATTGATTTTGGACAAAACCTCGGTTTGAAACCTAGGTTTTGAATAAGCTACTGAAAATAGCTTTTTCTTTGAAACCTAGGTTTTGGATTATCCAATTACTATTATACCCTTACTTTTTTTACACCCTCTCTCCTCTCTCTTCTCTTATCTCTCTTTTTCTCTCTCTTCTCTCCTCTCTTATCTCTCTTTTTCTCTCTCCTCTCTCCTCTCTACACTCTCTTCTCTCTCCTCTTTCTTATCTATCATCTTTCATCTCTCTTACTTTTAATCATATCATACCCTTTTTAGTAATTTACCAATATAAAAAGTGATTCTACTACTAATCATCCAAACATCTTTATTCCCAAAATCTATTCTTCCCAAAATCTATTCTACCCAAAATCTATTCTCCATAATCTATTCTTCCCATAATCTATTCTTCAAAAGCTAATCCAAACACACCCTAAATTCTGAGTGTTTGGAATTAATTTTTTGTTATTGTACATTCTTTTATTGGGCTATAGCTTCCACTTTGTATAAAAAAAAAATTGAACTTCCCATTATATTTTAGCCTATAACCGTCATTCCTAATTTCTTGCCTTATTTATTTTAGATTATTAATTTCTTACATTACATGATGACTTGTTAATTATATATTTTATGATTTTTTCTAATTAGCTTCTTAGTTTTTAACTTGTCTCGTGTTTATTCTTTTCATTATATTCATCCAATAAATTTTTTTAATATGAAAAACAAATTAAAGAATGGCTTTGAAAAAAAAAAGGTTTAAGAAATTTAATTATTTTAAAATGTTAAAACAAAATTAAAGATTAATATAACAATAATTAAAACTCACGGACCTTAATTAAAATAAAATAGAAATATGGTACAGTAACAAGCAAGGAAGAATTTGCCCGGAACAAATATGATCTCAGACATTCTAGGCACTCTATCTTCTCTTGACTTACAGCTTCCAATAAATTCCTAATCTGTGGCATATTCCAGCGACCACAGCCCAGAATGTGATCTCTGCAAATATGACATATAGTAGGGTTCCCACCCTCTGTGAGGGCCACACGTCCACGAAGACATGCTTCTGAATCCAGTGTACCTAATTTCATTGATTACGTCAAATCTGGTTAGCTTCTATATACTTCAAATAAAAAGGGTTGAATCGAAGGATATTATTGACTGTGCCTCTTACCAGCGAGTGTTTTGGATCTTTATAATACCACCCATTCACAAATGCAGCGAAGATTCCCTGAGCTGCCATCACATACACCAGCATCGCGTTCATTCCTATCCACTCCAAGAACAAGAATGGAGACCGAAACCCCCACACATCTATCTGTATATCAAGGAGATTAGCGAAGCAAAGTGATAATTAAGGTCCCAAGTTTGTTTATTTTTCACAAAAGAAAAGTGACGCTTTTAGTAGTTACCAGTAAGTAAAAGCCAGAGAAGACAATTCCAGCTGCCCCAGCTGTGAAACAAACGTAGCTGAAGCTGTAGAGTTGCTTGTTCAGTGGGATAGCTGCATCCCATGCATCGGAAACTTTGTAAGATTCATCTTTACAGAATTATTTTTAGAGGTCATTGTATCAGTATCTTACCATCTGCGAAATGAAGTATTATGGCAACCACTAGAAGCACGATTGCCATGGTGACCCATTGCTTGAGCCTCTCCGAATGGCGCTGCCCAAATGTTCATGTTTGTATTTCTTCAATAAATTGCATGTAAATAAGAGATACTCCTCCATTCTTTAATATAAAATTTAATTACATTATAAATTAAGTCTTATCTTAAAGACCTAGGAGTATAATTTATTTGTGAATAGGGAAAAGTTTGTAACCTTAAAGTGAATCAAGACGTGGCCATAATGGATGCCGATGGTGCCAGAGAGGATAGCTGATATAGAACTAATAATTAACAAGAAAAACAGCTATTCAGTAACATGACTAAATTCATTTAAGAGTTACGTTCGCTCTGGATTTTGGAATGAAGGGGAAAAGAAAAGAACCTCAACAATCCTTCGGGTTCAAAAGGAGCATGACACCAAGCTGGAGCATCTTCACGAAGAGGACCTTGAGCAGGAGAGCTCCATGTGCAGGCCTACATACATAAAAATAGAGAACTGGAAGGAGGAATTGAAAGAGTACGTAGTTCTGAGCTTAAACAATGGTGTGTTTAGTTATACAAGTGTTGATGAATAGGAAAAGGCATCACCTTCAACCGAGTCCAAACAGGCTGAGAATAGAGATGGTTAATCCCCCAGACTCTTCGATCTACGTAACCGACGGCGTTACATGCAGGCCCCAAGTGTCCTCGCATCCCACAAATCACCTAAGAATTGAATCGGGGAAATAATAAACAAAATAAAACAATAGCTAAAACAAAGCGAATGCATGCATTGTGCGTGTGTTTTTGAGAGAGGAAGTGTACGGTATATTTCTTGGGTTCGCCTTGACTATGATCGACGAAACTCCAATCGGGAACATAGAGAGCGAAGGTTGTGCCCATGTAAATAATAAACGCCACAAAGCCCCCGATCCTGGCCAGGCATGCATTTCAGTCAGATTCGGGATATATATATATATTTCAGAGCTTCAAGTTGTGAATATGGAAACGTGATGCTGTTTTCTTAATTCTTACCATTGCCATCGATAGGCTGTAAAAATGGATAGGTGTCCAGGGCTCAGGGTGGTTGGTCTAAGCTTGGTGGTGAATGTCTCTATCAGAGATACGAAACAGTATACAACCGCTATTCTCTGCACTCATTAAAGTGGCCATTCAACAAACTATAACATAGAATCGCTCTGAATTATTTCCTTCTTTAATTTATATATAATTTCCAAACCTGGAGAATGCCACACCATCGAATGAATTTCATGTCAACTCCATAAGAGAGATCATCGGGAGCATGAGAGTATCCTCCTATAGTGTTATATATTCTCATGTAATCAATGTATTTAATATAATGGAGCATATTCTTTCTCTAACCATAGCTTATTACACTTGAAGACTTACCTTGGAGAAGAATACCCCAAAAGAAAAGCTTCAAGGTCCTAAGGATGATCTTCTTTACGGCATCGTTCATCTTGGGCACTCTCTGTGCATTCATTGACGAACTTATTAGTTCTCAGTCTATGTATAATGGAGCAGTGATAACTTGTCCACCAAGCATAAGCCTTGCTTTTATATTTCCAAGTTATATGATTCAATCACATAGTTTTAGTTTGACACGGTTTAAAGAAACGAGAGAGAAATTAGGAAAATAAGGGAGTGGACCTTGAGAGCAAGGGCTATGGCAACCCCAACAATGAAAAGAAAGAAAGGCATGACAAAATCAGCCAACGTACAGCCATTCCACGGGGAGTGATCGATTCGAGGATAAGCTCCACCAGCATCGTCCACCAGTACCATCAACTAAAGCCAAACATTCAAAGCCACGATTAAAGTAATATACTTATACCCCATGAATTTTTCTATATTCATATATTAAAAAAGATGTAGATTATACCACCACGGTGAGGCCTCTAAATGCGTCCAAGGTTGCAATCCTCTTGGGCTTCTGCTTCACAGGTGGCTGCTCGCGCTGTATTTGCTGAACGATGTCACTCTCCACCAAAGGTTCTCTTGTTTCTTTCTGAAGCTCATGCTCATCTTTAATGGAGTCCTTCAAATCATGGTTCTCATCTGTATTTTGGAGCCCTTCTTCCATTCTCTTAGCTTCAACGTCCATGGCTACTTCAATATTGATAAAATAATTGCGGATAATTACATAGGGTGACAGTAGGAGGCCGGCCGATTTGTCTTGCGCTGGCTCTGATGGGATGGGGTGGGACGTATATATGGAGACTTGGGTGCTGACGTATTAAAAATTCAAGACGAGAGGGATTAATTAAAGGGTGGTTCTTTCATCAACCCTAAAAGCTGGAACATGGCCCACGTGATTGAACTGAACAAGGAACCAAGTGATAACGTTAGATTAGGAGTACTGAGGAACAGATAAACGAACAGAAAAGAAGCTGGCGGGGTTTTACTATTGGCGAACTAATCCAGCCCCTGTTTTGTTTCTTCTTGTCACTAATAATTAATTAAAATAGTATCATCGGTTCCTGTTTATGGATTACGTGTGATGTCGATAAGTTTGAGGTACGAACACAGACAGGTGGGTCCTTCATTCTCCAACAAAATGGGAGTGTAGAGGGAGATTATGAGGTGGTAGCAAGGGTGGAAAGAATCATAGGCATGTGTGGGACAGCAGCTGGGAAATGGATTGTTGGGGCTCCTAGTGCTATATTTCATAGTTATTGACAACGCACAGGTCTACAGGGTGTCCACGTTACGCTAATTAATACAGCTTGAAAATCATAGCCTGTGGAGCAGTCCCTGTACCTATCTTCATCTTAATATATTAGCTTGATAATATTTTGTGGACAGAAAACATGAGAAGAAACAATCGTCCATTTCCATGAAGGTCCAACTTGAGGGAGCCCAGTATCATTATGAACTTAGCCCATAAAGTTATAAGATCATTAACTTGATCCAATTCAGTGTCCCTACTTGGAGGTGTACGTTGGTGGCTAATTAAGCAGGGCATATATTTATCAAAAAAAAAAAAAGAGCAGGGCATATGCATGACTCTGTCGTGTTATTGCTATTCTTATATCAGTTATATATCTTTTGACAAAGCTAATATATATATATTCGAACGCGCATATAAATGATATTGGGTAGGCTACAGATAAAGTGTAATAGTCACTGTTTTCTAAGACACAACATCAATTTAAATTTGCATTATACGCAAGCAGCTCATAATGCAAATATATATTGGTTGAATAGGTAAAATCACAATATACAATTTTACGAGACATGCTACTTGTTGAAACAAGTGTTCAAAATAAAATCAGAACTGCCAATCGCATTAATTGAACAATTACCTGGGGCCCACGAGGGCGTTATTTATAGTAAAGTAAAGGAGAGCTGGGTTGAATGGAATGATGTGGGATATGGAATATCTTATCCCTCGTGGACTTAGTATGTGAGACCACGTCATGTTTTAAGAAAGCAAAAAGGAAGTACAGATACCACGTCAAGAGGGCTGGGTAAAACGTGTTTTGACTCTTGACTCAAACCAACACGTCTTGCCTGGTCATTATGGGATGACTACGGGACACCCTGGGACCTATTCCTAACACACTCCACTTCCATCTCTCTCGTCATCTCCCTTTTTTCTTTTTTTCACATTTTAATTTAATTTTCTTTTCCCATGTTCTCCACTTTCAATGACCAGCCAAATAGAAATCGATTAAACCCGCTTAGTTACAGAATGGAATCGGGTCGTCGGATCCTCACATGCCTCGTTCTTCAAATACACAAGCCACGTATCCATCGCTGGAGAGAAACCCTCAACTACAATTTTAATTTTACATGACAATTTAGTTCCTTTTCATTTAATTCAGGAAAGTATTATATTTTTGGGCTATATTTTGAAATTATATATTTACTTTCATTTAAAAAAAATGTGCCCTGATGCTTCAATTTAAACTTAATATTCAAGAGTTGACAAACAGCCGGAGACTTTGTGCATAGATACACGTGATTAAAATTGAATATAGATTAATCTCTAACCATTATTTTTTGAGAATATGTCTGAAAAGAATTGAATACATGTGCATATGTTAAATTGTTAAGCTAAAAAAATATTCACTAAAATAACGACTCAAATTAAAAATGTTGCGCAGAGGTATGTGTGGGTCTGAATGAAAACTGAAAATACATATAGTCCACCGTTTGGGTCATTTCATTTCAATGTGTTGAAGGGTGAAGCACTACGGACATATAAGAGAAAGGAATTTATTAGGAAAAAAAAAACAGATTCAAGTAGAAGGTGAGAAAAGTAAAAATAAGATTAGACTACATAATTTTTTTAAAATTTTAATAATTCAGATGATTCTTTTTTACTTTTCAACATATACTTTAATTTTCAGTAATATTTAATTTTTTTATTAGTATAAATATAAAATTAAATCATATTAAATATAGATAAAAATATATTTAACATCTTAATATAAAATAAATAATATATATTTTTAAAAATTAAAAAATATATAAATTAATATAAAATGTTTTGATTAAAAAGCTAAATTAAACTGGAATATATGGAAATAAAATACAAACTTATATATTTCGGCAATATTTAAAATAAATTACGAGTAATTTTATGGAAAAATAAAAGCGATCCCCATCAGCGGAAAGATAAACAGGGATAAAAGGATTATTATTATTATTATTATTGGGGGCAATAAAGGATTATGTATTTGAGCTGTGTTTGGGATAAAATGCTCCGTGCAAAGTGACTGTTTATAAAGGCGATCATGTCAGCTACGATCATCCCTACTCATATGCGTCCCTCCACCTTCCTCAATAATACCCCCAACCTTCCTCACTTCCATTCTCAATCTCCTTCTCTGTTTCTGCAATTCCCTCTGTATCGACTTCTTGATCGCTGGGACTCATCTCCGACCGGTCACCTTCTCCGCATTCCCGTGAACTGGTCCGCTAATCCCCCCTTCCCACTTTGATCCATTATCTCTGAATTTTCGGAGCTTTGCAGCATCGAAACATTCCTGTTTCCTTCCCCACTTTCAGATCCGTTAGCGGTTCGCTTCTGATGCAGAAATTTGGGAGGATAAGCATTAATGGATTAGGGACATCCTGGGACTAACTTTCTTGGCGTTTATGCTACTACTTTACTCATTCAGAATCCAATCACGAGCTACTTCTGAACTCGTTTCTCAGCTCCTCCACAACTTAGGGTTAGGGTTTGTTGTGTTTCAGAAATGTTTAAGAAAATCATGAAGGGGGGCAAGAAGCCCTCCAAGTCCGACCAAAATGAGTCATTGCTTTATGGCTCCGGTCCTACAGCGAACCGTAATTCGGCCCCGGCCCCCGCCAATGTGGTCGGTAACAATGCCTCTCGGACTGTTGCTGCCGCATCGGGCCCTAATTTTATGGCTGGTGCTCCGCCTTCCGGTACTATCGAACCCCTTCCGATGTTTCGCGATGTGCCCGTTTCGGAAAGACAGAACTTGTTCCTTCGGAAGTGCAAGGTTTGTTGTTACGTTTTTGATTTTACGGACACATTGAAGTCTGCTCGAGAGAAAGAAATCAAGCGGCAGTCACTTATGGATTTGGTTGACTTCATACAGTCCGGGTCGGGTAAAATTTCAGAGGCTTGTCAGGAGGAAATGATAAGAATGATATCAGTAAATATATTCCGATGCTTGCCTCCAGCATCCCATGAAAATACAGGACAAGATGTTACCGATCCAGAAGAAGATGAACCTTGTTTGGAACCGGCGTGGCCTCATTTGCAGCTAGCGTATGAGTTGCTTCTGAGATACGTGGTGTCATCCGATACGGATACTAAAGTTGCCAAGCGGTATATTGATCATTCGTTTGTGTTGAACTTACTTGATTTATTTGACTCCGAGGACCCTCGGGAGCGAGAATATTTGAAAACCATCCTCCATCGCATATATGGTAAATTCATGGTTCACCGGCCATTTATTAGGAAGGCAATTAATAACATTTTTTATCGCTTTATATATGAAACCGAAAGGCATAGTGGTATTGGCGAGCTTTTGGAGATTCTGGGGAGTATAATCAATGGGTTTGCACTGCCAATGAAGGAGGAGCACAAGTTGTTTTTGGTACGGGCGCTAATACCATTACATAAACCTAAACCAGTTGCCGTATATCACCAGCAGTTGTCGTACTGCATCACTCAGTTTGTTGAAAAGGATTACAAGCTGGCTGATACAGTCATTAGGGGTTTGTTGAAGTACTGGCCAGTGACCAACTGCCAGAAGGAAGTTCTCTTCCTGGGGGAACTGGAGGAAGTTCTGGAGGCGACGCAAGCTGCTGAATTCCAACGTTGCATGGTTCCCCTGTTTAGAAGGATTGCGCGATGCCTCAATAGTTCTCATTTTCAGGTTTGTAGAATTTATAAGATTTGTAGCCTTTCTGAAATTTGAATGCTGCAAGTTGATCAGTTTTATTTATGTAATTTTGCTATATAGAATTATGGATAACGAATCCAAACTAGGGTCCAATTTATTTTTTTTCCTGTCCTCCTAACTAAAGTTGGCGTTTTCACATTAATTTTCTTTTGCTCAGCATAGGTTCTAGCTGTAAACTGCCTGTCTAATAACTTAAATAGCCATCTCCTTTTTCCTATTTACTCTTTTAGTGGCAAACACTTTGGCAAACTCTCGAGTAATTTGATTCTGTTTTTTTTTTTTTTGGCCCCGGCACTCTAATTCTTCTAGTCAAGTTGTAGCTTTTGGTTGTTTTTATTCTCTTTAATAGCAAAAGGGCAGAATATATGTTTACAGTATTTTATTTGCAAGGAAAGCATGGACAATAAGTCCTATCTGTGTGAATTAATTGTCTTCTGGCGTTTTAGGCACAGAAATTCACTTACAGACAGACAAGTGTTCATACTTATTGTGTATATGGGCTTTGAATCTTTTTTGGTTCATCTTCAAAGAAGCTAATAGTGAGCTGACAAAGTTGAATAAAATTGAAATTCATCAGATGGCTAATATTTGACTTCTCTGATGAAATCTGGAAGTGCCTTTTCGCTTGCATAGTAGATAACCTGCATCTAATCAATAGGGATTTTTCAGAAAACATTATTTATGGCTTGGATCCTTTGGATAGCACCTTAATTTTCTGTTTAAGCAATTTTTAAGTTATAGTTTATTTGTTTCTTGTTGCCTCTATGTTTGTGGGGATACATGTAATGATATTTTAAGAATGCCAGCAAAATCGAAAGTTGGAGATGAATTTGTCTCTTATGTGCCCCAAGTTAGATCTGTTGAAACATGAAATGCTTGAATATTTTTGTTCTGTATTGGAGGATTTACACTAACCAGCGAGCATGTACCTGAAATAGGGACTAAATTGGAATCATCGTAGGATTTTCTGCAGAAATTTTAGTTATCTACGAATATAAATTTGGACAGTGTATAGACTTATTATGAAGTCATGTATAGTCAAGAAAGATCCTGAGAAAGGTAAGCCTAGAGCTTGGTTATAGGCCTCTCTTTTAGGGTCTTAACATGTAATAGATGATTCCAGGGTATCCAATTATAGTTAGAGATTAAGATTAAATTGCCTTGCTCCGTTTATTCAATATCATTCTGCACCCTGTGGTTTGAAAATTTTGATTTTCCCACCATGTTTTTGTTGGTTAGCACTTAGCACTTGAATCCTGATCCATCTATTTTGTAATTGATTGTGATAATAGACCCAATAATGTAAAAGTTATTTATTTTGGTCTGAACCATGGGATAACAAATTGTGATAGGCAAAATTTAGAGGATGCTATCTGAATTTCTTCTCAAACTCTCGTATTTGAATCTAGTTAGGAGTGGGTCTCCCAAGTCACAACCGAAACATTAATGGTTATATTTCCTACTCACGCTTCTTATTATTGAATGATCTTGTTAAGGTGTTAAAATGGCTTGAATTACGAATTGCTAGTGCGAAATTGTACATTGGTCTATATGTTGAGACCTTTGGCAATGATTTCTATTGTTGGTAATGCTATATTTGGGTCTATAATATTTTGCTTGGTCACAGATGATTTTTTACTAAAACAGTTAATTCACTAATATTTCATGATTTCAAATTCACTGTGTCTTGTTTTTACGTATGTGTTCCTGCATGGCACATTCATGTTGCTTTGAGCAAAATGCACTGCCAACTCTAATCATTTTGCTGATCCTTGAACCTTGTGCTTTTGTTTTTGGGTGAAACATTCTTTATCCTTGCTTGTAACATAGAAACTATTGTTTCTTGGTTGGTTGTATTTTTATAATTATTGATTATTGACTTAGAATTCCTGGAGCTTGTATTCAAAGTTCTTAGCACTATTCACCGATTAAATCTCTAGCTTAATTTTTTTTTTATTCTTCATAGGTCATTACTAATGAAAGTACCACCGATGTTTTTATGCAGATAAGTAATTTGACTGCATGCTTCCTATATGCAGCCTTTAGTTTGTTGGAGTAAATTACATGGATCTCCTCTGAGTTCTTTTGAAATTATGTAGAATTTTGTTTTATTTCGAAAACCTATACAGACTTTTCCCAAAAGCAAAAAAAGAAAACCTATACAGTCTTTTTCCAAAAGCAAAAAACCAAAACCTATACAGGCTTTTCCCAAAAGCAAAAAATGCAAATTACAAGGACCTTCTTAGTTTTCTAAGATCATGCAGATCTCTTTCCTATTTTCAAAACTTCCACATACCTCCTCTGAGGACAGAGTAAATTAACATACTTCTCATGAGTTTAGATGTAATACCATAATCTTCCTATTTTTAGGGAATGCTTGTGTACATTTAGGGGAAACTGTGTAATTTACCCATTATTCCAGGGTATTTCGTGCAGGTTTTGAATATAGAGGGGATGTATGTAACAATTTAAGAGAAGTTTGTATTAGTTTTTACAATATAGGGATATCTATATAATTTCAGTGAAACTTAAAAAGAGATCTATGTAATTCATAATAGTTGCCTCTGGATTGTTTCCAGCAAAAAATTCTCAGTTTTCCGCCTAATGAATGTCAATTGTGGTAAGGCTTGCTTGAGTAGCGCCTAGGGCTAAATTGATGGCTAAGTAAACAAACAAAAGAAAATGATGGTGACGAATCCTTCCTTGGGGTCCTTTTTCACTTAATTCATTTCTATATTAATGGTCTTTAAAAATAAATCCTCCCTAGGTCACCGAAAATTGTCTTAGTCAGTATAGGATTTGGAGCCTTGGATTTGAATTGCTTGGCTGGTACTGTGACTTGCATTGTTTAAGTTATTCCCTGCGGAATGGTTTGCTTAGGTACATTTTGTGATGCAGGTTGCAGAACGAGCCCTGTTCTTGTGGAATAACGAGCACATTGTAAGCTTAATTGCCCAAAGTCGGAGTGTGATATTACCAATACTATTTGAGGCGTTGGAGAAAAATATCCAGAGTCACTGGAACCAGGCAGTTCATGGTCTGACCGTGAATGTTCGGAAGATGTTTATGGAAATGGATGCTGAATTATTTGAAGAGTGTCGGAGGCAGTATGAAGAGAAAGTGGCTAAAGCCAAAGAGTGGGAAGAGCAGCGACTATTGAATTGGAAGAGACTCGCAGATGCTGCTGCTGAGAGAGGGGTTGATGCCATGATCACAGATTAGCCCCATTGCCTTGATGGATTATGGATTTGCTTCCCCTGATATTGGTGCATTTTTTTTTTTCTGGGATTCTTTTTTCCCACTTAATTTTTTCTTAGTCGGATGATCAGCAGGCGGCAAAAAGCAGCGATAAATGTAACTTTATAATGTATTGGAAGTCTGTTCCCTATATCTTCAGCAGATTAAGAATTTTTTGTGAAATATTTTATTGTATTTTTTGCTCTACAGAGAGAAATACGGAAGTTTTCCTCCATTATTCTTGCCGCCATGGCGCAGCATGTTCCTACGTCGCATCATTCAGGTGAATGTAACCCTGTCAAAATTGTCAACTACATTTGTTATTAATAAGCATGGCCGTTAATTCTTTTCCCGCGTTCCTCCAGTTCATTTGACTAGTTTTTGTTAGGAATTGGCTTATGATCAACAAACCTTGAGAGCAATCAAATGATATGTTCTTAATTATTTAGTTGAACTAATATTTCATATTTCGTGAAGTATGGAAATGGTTTTAAATTTTTCTTTTTATGAGAAACGAGTGAATGAAAAAAGAAAGGTTGTTTTTAACATATTCAAAAAATCGTTCTATTTTGTCTGAGTAATTGATTCTCCCGTTAGCCCAATTTTTATGACATGAATTATGCGTTCCTTAATAGCGAATAATCTATAAATATATGGATATAAATAAATTTCTCTCTCTCTTTCTTCTTGTTTAGGATTAGGTCCATTAATAAGCCCGTTCAAAGGAAAACACGTGAGTCGCACGTGAGTCTTGAGGTCTGTCTATTTCTCATTATATTCATAAACAGAAATAAAATAATTATTAAATTTTGTGTGTCGAAGGGGAGAGAATGGCTATCCTGGGCTACAAACTCTACTATATAAACATCATCATCATCCTCTCGAAGAGCAGGAAGCCGCATACAAAGGATAAAAGCAGAGCGGTGCCAGGGAAAATGTCGAAGAAGGGTGGAGCTGCTTTACTTCAGAAGGATGCTCCATGGAGAGCATCATCGGAAAAACCTGTTCCCAGAATTCATCATTCTCCAATTCTCCGTCTTTCCCAAACCCCTCATTCTGATTATGCCATCTCCGTTATGAAGGTTCCCTCTTCCTCTCTAATTTTCTCGATATTTCCGGTTCCTTCATGTTGCAGTTAATTTGCTTACTTATTTATTTTTTTTCTGGATAACGTAGCACCCCAATCCCATTGGAAGTGGGTTGGCCGAGGAAGCCATAGTGGAAGCAGCCGGTCCTGACTGTATCGTACCAGGGCAGATAACGCCGATTAAATTACTTGGCGTCAAGGTGCTGTCTCCTTTCCTGGAAATTTGAACTGAATTCCATATAGGTCGGTTCTTTTTTATCTTCTTTGTACGGAAGAGTCTGATGCGAAAACTGAATCATGGGTCCTGTTAGTTATCTGGATTGTCGTATTAATATTAACTAAAGTTGTCTTCGTCTTGTTTATCTAGGTTAATTTTATACTTGATGCAAGTTTGTTAATTTTATGTTTTGTTTTTCGTTTCATCCAAGAGGAAACTTGCGATTTAATTGATAGACAGCTTCTATATTGGATGGTTCAGGATTTCATGATGCTTTAGAGTTCCTAAATCTCACGGTGCTATGCTGTAACAGATAGCACCGCATTGCATAAAACTTTCTTGTTTTGAAATAGTAGTTAATCTGCAATCGGTTCAGGCATTTTGGAGATCGCTTTTCTCCTATTGTTTTGGTTTTTGATTGAAGGGAATTGAGGGTGTGAATCCATGACTGATTATTGCTATTCCTTATATGTTATATATGGATCTCCTGATAAATTTTTAACCTATTCAAGCACGGCCCTTCTAGATTTAAGTTATACTCCCTTAGGTTGATTTTTCTGTTGTTATATGTCTAGAAGAAATTGACAGCGGGGTTGTATATTTCAGAAATATTTAAACATAGGACTTTGTGAGTTGAAAACCCAATTAATGAAATATTTGATGATATAGATGGTATATAATTAAGTTTCATAAACCTAAGGGAATTTAATCTTTTGGCTTTTGTTGGGTATTATGGGGGGCAGGAGAATCCAACCTTTGGACGGATCCCTCGTATATTCTTCTTCCGTTGCCCTTGTTTTATGATTCAACACACACACACAGTCACACACAAACACTATATCACTCATGTAATGAGCTTCAAAACATCAACAACAGAAAGCATATGGCTCTAGGAGTTTAGGACCATCTAGAGAAATATTGTTGTTTATGCTTATTTTAGGCAGATTATGTTTGCATAAAGATCTCCTGCTTGACACTTTCCTGGCCTCTTTCATTGGACAGGTCTGGCCTATCACTGTGGAACTGAAGTTTTTGGAACCAGTTGGACGGGAACTTAAGTTGCTTGGGAAGGTTAAGTTCATCCCTTTATATATCTCATGCTTGCTAGGAATCAATGGACTCTAATTGAGCATGATAAGTTCAAATCTTAATTTCTTATGAGTTATGTTTACAAACTACCCCAATCCCATTATTTATAGGCCTAAGACTCTAATGAACACTAACGGACTCCTAACCAACTCTCTAATATTATTATAATTACATAACATAGAGCCACATTTTATGGGTAGAAACTCATGTTTCTCTGTTACATATGTTGTGTGTAAGATTTTTTACTTTAAATGCACAGAATCAATTTGAATGTATTTTTAGTACTTAGGTCAAACTAGTGGAACTGATAATACATTTATGATCAAGAGTCTTGAGTATCATCGTTGCACAGTTTGGATTTATTAATCTTGCTTTATTGCTTACTGAGATGTCACTTTTTAAAATTTTCTTGTTTATCTATTGATGTTAAAAGTGATACTTCCAGTCCCAGATAAGTCTTGCAATTCTGAATGTTTTTGAACTGTGGTGATTAATAAGGGTCTTTATCTACTTGCAGTTCATGGATGATGCTGTCAATCTTATGAATAAATCATTTATAGATCGTTAATGCTGTGATCCTATTGATATATTGCGCGTGAAAAGATGAGACAGTGGCAGTTTGAATGTCGAGAGATTAGAAGCCAAGGCAAGATGAGTCACTGTAGATTTGCCTATTTTGATTATTTTTGTTTTTTGTTTTTTTCAGATTACTTGATTGTCCATTGTCCAAGTCATCTAATCAAGAAGGTTTTGTTGGATTGGGACATGGTTTGTGAAACTTAGCGTAGTACTCCTAATGGAATCTGTCTATATAGATTGATTGGTCTTTTTTGGGCTGCGGTGACAATGTTGTTTCTCTTCCTTTCTAATATCTTCACTTTTGAAACAAAAGGCACGCATAGGTTGAAAATCTAATCCTATCCTTTCTTGTAATGAAGTGGCTGCTGTCCCCCCACATTGCATTTCCTGTTAGTTGAACTGAGATAAAAGAATATATCTAATAAAAGAATCGCTCTGTATATGCCTGCCCGGAATGGAAATGGGATCGATGTGCATTAACAAGTCAATGCGTAAATCGAGTTCTTTCTTGACAATTTAGTTCTTTCTCCCAACGGGAGTTAGTTCGAATGGTAAGCGGTTCGGTATTGTTTAAACGAGGTCTCGAGTTCGAGTCTTGGCATATGGAGAAAATTTTTGTTGGAAGACTTACCTACCATAGCCAAGTTCACGACACGGATTAAATGTGGTTGTAGTTGGATAAAGCTTCAGTGAATCGGGTGAGTAACAAAAAAAAAATAGAGATTTCTGCGTGCCTTCTACATCCAAGTAGAACCAAAATTGATGGAATGGGCTTTTTAATATTTCGATACCCACTCATTCATACGATGGATGATACTGAAAATAAATCAACTGGCAAAAAAAATTACTGAAAATAAATCGACTATTGATGACTACTGGGAAAAAAAAAATCAAATATAGGTTGCAATTTTTGAGGATTCAACTGAGGACAAAAAATCGGAGGAGGTTGAAAAATAGTTTATTTCCGCCCAAGAATTTTGGTGGTTCTTTGAAATTGTTACTATTGGCAGTTTGTAAATGTAATTAAGATTTTGAAATTTCTTTAAATGTTATCTTTTGAAAAAAATCAAAGCCCTATTTTCAAATCAAGCAAATATCCTTTGAAACGTTTGAAACATGTAGCATGCTATGAGAATATTGTTTCCACATAGGTTATGAAATCAATCAAAACACAAATGTTAGATGGGATTCTTCATATCACAAATAATGTATCAAAGAAAAAAAAATTAGTTGCTTTGAGAGGGCAGCAATATTTGAGCCCACCTGTTTCGTACTCGTGGAGTTACAGACTCGGTTCCTTCCAACTTATCTGAAGAAAGAGATCTGGATGGAGATACAAATTTTGGTTTTGTCTACTAACTTACAAAACCCAATCCCTATCCATTCAGCTCTTTTCCCTTTTCATCATAAACATCTATATCTTGTTTAGAAAGGACAAAAATCCTATATCCATAACTTCATAACTCTGAACCGAGTTGAAGCAGAAGCGAAGGGCACAACCTTGGCACAACGTGACAGAATTAGTGATGCCAAGAGTACATCTAAATCTCAGACGAATTAACGACCTAATATATCCCATGGATGCTTCGGTCAGCACCAATTTCAATGATTGTTAACGCAATAGTTTGTGGTTCCCACACACATCCACTTATTATCCCCCACCTATGCTACGTAAGAGTTTCCGGGCACAACCTCCTTTTCGCTTTTTCCCTCTTCTCTCTTCTGATTTGTCGCTCTCTCTCTCTCTCTGTCTGTAACTCTATATGTGTGTGTGTGGGCTTACAGACCTCTCCAGGTAAGTGCGACGTAGATATATGAAGCAAAGCGTGAAAGGAGAGATGTTACGTAAAGGGCCTTGGCTCCACGAAGAAGACGAGAAACTCACAACCTTCGTTACTTGTCTGGGAGAACGAAGATGGGATTCCCTTGCCAAAGTAGCTGGTATGTATGATAATGGTGGACGAGACTTCAATTCATATAATGCATATCAAAACATGTCACCTAATGGTCTTAATTTAATTTTATCTTTTATAGGACTCAGGAGAAGTGGTAAGAGTTGCAGGTTGAGGTGGATGAACTATCTTCGTCCAAATCTAAAGCATGGCCCTTTTAGTGTTGAAGAAGAGCAACTCATTATTCAACTTCACCAGCTATGGGGTAACAAGTATGATTCTTGATCCCTTATTGTTCTCAATTGTGCTTTATGGCACTACTTTTCGAGTACACGGTGACATGACGCTTCATTTTAACTTGTTGAGCAATCCAGGTGGTCAAAGATTGCGCGCAGTCTACCTGGAAGAACTGACAGCGAAGTCAAGAATTATTGGAGAACTCATTTCAGAAAGAAAGCACGACTGGAACAACAAGGTTAGATGTGCAATTCTTCATATATGTTTTCCAGAATTAGAACTTACTTGGTGCTATATATGATTAATTACTGTTGTTCTTAGTTGTGCATGTTTTCAATGATTCTATTTTCAGATGAGTTCCAATATAAACCAGACAACACGGAACAAGGTGGCTTCATGAGGAAAACATGAATGATAACGCTTGCGAGGATTACAACCAAATGAACCTTGAATGTTAAGAAAATGTTGGGGAGACTAAGGATAATTTCTTTCAAGACTTTCCGCTATCAGAATGGGAAATGACTAGTTCACCGTACGAGATTCGATTACCAGATTGGATAATAGAACTGCAAAAAGATGAGAATGAAACAGAATATGAACATCATAGTAATATCACAGAGTCCACTGAATCTTATACTTATTCAGGTTCCATCTGGGACATGAGTTGACCATAGACTTCCCATCGCTATAAAAATTGCATCATGCTATGATGTGAATATAAATGTACTCCTCATTCTGAATCACATATTGTAATCACTATTTCAAATTTATCTAAACTAGATATTGGGCCTGTTTAGATAGGATTTTGAAAAAGGGCTTATGAAAAAAAATGGCTTATGGACAACTTATGGAAAAGGACTTTTGGAGAAGAGTTTATGGAAAGAAAGTGGCTTTGAATAAATAGGTGTTTGGATAGTTATTTTTAGAATGACTTTTATGGTGGTAAATTACCAAAAAGGGTATGATTTGATTTAAAGTAAGAGAGAGGAGGGAGTTAGAGAAAAGAGAAGAGAGAGGAGAGAAGGAAGAGAGGAGAAATGAGAGAGGGTGTAAGAAAAAGTAGGAGAGAGGAGAGATGGTGTAAGAAAAAGTAGGGGTAAGATAGTAATTGGATAGTCCATAAGTGCTTTTACTGTTGAAAAAGCTATTTTAAATAGCTTATTCAAAACCATGGTTTTAAACTATGGTTTTGTCCAAAAGCACTTATGGACAAATAAGCCTGTTTGTTTTGAAATTTTTCCAAACCGAAGTTTGGGCCAAAAGCCCTTTTAAAACCGCAGTTTGGGTGTTTTCCAAACACACCCATTACCTGCGAGTTAAACTCATGCAGCTTTTAGCTTTACCAAAATAAAATAAAAGGTCTTATATACCACTGTGTCATATTTAACACAAAGTAGGGCCTGTTTGGATAGGATTTTAAAAAATGGCTTATGAAAAAAAAGGGCTTATGGACAACTATGAAAAAGGACTTTTGGAGAAGAGTTTATGGAAAAAAAGTGGTTTTGAATAAATAGGTGTTTGGATAGTTATTTTTAGAATAATTTTTTATGGTGGTAAATTACCAAAAAAGGTTTGATTTGATTTAAAGTAAGAGAGAGGAGGGAGGTAGAGAAAAGAGAAGAGAGAGGAGAGAGGGAAGAGAGGAGAAAAGAGAGAGGATGTAAGAAAAAGTAGCAGAGAGGAGAGAGGGTGTATGAAAAAGTAGGAGAGAGGAGAGAGGGTGTAAGAAAAAGTAGGGGTAAGATAGTAATTGGATAGTCCATAAGTACTTTTACTGTTGAAAAAGCTATTTTAAATAGCTTATTCAAAACCATGGTTTTGTCCAAAAACACTTATGGACAAATAAGCCTGTTTGTTTTGAAATTTCTCTAAACCGAGGTTTAGGCCAAAAGCCCTTTTAAAACCGCGGTTTAAGGCCTTACCAAACAGGCCCGTAATTAACAAAGCGGGCCTCACATGATACTGTAGGGGTATGTTTGGTACACTAGAAGTGGAAATGAGGAAATGCCTTATTTAGTATAATATAAGTCACTTCTATTTCTAGACAATTTTAGTTCCATAAAAAAGTTAAAAAATGAGATGATAGAATTGGAAATGAAATATTTTAGACTATTTTATCCCAAGTTACAAAATTCTTAGACAATTTTAACCCTTTATAAGTTATAAAAAAATATTCTAAAATATTTTACCTCAAATTATAAAAAAAATATATATAAATTTTATACTTATTTTCATCATACCAAACAAAATTTTGAAATCCATTTCTAATATAATTTTATTTACACTTCCACTTCCATAAAAAAATCTTCTATTCTATCGTACCAAACGTTCCCTAGGTCTGTTGAAGCATACATCAAACCGAACTAAATGCGAGTCCCATGGCCATTTTGTCTTGTAAACATGTAATAATTTGTTGGATAAACCGAAGGCCTGGAGCAAAAATTTCAGTAAAATGGAAGTGGCATCCAGCATTCAAGTAACAATATTCAAGCGGATAAAGAGAAGTAGAGAGGCTGGTATTATAATATAAGTAGATAAGGGCCACTATTGGCTAGAGAGTTGGTCAAGAGGAAAAGAAAATAATATCTATTGCTCAGATATATAATACAAATTCACAAAAACAAGATACGCCTACGTGCCCCGAACGGCCAAGTTGGCGTCACATGCTATATAGGGAAAATCTAATCCCTTGCACTTTTTTTTTGCCCATTTTCCCTTTCGGTTAGACTAATAGGCCGTTGGACAAAAACCTACCAAACAATTAACTACATAATCTCCTACGAGCACCATTGTTGAGGGCTCGCATCAAAACGTGATTAATGTTGTTTATGAAAATGAATGGATAGGAAGCCGATTGGAACTCTTGTATCTTTTTATCCATTCGAATCCTTTGCTTTGAAAATATTTTAATTCCTTAGCTGGTGTGTTTGGTACCAAGGATTTGGAGGGGAGGGGAGGATTTGATGTGTCCCCGTGTCTGTGTCCTACACTATAGAATAAATAAACGGTAAAACAAGTCGAATATAATTAACCCATAGCAGCGTTGTAGTTGGACTTGAACATAAAAAACCATATCTACAGCATGGGCTCCTTTTATTTTCGCCCCTTTGTTTGATATTTGTCACCTTGAATGATTGATAAAAAAATGGCAAGAGAAAAAACTGGGAAGCAGGGGAAGAGTAGAAGAACAATATGTACAGCATTAATGATGCCTACTCGTGCAAGTGTTATAGGAGCAGGCCCCTTTCAATTTCATTCCAATTGAGAGGAGAAGAAGAAGAAGAAAGCATCACAGTTGAATGCTTCGACTACCCAAAATGTCAAGAGAATGCTACCCAAAAGGCCCCATCATTATCACAATTCACATATCAACCCCCACAAGAATGCTATCAAACACCATATCACACACACTCTATACGGCTCCGGCACCAACCTCGTCGTCTCCGCCATATCGTCGGTGTATTCAGGTCCTGTCACTGTTATCCCATCCCCTTCTCCGTTTGGCCCCCTGCTCCACATCCCCAGATTGTTGTCCCTGCCATTTCCACATTTCATTGCATCGGACACAAGCAAACATCCCGGAAAACAGATGAATAAATGAAAGACAGCAAAGGGGAAAACCTGGAAACGCCGAGCACACCGGCGTGCATTACGAGGAAATCAATGTGATCGGCGGACTTTGGCTCCACGCTGTAGGCCTTCTCGTACTTGACCTCCACGCCTTCGCCGGAAGCCACGAAGAATGCTCCATTTACCATCATGTCCCCTTCCGATCTCCAATTCCACCCCTTCCACTTCCCTGCCTCCGTGTCCACTCTCTTGGTCACCTCCTTCGCGAACGGATTCATCGGCGCCGTGTACCGATTCCCCTGGCTGTTGATCGTAGGGTTCCCGCTGCCTCCGATCGCGTACATCTCCCAGTGCGTGTAGTCGTTGTTGACGACGTGGATGTACCCCATCCGGCAGCGAGGCATCCTCTGTACCAGCTGCTCGCCGAAGTGGTTGAAGGCGATGGTGACCTGCATGCCGGAGTCCGGCTTGTAGTCGTCGCTGTGGCCAAGAAGCATCACCTCGTTGTGATGCGAGAAGTAGTTGTTGGATATGGTGAGGCCCGTCGAACCCATGACGGCGTCGATCAACCCGTCTTTGCACCGAGACAGCGTGCAGTGGTCGATCCATATATCTTTCGACCCGAATATCGATATCCCATCGCCGTCCGATTCTGTTCGCCACCCGTAGTGATCCGGGCTGGATCGCACGTTAGCGTTCCCTGTTCACCCACCGCAAACATCTTTTTAACCTTTTTTGTAAAATTTATATATATGCATTCCATTGATCCTAATAACGAATATTACGAAATTGTAAATTCATAATTGATTAGTCAGATAAGTTCAGAGTCTGAAAATTGACAACTCGCTAAAGTCCAGAAACAAGTCGGGGCCCACCGGGAAGAAATGAAGAATAGATGCCAGTAATTTGATAAGAGCGAGATCAGTCCAGTATGCATTAAACATAATTTTCAATTTTGTGACTCCAGCCGTGCATTTAATTTCAACACAATATTCTCTCTCGGTCACAAACAATATCATTTAGGGCTTGTTTGGCACGGGGTATTTAGGGGGGAGGGATGGGGGAGGGAGGGATTTTACTTCCCTCCCCTTGTTTGGCTCATTACAAAATTGAGGAGGGGAGGTAAAATTTTTTAAAATTTTCCCTCCCCCTCCAACTTTACTTCCCCTCAAAAATTGGGGGAATTTGGAGGGGAAGTGTGATATTATTATTATATAATATTTATATACCCATAATTTTTTTAATATCCTAATATTACTCTTATATTATATTTTATTAAAATATTATGTAAAATAATATAAGGTAAATTTGTCTATATAAAAGTATTTTCCCTCCTTTTCCTTCTTGAACCAAACAAGGTAATATGAAAATCCCTCCCCTCCTCTCCCTTAATGTTAATCCAAATAAGGTAATAATAAAATCCCTCTTTTTTCCTTCCTTTCCTTTCCTTTCCTTTCCCTCTATTAAAATCCCTCCCCTCTGTTGAGCCAAACATACCCTTAGCAAAGCAAGCACCTTTTTTTTTTTTTGGCACTGGCAAAGCGAGCACTTTACAATGACAATACAATGGCTTGAGTCATCATCAAACGGGTAAAACAATAGCCTCCAATTCGTCATCTTCCTCTTTCATTAAAGTTGCAAGGGTTATCCTGTTTCCGGTTAATATTGAAGTTGCAAGATCGCGCTTTGGGGTTGATTATCATATTTAACATTAAACGAATTTCACCAGATATTAAGAAAAAGAAATGCTGAAAAAGATTAGTGACCTGAGGGGTGACAGTGGTGGATGTGAATGTTGTGAATGATGACATTGCTTATATACTGGAGAGTAATGCAGCCCCCACCCACAATGTGAACGTCAGCTCCACGGCCATCAAGAGTTTTGTAGCTGTTGAAGATGAGCTCCTGAGACAATTTAATCATCATGTTACTGGGGAACACTATCCACAGTGGCTGTGTCTGAATCACGGCGTATCTGAGTGTACCAGGTTTCGGGTTGACGGCGTCATCGTCGGAGGAGTCGGTGACGATGTAGAACTCGCCGCCCTGCCCTCCCTTGGCGTACTGACCGAAACCTATCGCGCATTCAGCTAACCTCTGCCTGTTGTTGGGCCAATCTGGGTCGCATTTCCAGCAATCGTCAATTGGGTTCCCTGTTAAACACGACGACTCTTGTATCTGCGACTCTTCTAGCATATGCCTTCTCGTTATTGAAGCATTCACTTTCCTACAACACAAACATGAATAAATCATGATAATGAAACGGATATTAGCCCAGATCTAGCCATTCGACCTATTTTAGTATACTACATTGCAATGTAGGACCACTCTCAGCAGAAACAGAGATAACATGTACCTGTGAAACTCTCGAACGACAGAGTCGGGGTCGGGGTGCTGGCCAGGAAGAGTGAGGTTCAGCATTGCTCTTGCAAGTGGTGAAAATGACACCAGAATGAAGAATAGCACAATGCAGCTTAGTTGGAGCATTGTGGATGAAGAAGATGCAAACGAGAAAGCAGTTCACTGTTGGTAACTCTCTCTCTCTCTCTCAGAGTTCAACCACCATGGCCAGCTACCAAGTCCGGAAGAGTTGCTAGTGTTTTGTTAGAAGCATTAATAGACTACACTAGTCACGCAAGGAGATACAGAAATTAGTGTGAACAGAGGCAGAGGATAATTTGACCGTATTAATTATCCTGCTAATAGTATGTTTAACAGTGTCATTTCGTATTTACGGTTTGGAGCCTTTATTTATTATCATTGTTAGGGCGTGTCGTTAGGATAATGATGCACGAAGGTAAAAAGTGGGATAGGTGAGAGAGCGAGAGAAGGAGCAAGTTTGTGGAATGGGAATCCGGCGGTTCTCGAGGAAGTGGTCTGGGGTTTTTTAAGCAACTCGCAACGCAGCGCGAGTGGAAGTTTGAAAATGGGGCCTCTCTCTGAGCTTAAAATTCCACTTTACTGTCATTGTAAGTTCTGCCAATGAAGGGCAGGTGCCATTTTGACTTTTGGATACCTATACCCTATATTCAAGCTCTCCTCCTCACTACACATTCAAAATGATTAAGGATAAGAAATGAATTCCAGGGATGATTAAAATCAAGTAATTTTTTCTCTCTCTCGTTTTACAGCAGGCCCATTACAATGATTGCTCCCAAGGGAAAAAATATAGCATGTAATTAAGAAAAACACGATCGAGCATTATATATAATGGACATAATTCGGTTGCTTTAAGCTACATTGACGTGATTTGCGGGGTAAAATACTTTCACGGAAGCCGTGAACTAACAGAGCGAAAACTTGGCTCTGTTTTTTGGGTAAGCTTTTTAAATGAACTCGCCGTTTGGATTCGCTTTGGCTGCCCTTGTTTGGATAGAATTAAAAAAAAAAGTATGAAAAAAAATTTATAGACAATTTATGAAAAATGGCTCTTAAATATGAGTTTATAAAAAAAAATAATTATACATAAATAAATAAGTGTTTGGATATTTATTTTTAGAATAACTTTTTATATTAGTAAATTACTAAAAAGGGTATTATTTGATTGAAAGTAAGAGAGAGGAGAGAAAAGAGAGAAGAGAGTGTATACGAAAAAGTAGTAGAGAAGAGAGAGGGTGTAAAAAAAAGTAGGAATAAGATAGTAATTAGATAATCTATAAGCTCTTTTACTGTTCCAAAAATTAGTTTCAATGGCTTATTCAAAATCATAGTTTTGTCTAAAAATACTTATAGACAAATATGACTATTTGTTTTAAAAAATTTTTAAACTAAAGTTTGAGCCATAAGCTTTTTATAAACTATAGTTTGAGGGTAAACTAAACAGGCCCAATTTCTACCTTCTAATTAGTGCACATGTCGCTATTCACTAATATGATACTAAAAAAAGTTTTCCATGATAACTGTAAATGAAGACAATTTATAACTAGACCCGAATACGTGGATATTGCTTTCTTTTAACAGTCCCGCAAGCAGATCCTCCGACATCCATATCCTACGTAAAAGCTGGCCCTTCCAGTAACTTAGAGGGCACAAGATTGTTTAGAAATAGGCGAAAAGATTCATATTTAGATTCTTTCTCTAAAACGCATTTAAATAACTAGTTGGTTACAGTGTTCTAGAGAGAAGCTAGTGGTTTGTGAAAAAGAAAACCAGCATTAACGATCAATGGAGTGTGACAGGCAGAGCCAAAAGGCTTAAAAGGTCTGAACGATGGAGTGACTTGTTAGTGCAGGGGACGACATGGAGCTTATGCGCTTACAGATTGCCAATATCGGAAGGGCAATTAGTTAGGACCACATATTCGGCTGTTTCTTTCCACGTACATGTGGGCCCCATTTCAAAAGAAAAAGGGTAGAAGAATTTAAAAAAAAAAATTAATCACAGATATGAATCCACAAAAGAGCCTTGTAATGATACAGTTACCTTTAAAGTCGTCGTCTTTATTGATACTCGGCACTCCCTTTGTTGTGAAAAATAATTAAAGTTCAATAGTTTTCCCCCTAGAGTAGTAGAGTTCTTGGCTTGCGAGTAAAGCCTTTCTTTTGGGCACAAATACGAGTAAATCATGGAGAGGAAGTCTGGGGAGTTCATTAAAGAAAATGAATGAATTATTGGATATGCAAGTTGAGTAAAATGGGGTATGCATGGCCACCAAATAAAGAATAAAGATGAATCTGAGAACGTTGCATGGTATAAAGGGGTAGCAGATAGCGAAGGAAAATGTAGTGTGCATGCACATTTAGAATGGAGCGTTCATATTCTTTTCGTCTCCAACATGTAAAGGGCAACTCTCCAGCCAATCTCCATTAAAATTTGTCACTGTCTTTTAGTTTCCAGTATTTGGTGGTAGAATAACAGAAATAATATAATATTACTTAGATAATAATTTAAAGATTAATCTTTTTAAAATATAAAAATTATCAAAATAGATTGCGTATATTTTGATCTGAACTCGTGATATTATATTGAAAGAGATGTTTACATCTATCATTTGTGCTGAATTTGATTGGTAATTAAAAAATTCTGGGGGAGACAATGGCTTCCATGACTAAACCTGGACTTGATGTATACGTCTTATTCTGAACTGAACTTTATAGAGAGTGGAGAATACGCGGCTCATAAATGAAGTTGACAGGATCGCACCAGCTTCGCCAACAAGCAGAGGTCGCTCTTGCCTCTCAGAAATAAAAAGTTTTTGGAAATGTGATGATGCTGCACCTTGGAGGTGGTTATTTTCATTTTTCTGGGGAGGTTTTGCTTTGAGCCTTGAACCTTCATCAGGGACTGTGCACGCTCACTGATCTCTGTCTGCGACCACATTGGAAGGCAAAAACAGTACCAAGTCTTCAAATTCTGATGAGAGCGTTAAGACACACTGATCGATGCCAACTGTCTTCTTCAGACATGTTATCGCACATGCCTACGCTGATCACTTTTTGACTATATCACTCCTTGGTGGGCCCCCCTCTTTGACTGTTTCACTCCGCAATCCACAACTCCTTTCATTTTTCTTCGGCCTTGCTGGGGCCTCCTATCGATCTACTAATCATGGAAGGGCATAGGTTAACCCATTTCATTTCTCAACATACGGAACACAATTGGGATATTATTACTTACATTAGAGAATAAAATATTCGCCGATTGGGGTGGCCATTTGTAATACAGATACATTGGATGACTCACCGCCCCTCCTTGCACTGAAGGTGTCATTTGGACTATTTCTAAAGAGGTATTATTCATCTCTATTATCAATTAATTCATCTCATTTATTATCATTCTCTTATAATCTCACTTGAAATTAATCATCTCTTCAGATTAGGACTGTATCCAGAGAGCAACTCACTTTGCTCGTCAACTCAGTCCAATATGTAAGTGTGTGTGTAAATATATATATATATTAGGGGTGCCCAAAATTGTCTCGTCCCGGGTGTCCCGACCCGGTCCCGGTAATTTTGGGACGGGTCCATCCCGTCCCGAAAGGGATCGGGCCGGGACAAAAGGAAGAACGGGACAGAACGAGTTTCGGCCCGTCCCTCGAGAATGCCGCCCGGTCCCGAAATACTTTTTTTTAAAAAAAAATATTAAATTATCCTATCTTTCCCATCCTTATATAAATATTTTTATTCTTATACAGATATTTTTATTCTTTCTTATTATTATTATTTTTTCTTATAAGGGTAAGTTATTATTTTATATTAGTGAAGAATGTTGGTATTTAGAGAAAATTGTTATGGCATTTTATATAGAATAATTTATTGAGATAATTTTATTATAATATTTAAAAAAAATCGGGAATTTCCGTCTCGTCCCGATCCCATCGGGACCGAGACAAATTTGGGACGGGACGGGACGTATTTTGTGTCCCGTATACTGTATTGAGACGGGATATAGGACGGGGTTATCCTGGTCTCGATCCGTCTCGTGAACAGCCCTAATACATATGTGTGTGAGATTTATTTTTGTAATGCTACGTGTGTATTGCATTGACTAATTATTTGACTATTCAACATGTGCTGATTATGTCTTGCGTGGGTTCTGTGACAGTATGCGAAGAGGAACGCGAGCCCATTGCAGCCCCTTCATAATCGAGAAATACAACTTTACGTCCCAAACGCCTACAATATTAATAAACCTCATTATTAATTTAATTTCCCCTATTCATTATATTATTTGTTGTACTACACATTCATGTGTTTTCCGCTGTAACCCCGTTTAGTTCCTAGCACATATTAATGGTTCTTTATTTCCACTTGTAAGTTTATTATTGTGTTTAATTATTATTTTTTTAGTGAATAATACAAAAAATCCTTCCTATATTTTACGAGTAACATTTACATTTATCCATTATTTGAAAATAAAAATCCAGGCTCCACCGTTATAAATGTAAAACGCCGAGTTAACGAGTGTCTAACCTCTCTGTAGCGAGACATTTGTTTGGATGAGCCGGGCTATACAAGTAATTAGTTAGGGTGTAGTTTAATTATAACTTAGAAGCGAAAACCATACTTTTTCTTTTTTTTTTATACAAAGCGAAACCATGCTAATTCCTTACACATATGCATACTAGAGAGTAAAGTACTATACAGTTCACAAGTCAATCACAGAACCATTTCCAGCGCTTGGTAATTCGGCTCCCTTGTTTTTTTTCTTTCACTAGTTTTTTTAAATTTCCTCGCGCTATCAATCTTGCACATCCAGATACAAAAAGGCGGTCTATTACTATTTTTGAAAGGTATTAACACAACCAGGACATTCAATTTTGGTGAAACGAAGGTGTAATAGCGTACAGAAACACTAAATAAAATATATAAAGCATGATTTTTTTTTTGGTATCGATAAAGCCATATTTTTGTTTGTTACAAAAATTTTAGAAAAAGATTAAGTTTACCCACGATCTAAAAGTAGGATAAAATTTCTCTTCTTTTTAGGTGATACTCATATCAAGCAAGGCGAACTGTCAATTACCCTTAGACGTAAACTTAGGCACCCAAGAGCTAGAACGTCTCCCCAAGCGCTGCGACTAGAATTATAATAAATTGGTACTCCTTAAGTATCGAACATACTCTAAATAGTCACATGTCTCACTCATTCGCTAGCTGAACTCATTGACGATGGGTATAAAGGCATGAATTGATTTCATTGATTGTGGATAGCATATACAGAGTTGTTATTTTTTTCTGTTGCCCACCCAATTCACCATAACTTTACCCCGACTACATTCAAATTCGACCCGCGTCGCGTATCTGGCTATGGTGGATGAGTCTCCCAATAGAAATTTTTTGTATATGTCAAAGTTCGAACTCAAAACTTTATTTAAACGATACTGAGTCGTTACTACTCGGACCAACCTTCGTTAGTTATACGTTTATAAGGACAAGAAAAGAAGGTGAATGTGCAGTACGGACTGAGTCCATTCTACACCTATTCACTATAGTTGGGCTTTGTGAATATTGGACTGAGTCAGATTTCTGAGAATCCTGGCACAAACTACTATACTGGACTTTGGGCTTATTATTAGCATGGCTTTTTATTTCAAAAACCCCGGTCAAGCTGAAAGGCATCGAGATGATATAGTGATGCTTGATCGAAGAAAACAAAATCTTGGAGCATCATCCAGAGGCTCTGTAAAAGAAAATCAGCTTGTAAAGTTCTTGCAGCAACACGCTCACGCACAGAATGAATTAGGAAGTAGACAATTAAGTGGCACCAGTGAATTAAGGACGGGGCCCCTTGCCCTTTATCATATACTCTTCACGTGTAGTTTTGGCTAAAGCATTCATTTTTCTGGTCTTGCATTAGGAAGACTGAATATACTAATAATTTAGTTTTCATCAGTTTAGTCGAGTGTGTATCGGGGGGAAAAGAAGAAAAAGTTTACCCCACCCCCCCTCTACATTTAATCTTCTCCAAAGAAAAAAAAACTTCCAATTCGATTCTCCAATAAATTTTTTGCTAAAATAATAGTTCTTAGGCCACTTCACTACTGAAGTCACGAGAAAACGCGCGCATGACTCCTATTTTGTCCACATTAATGCGTTAAGCAACTCTGAGTTTTGCCTGATCAATATCAACGCGACTTATCTTGAGATTCATTCAAATACATGACCAACTCTAGTTACATTGACAAATTTTATCTTTGAAATAGCAAATTAAAAAGAAAATCATATTGAAAGTGAGCGTAACATCAGTTCAACTACCCTAAGAACTAAATCAAGGCTATGTCATCCACTAGCGCGAGAACATTCACTAAGCCACTTTTGATGTTTATCCGGTGTCACTCTAGACATAACGGCCCTAAACTAATTCAAATGAGCAACCTGATTGTAATGTAATCATTGCAGCAGCTCTTCAATGTTGGATGAGCATGATGAAGCAGGTCCACCTCGCGTCAGTCTGGTGTTGTATGATTTGCATCTTATACACTTGTGCGCCAAAACGTGAAAGCTCACCTCTGATGTTTCCCCACAATCATTGCACAGAATCCAGACCTAGCATTCCCAACACAGAAACTCAGAATGTTAGATGATAATCACCGTGCAACTAAACAGAGACAATAAAATACTCATGCTTACCATCTTATTTTGATATATTTCTGGCATAGGTGTTGATGCAACCTGAATAACTTGAAACGTTCAGAAATTGTATATCTCTGTAAGTAAATACAGATCAGGATTATATAATTCTGACAATAAAGATACCTCATGATCCAGTCTCTCCCACACACGCGACATATCACAAAAAGATTTTGAGCAAACAGGACAAGAATACCTGCCAAGTATTTTTGTCAGGATGAAGCAACAGTGCTTTAAACATATATACAACTATCATTGTATTCTATATATCCTTTCAGTTGTAGAACTCACTGGAAATGTTGCTCCATTTCTCTCACACATTCCAGATGGATAGAGTGACCACATGGCATTACAGTAATGTCTTTTGTGGTATCAAAAAGAAACTGCACGTTAGAAAAAAGGGTGATCAAATGATTGGTGCTAATGTACTATACAAGAAAAGAATATATCTATTCAAGATATCAGGACCCTGGCCATCGAAGTTCTAATTTTAATACTTTACCTCAAAGCAAACAGGACAATTGTGATGCATAGCTTTTTCAACGCAACGGTGTGAGTCCTTCAACAATGTTGAATAGCAACATCCTATGGACATATAAAGACCATGATAACGCACTTAACAGTCAGTTTGAATATATGAGTATTCAAGGGAAGCAATTGCAAAACGTATTCAGACACTGACCGCATTTGTTGCAGTGGAAAAAATTCTCCTCGCCTCCAATTCTGTAGATATAAATAGAATGTCAAGTAAACAACCTTAGGCATGAAACAGTTAAATGTAAAGAATCAAGGCTTGGTATAGCTTGGACCTGCAGATACCACATTCATTGCAATGGTACTGATTCTTTGATACCTGGAAAACAAGTAATTTTCCAGTTGTTATTAAAGGCCTAGAAAGGAAACCCAAGATTTCCGGAATAAAATGAGGCAAGAAGCTAACATCATCATCAAAAAACTTGCACTTGGAGCAGAAGTACTTCCCCATGCAAACACCGCACTGAATGCACATCTGTTGAACCTGCAAAGTGGAAAAATATTTCGAGAAAGAGGATTAATCAATTTACATCGACTGTCTCTGCGATGATATATCTTTCAGATGGAGGACACTTACGTCTTGCTCAGTTCTACACAAGGAACAGATAACCTGAAAATAATGGCACAAACAGTATTTCCAGTTAGTGCTTCCTTTTCAAGTTGAATAGAGACTGAGTGCTAGTTTCTTTTATTTTTTCTAGGATTAAAGATTAGTGATAATTTATGAAAAGTGGTAGGAAAGTAAAAAGGGAAAAAGAAAAAACGAGCTAGAACTCCTTTTCTTTTCTTCCTTTATTTTTTTTTTTAAAATCCCGGCACGTTAAAACTAATCAGTATTATTAACTTTGCCAATAGAGTCGGATTAGCTGAACAGAATATATCCAAGTTAAAACTTCATCCATTGCGTTTATTTCAAAATTGAATTCATTAGCAACCATTAATAGGGGTCATGATTCATGCGTTAAAGCGAAATGCGCCTGACGCGCAGACGCGGCATATAGCAGGACCCAAAATGGAAAGCTCAGAGGTTTCAGTTGGTCTTTTTCACCGCGGCATTATATATATTGCGTGAAAAGAAATATTAGGAGGAGTATATTTATTATTATTTCATCTAATATATGAATCGAGCATTAATTACAGCAAATAAGATGCGAAGTTAAGGGCTGCATACCCTCTTTAAATTGTGACGAGGAACGTCATGGCGATCAACAGGGTCCAGTTCAATCGAATTCTGTTGAAAAAGCAGAAGTATATATTCAAACGTCCGTAGAGAAAAAAAAGTTAGTTATTTTCAGAAAATATAAAATCAAAGTTAGACGGCCATCGTTCAACAACATCATATGCCAAAGCAAATCAATTAGAGATGAGATGGAACCTTAGATTCATTATGGCAATGTCTGCAGTCGAATATTTCATTGCAACAAGGTGCTATTATCTTGCATCTCCTTCTATAGTGTGAGCACCTTCAAATTCCAACGCCGGTAGCACTTGAATTAGCTTTTACCAGAGATTTTCTCGAAGAGGAATCAGAACTACTCAATGCATGGGGAAAATGGTAAATTAGAAGAAAAAAATACCCGTAGCTGCCATATCCCATCTCAGAACGAGAGCCGTCATCTGGTTGAGAAATTTCCTGGGCTGACATCTGAGGCTCCACGAGGCACTCCATCGTTCCAGATTCTGCTCTTGCTTCCCGTTGAATCCCTTAAAATGAATCATGATTAAAATTAGACGAATGAAGACAACACGGCAATGATGAGAATGGGAGAAAACAAAAACAGAAAAGGGAAGGAAAAAGGACAGACACTAAACAGGAAAGAAAAGGAGAATTCAGACGGTGATGAGAATGGCTGTAGAGACTGCGCTGGAGGCAGAGTTGGGAGGCGCGAAGGGAGGTTCCTCTCCAGAGAGGAGAGATGGGATGGGAGGAGCGGAAGGGAAATGAGCGCTGCGGGGAAAATATCAGAAAGGGGAAGTAGTGAAATACCAAAAGAGCCCCTAAGCTTTATTTCTAATTCCTTGCATGTGCGGGAGACGATGGTTAGCTGGCCAACTTAATCATTATTGTCAATTATTAAACATAACTTACTATCATTAAACGCACTCTTACGAACTGAAGAAGGCCCCTAATAGTGACTATTCACTCCCTTTTTTATTTTTGGATTACTTGTAGTATTTGCTTATACAAATTTAATTTACAATCAACGCAGGTGCGAGCTGCATATCATGAATTCCTCCAAAGTCCAAACCCAGAAAATTTTTATTTTATTTTTCTATTTTTTTATTTTTTATAAACTCAGATAAACGTAGGCAATATTAACTTTATGGCTTAAGTTGGAAAAAAGTGTATTTTTTGTAATTTTCTTAATATTATTGAGATGTATTAAGTAATTGTTTGGTAATATTGTTAGATATGCTAAATTAATGTTCTTGACTTTTGAATAAAAGGTGGAAAGATCTATCTGCAGAGGAATGTCATCTTGTGGGCAATAATATTTTATTAAAATCATGCGATTCAGATCTCCAGCAATAACAAGCTGAACTTAACTCAAAAATGTTAAGTTAATATTGAAAGATCTTTATGGCAAAGTAAAAGACAATTCTCCTTTAATTTTAATACTTTTTTAAGAAAAAATAAATCAGCCTAAAAAAGAATAGACAATTTTGATGTATATTATAATATATAAAGAAAAAGAAGTAAACATGGAATATAACATTTTACCCCCACCCTTATAAAAAGGATCAGAATAAAGGATATCGTGTTAACAGGAGGATAATGGGATGAGATGAGGGGTAATGATTGATAAGAGAAAAGATGGGTCCAGAATAAGAAGAGGATAATGGGATGAGGCGAAAATTACTAGAAAAGTCGGTGGACGGCACGACATCTCCGGGTATATTTGGGACCCACATGGGGACGTGGCAAATTATGGGAGCATGAGGGGTCGGGAAAACCTTTCCCATAGTCGCCGTACAGTTCATGGTATGCTTGTCTCACAACGTCACCTATAATAGTTTGACACGTGTAATCCTCGATAGCTCCTCTTCTGACCTTTCCTCCCGTCACTCCTCTTTTCATCATCCATTCTCGCCTGTCGCAGAGTCCCAAATCAGCACAATATTTGAAGAAAAAAACTAGCAGAATATAAGAAGAGTTTGTAGAATCAAGAAAAAAAGTTGCACGTTATGAAGATTAAACCTAATTCAAGTCCTTATATTTTGTAATAAATTTTTATTTTAGTTCACGTGCCTTTTTTATATTATTTTTTGTCCAGTGATCTAAAACATCAGACCTATAGTTTATTAATACTAATTTTACTAAGTAAGTAGTATAATTTAAATGTAGGAACTAAAATTAAAATTTATTAAAAGTATATATATTAAAATTAAAATTTATTAGAAATGTAGAGACATTTAACTTAAATATCATCATTATGTTACTTCTCAAGTTAAATACCACCTTTTTTCATTAAAGAAAAAAAAATGGATACATCATATACAACGAAACCAGTTGTCATCATCTAGTCATGTTACCATCTCATGGGGAAAACCGTTTCTTTCAATTCAGATATAAGAGACTTTTTAAGTTCAATAAAAAGTATATTCACAAATGGCTGAAAATGGAAACATTTTAGTGAAGACCAATAATGAAAGCAAAACGTGGGAGACTGCGTGTTTCTATAATGCATAGGTGAGCCCAATTTGTAAGTTTTGTCGGTCCAATCAATAAAAGCCGATGTAGCCCATCCCAGAAAAATAACAACAGAAGAAAAGCAACAATTTGCCGAAAACCAGTCAGGTTTAAGAGATGTAGCCCAAGAGCCCATTCGAAATGCAAAATGAATTATGACCCTGGAGTTGCCAATTGAAATTGCAAACCTAACCAATGAGGATAAGGCATAGGGAGAAGAGATTAATTCTTCGTAACGTAATAAATTAATATTTAAATATTATTAAAAAATATATTTATATTCAGTGCTTGATAATATTTTAAATATGATTACTTATAATAAGAGGAGGATACATATACTTAACAAAAAAATCAATAAAGAAAGGAATCGCAGGCCTAAATTAAAAAAAAGAGAGTTACCAATGTGTATTGTAAATAGCTAAAAAATATGTACTTACTGAGAAAAGGACTTGTTATCTTTGGAAATATGCGTGTTTCTATTTTAACCAATACAGAAGATTCATTGCATGTCAGGAACAAGCGTTACGAAGGTGCTGAATCATTGCATAATAATCGTTCACAAGTGGGCGCATTGTTTGTTTTGAGAAGGCTAATAAACCATGGTGATTTTGGATTCCTGTAGCAATCTCGTCCATTATTAACGCACTGCACGAGCAATCTTTGACTACGCGGGTTAAATGTTTAAAAACTACGAATTATATAAGATGACGCGGATTCGGTGGCATCAAATTTTGTTCGAATGTGAATTGAGATTGAATTGAATCTTCAAAACATTGAATCTGCACAAACAAAATCCGATTAGAGAACAAGAAAAACGGTGTTACAGAAACAAATTGAGAAGAGGAAAATGTTTTTTTTTTTTTGTGTCAGTCATTTCAGAAAAAAGAAGGCAAGGGCTTTATGAGGAAGCACGGGCGTGAAACAGGAAGGGACCAGCGGGACAGTCACAGCCACGCCTATCTCTTTCAGCAACAAAATTAGGAGAGGCAAAGAGATATGAACCCAGCAATACATTTACACACAATTAGCCCTACCATTATCACTATTCCTTATTCATTCACATGCTCCTTCTCTCTCTGTCCCTACTTGAGACGAAAGCGAGTTTGGCAATGGCACGCACAGTGATCGGTGGTCCTCAACAACCCCTTTATCATAATAATCTCCTACTCCATTTTTTTTGTCCTCTATTCTGATTGATTCACCTACTTCTTAATTTATCTCTCATTTCTCCATTTCTTGTTTCAAGCACCACCAATCAATGCTGCACCTATATGAGCAGATTAGGCCTGTTTCGAGTATTTGGTAGTAGTTCTGTTTCTTGTCACAGGCCATGGCCGGATCATTTTGGCTCCGCAATAATCAAGTCACTGTAAAACAACTATTCTCACATGAGGAGTATGAGTGTATATCTCCTTAATTTGTTTACTTGTACCAACAAACAGTTGATGAATGTGACAAGTAATTTTTTTTTCATAAGAAAAAAATACAGATTTAAATTTTAGAAAATATATTTATTGAGAAAAATAAAAACACCGTCATTCTAAACTTAAAAAAGGGCTATAGCATGGATTAAATTAATTTGTTTACTTGTAAAGGTGAATGAGGCGTGTGTTGTAGGAGGTTGTAGGTGGGAGAGAGTAATGAAGGGATTGAAGACAAAAATACGCTTCGAGTTATGGAATTGGTAAGGGAATCTAATGTATTGGGATGCGAGTGAAATCCAAGAGCTCAAAAGCAAAGGTGGGCCCGAGCACAAGAGACGGGACAGTAAGGCTGATCCAAATGATGATGAAAGTGAAAGTGGTGTTTGATTAATTTTGGTGCTCTAATCCACAGTTGTTTCACGTGTTCTCTGCTCCCTTCCCTCTCTCAACCTCCCATCATTTATCATTCCCTCCACTTTCTTCCATGGCTACCCGATAGGGGCTCAATAAGGCTGTGATGTCTTATTGTATTAATATAAGAACTACTTTGTAGTTCCATCTCTTCATTAAAATAGGTCCTATACTCTTGTATTTAGGACCCGAAGGTGTTGAATGGCAATGGGACACGTGGTGTTGTTTAAAGGATTTGAAGACTGAGGTACTGTGCTCTTATCATTTAAGTTGATTGGAGGAACTAACAATTGCGAAGCTGCTACAATATGCTCTCATGAAGCTGTCCCACACCCCCACCACCTCGTCACCTTCAATTCTCATCGTTCTCCTCTGCTTTTTAGCTGGCCTGTCCCCTCCTTTTATTCTTGCAATTCCCTTATTATTTGTGGTTCCTGCTTTCTTCCTCATTTTAACCCCACCTTGCCTGGTTTCTTTTCCTCTCTTCTCTTATTTTTTTGGTACTGTGGGGTCATTCTCACATTTTTAACTTCACACCCTTGCCCCTCCTATTTTTACTCATTCGTTTCTACCGTCCCAACCCATATCTAAACGTATACAATATTGTCAGTAGAAAAAAACGATGCGCATGATGACCTACTCTAAATCCAACACACAATCTTGATCACTTATAATCATAGAGTCGTAGTTTTTTAAATTTACACGCAAATTTCGTTATTAAATCCAGTTTGGGAAAAAATGTTAATTTTCTATGAAATATATATTTACTCTAGAAACTTCGATCGCGACATTTTATTGCATATTGAACTCCATTTCATTCTGGGTTTTAACATTCATCCGCTAGTTTTCAAATGCTTAAACAGGTAAAATTTATGTCTAGTTTAGGGGATTAAATGCAATTTCTTTCTTTCCTTCTCGAAGGGAAGAGTAGATCGAAGAGAATATTTCCGGGGTATGAAAAGAGGTGAAACCATACAAGTAGACCCGCGTTATAGTACATTCAGTGCTGCCCAACATCAGAGAGAACCAAATCCTTCCCCATCATCACGATTCAATCCAGGTCAACGTCCACCAATCCAACGCATAATTTAACAAGAAGAAGATGAAGATGAACGGAGATACACAAATTTCAGATAAAATGGAATAAAACCCGACCCCCTCTAATCAAAGATTCAAACTCATCCACGAGTTTAGTAGTCTGTAGTGGCGAGCTGCTCGTGGGTGTGGGAGATGAAGACGACCTCATAGATGAGCCCGGCGAGCCCACCACCAATAAGTGGCCCGACCCAGTAGACCCAGTGGTTGTCCCAGCTCCAGCTCACCAACGCTGGCCCGAATGAAACTGCTGGGTTCATGGATGCACCATCGAAGGCCCCACCCGCAAGAATGTTGGCCCCCACGATGAAACCGATCGCGATGGGTGCTATTACTCCCAAATTGCCCTTCTTAGGATCAACGGCCGTCGCGTACACTGTGTACACCAACCCGAACGTCATCACTATCTCGAACACCACGGCGTTCCATACTCCAACACCGGACGACAGTGCAAAAGCTGGTGTGGTCTGTTATGCAGCACAGCAAACCCCAACAATACCGTTATTCTCAATTACTACTACTAACTGTAAAATTACATTTAATAAAAATAACTCGTGGTCCATCTACTGTTATTATAACTGAACCTCTACTGAAGGATGGTCCTACCAGTCCTCCGGTGACGAACTTGAGGAGCAAGCAAGCAACGGTGGAACCGAGAAGCTGAGCGATCCAGTAGACGATGCCTCGCAACAAGGTGATGTTGCCTCCGATGAAGGCTCCGAAGGTGACAGCCGGGTTGACGTGACCGTCGGAGATGTTAGCACTAACGGAGACCGCGACGAACAGGGCGAAGGCGTGAGCGATAGAGGCGGAGATGAGGCCGGCGGGGGTGGTGGCACCGTCGTTGGTGAGCTTGTTGAAGGCCATGCCGGAGCCTTCACCGGCAAAGACGAAGATGAGGGTGGAGATGAACTCGGCCAACCCGGCCTTCAAGGTACCGGCCTGAATTGCCTCCTCAGGCCTACCGACGGCGATGTTTCGGATCGGCATATTGTGGGGGTGTTTTCAGATATCAGACACTATAGGAATAGCAAGCGCTGGTTTCCACTTCTCCCTCCTCTGCTAGGAGCGATTGGAGTGAGTCTTTATATTGAGAGTGACCAGGTTCACAAAACAGGCTATAGCAGGTTCCGGTAAAGAGAAGAATGAGGAGTGGAAAACGAATTATTGGCCGTATGAAACCTAAATTTTGATAGATTAAAATTATAACTAGGATTAGAATTAGAATTAAGATTAAGACTAGGACTAAAAATAAGCCTTTAAAATTATGTTTGGTATGAAATAATATTTATAGAGAATAAATTTATTTATTTTATAATTAGCCATAAATTATAAAAATATTATATTAACAAACTAAGATAAGGGTAATTTTATCCAAAAATTATATTTATAGGGATACTTTTATCTTAATAAACTCCAATCCTAAAATTACCTAATCCCACCTATGTGATATTGCCTAATCCTATGGGGGGAGGTGAGATTGCCCAATCTCACTTATGTAGTATTGCACAATTCTAAGCCCATTCTCAATACTATATACTAAACACCTTATTTAGCCTATTTTTTTGTCCCTATATCAGTCCTAAATCTTGAATGCTGCGTACTAAATGTACCCATAAGGTTTGGGAAATATCGTTATTCGTTGACAGCTAAATTTGTAATATTGATAATAGTTGTAATTGTAATAGGGGAGGGATGTTGGGTTTCGGTATGAGGAATTGAAGGGCCGAGTGAGCGCCCAGTCGTTGCCGTTGATACAGCGAAGCGATTCCGCGGAAGGCATCCAGAGGGTGACACGTATTCAAGATGGATAAGAGGCCCGTAGCGGATGGGGATTGAGGACCGGGGTGGGAAATTTTGTCCCGTTTTGGCAAGTTGCGAGGGTCTGGAAACATGTAGAATAGCATTAGCCCTTAATGAAAGGATAATTGGATAAAATGGGATACGTCCATTTGATATTTTTGTGCAGTTTTTTATTCAATAATCTATTCATGTGTCGCAATAATTTGTGCTTATCAACTACTCGTGTTATCAATCGACTTTTATTAAAATAACGATGAATAATTTATTCACATTGTTTATCAAAAATAAGAAATACATATTATTTTTCTTACATTGCATATCTCAACCCTTTTGGAAGTGACCCACCGGAAAAACCTGTCATCATTAGATGAACACGACTGACACGTGGGTGCTTTTTTCTTTTGGATAAATAATTAACTTCCAACTAAAGTTTACATTGATATCAGACTGTCTTTATTCGTGGAGGTCCTTTAATTTAACTTGCAGAATGCACACATTGGTTAGCCGTGGCTTCTACATATGATTCTAACTGCGAATATAAGAATGTGACATGGGGCAATACAAACTATAGACGTGACAGGTTTAAAATTTTACATAATTATGTTTATATACCACATACATATACATTAATTAGCACGTTAAATGAGAAATAGATGAATTTTAAATTATATGTATATATATAAAATAGAAATATTGTCCTTTCCAAATATCTACGGATTCGTACATCGTGTCATGTATCGTGTATTTTTGACACGAATTGCATGTGGGTTGTGATGTGTTATTATTTTGATTGTGTTGGCAATTGGCATGATGAGAAGGCGTAGGCGATTCCCTTTGGATGATTTCTTTCGGGTTTTGTAGGGTAAAACAAATACTCGTAATAAATAGTCAACCAAAGTAGACCACCGAAGCAATCGATTCCATGATATTACAATAAATGCCAGATCGGTCCAGTTGTGGGTGTGTTTTCACAACGCTACCTCCGTGTTCTTTTAAAAACCACAAATGAACAAACGATTCGTCTCAAAACAGAACAATTAGAAGTATCTCGAAACAATTTGTGGCGACGATATAATTCATTAGGTAGAAAGGCTGTGTCTCAGACAAAAATAATCATCAGTGGAGGATAATGATCAGGGCACGATCAAATTAACTAAATTGTCATTATGGTATTTTATATAGTTTCTTTAGCGCTTATTATATTTTTAATAAAGGGTAGTTTAAATGCATAAATTTAAATAGGACATTTTAATAAAATTATTATAAATAATTTTTTAATATATTAAAATTAGTTAAATAGGAGGTAGCAGTATATACTAATCTTTCATCAGAACAGACTACTTTTTACACTAATTTCGATAGGAATTTATGTTAGACTGAGTTTAAAAATCAAGGAATCAGCGTATTATATTTTCAATGGTTGGATGGCGTCCCTGCTGAAGTCTCTGTCCATACTTCAATGGTAGGGAGGGGGCGTTTTCAGGGTTTTCGTCATGAAGTGTCTTTGTTCCTGATCAATATCAATAAACTTGGGAAGAAAATAAAAATTATAAAATGTGACCATTCCTGGATGATGCGTTATAAAACTCAACAAAACAAACACTATGTATTGTGGAAAGCGAGAATGACGGGAGGATATCCGCCAGCATATGCCACCTCCTCCTATTATTCTATTGCAAAAAATAAAAATTATATAATGCCAGGTCAATGAAGATTATCCACTCAACAGCTCGAACAATGCATCATGGGGATGGCTTCTCTGGTATGTGATTTTGCATGTTCTACTCGGATGAAAGTATCAACTTAATTATACACAGTATTTTTTTAAAAATGAATTCCGTTGAACATAGTATTGGGGAGAACTGGAAGAAACCGGCGTGAGTCAGAGGACGATTAGATGTATAGTTTATTTATGAGAATGATTTAATTGACATAAGTGACTAGTAAGATGCTAATTAAGATAGTATAAATAATTTGTAAACAATGTAATAACAGTATTAAGAAACAGATTTGTGTGAGGAGATAAAAGAGAGAGGAAGGCGAAGGGTGAGTGTGATATAATGGGGGAGCGGAGAGGACCACTACAACGGGGTGCATTTTACTTGGTACTGCACAGGTAGAGTTTGCCTTTATCCGGAGACATGGTGAACAAAATTCTGCCCCATAAGCCACATGTTCAGATTCCATGAACCTCCATTTCCAATTTCTATTCAAGAAAAAGCAAAATAACCACCTATACTATAATGTGGCTGCTGGGATTCGAGCCCAGGTCTCCACGGCCACAACGTGGAATTCTGACCACTAAACTACAGCCACATGTTGATCAGAATGCTGAGCAATACTTTAATTGACCTTCTTAATGTACGAATCGGCTAACAATAAAACTCAGATGTCCTCACTACGTCCAGAAGTTTCTTGAATGGAGAAATATAATCATGCAAGTCGACCGCAGAGATATGATAACTACATTGTGCCGATCTCAGTTCACTTGATTATTACTTATTCCCAATTTTTGTTCGAACAAATATGGATTCCGGAGGATTACCAACTGTGTGTTAATTAGCTCCCTCGCCAACTCTCCGCGCCACCGCCGATCTGTTATTTTCCACTGGAATGTAAAATATTTTAATTTTATTCCTGTTGAACCGAGAAACACGAGGCAACTTAAGGATAAATTGCATACAAGTTTTATTGCAAAAATTACGAAAACATTTTTCAATCATTGTTAGAGTCATATTTGGTTTTTAATTTAAATATCATTTACGAAAACGTTTTTAGTTTTTTCCTTTTTAACTTGGAAAATCTAAATGCGGAGGCCGCTTGAACAGCAGAGGATTAGGAGGGAAGGAAGAGGGGATAAGCACGTAACCGTGAGGTGGACGTGGGCCACACATTTTAAAAAAAAGGGGACCCTGCACCTTAGGTGGTTATGATTTTAAATGCTGCTCCAAGTCTGATTGGTCAATGGCCCCTCACAAGTCACAAGGCAATGCGTATCTGACAGCTGTACGAGCACATCACAACGTGGATCGTGGGGAGCGGGCCACCACGGGACAAGTGGGGTCCATCCCCTTAGCTTTCCCCGCACCCTCGGTGATCCCCAATAGGGGTGTTCACGGGACGGGTCGGGACCGAGATAACCCCGTCTCGTGTCCCGTCCCGATACAGTATACGGGACGCAAAATGCGTCCCGTGTCCCGTCCCGTCCCGAATTTGTCCCGATCCCGACGGGATTGGGACGGGACGGGAAGGGACGGACCAGAAATTATTTTTTTTTTAAAATATATTATAATAAAATCATCTCAATAAATTATTCCATATAAAATGCCCCAACAACTTACTCGAAATACCAACATTTCTCCTTGATATAATATAATAACTTACCCATATAAGGGAAAAAAAGTAATAGTAAAAAAGAATAGAAATATCAATATAAAAATATCTGTATAAGAATAAAAATATCTATATAAGAGTGGGAAAGATAGGATAATGTAAATTTTTTTTAAAAAAAAAATCGGGACGGGACGGGATTCCCGAGGGACGGGCCGAAACCCGTCCCGTCCCGAATACCAATCTTGTCCCGTCCCGGGACGGACCCGTCCCGAAATCCCCGGGACCGGGTCGGGACACCCGGGACGGGATAAGGTTGGACACCCCTAATCCCCAATCCTTATCCCTCTATCCCTCACACGTCGTCTAAACTGTATATGGTCGCATACCATACTTGTATCACTCTCCACCGGCCTCACACACGCAAAGCAGCTCTAATAAAGGCCATGTTTGGTACGTAGGTTTGAATTTTAAATGATACTAGCATTGGGACTAGTACTAGAAGTGAGAATGCTGTTTTAAAATTGTGTTTGGTATGGTATAATATTGGGAGGGAATAATTATATTAATTTTATTTTATAATCAATTTAAATTATGAAAACACTATAATACCCCTCATAATAAATAAATAAATCATAACCACCCTCTCCCCTCCTTCACGTCCATCTTCATCGTCATCTGAAATGCTCCCTGCAGCTTCTTTTGTACAGCGTAAACAAAAGCAAAAAAAATTCAGCCTAATTTGAAACAAAAAATTTAGCTTAAATGCTGATAAAATAAATAAAAGCATCCCCTTTCATTCTATATTTCTCAAATCTGGACAAATAAGAATATAGCAATATTCTACAGGTCAAATTCTAAAAGGACAATTATTGAGAAAAATTAAACCAGTGACTATTTTTTGTACCATGACCATCGCAAACCAAGTGGGATGACAAACCAGAGTTCGACGGTTGAAGAGAAGGAGAACGACAAAGAAGAAATGATAACAAACTAGATCTGGAATGAAGTGCATTACAAATATGAACAGGAAGGAGAATGAAGAACTAGATCTGCAAATTTCTGAACTTATGAACAAACTTGCGAACTTGAATGGAGGAGAATGGACTCGCGAACTCTTGGTCAAGGAGTAGAAGATCTTGTTGCGAACTCGAGAACTCTAGAATGAACTTAAATGGCAAACCAGATTTAGAATGGAGTGCTTTAGAAAGTTGAGGAAGAGGGAGGTCGATAGTAGAACGAGAGCAAGGGATTGACGAGAGGGAATGAAAACAAGGTGAGGGGCAATTTAGTCTAAAAATTGCCATTCGATGAGTAGAGGTGGTATTGGCAATCCCATCTATGTACAATCATTGGTATCATTTAATGCCTCGTACCAAACACGTTAAAAGTGCTATCCCAATACTAATGGGAATCCCAACCCTCCTAATGCCTTATACCAAACAGGATCTAAGAGTAATTTTAACCTTAAAGGTATGTTTTGATAGGATTGGGGAGTTTTTTTTTAATGGAAATATAATTGAAAATAAAAGTAAAAATAAAAATAAAAATAAGTTAAAAAATTATTTTAAAAAAATATTTAGTAGAATAAAAATAAATATAAAATTTATGTATATTTTTTTTATAATTTACAGTAAAATGATTTAAAATATTTGTTTATAATTTATGAAGAGTTAAAATTATTTAAAATTTTTATAATTTAAAATAAAATAGTCTAAAATATTTTATTTATATTTTTATTATCTTATTTTATAATTTTTTTTATAATTTTAATAACTCAAAATATTATAAATGAAGGTGATTTTAATTGTATTAAAAAAAAATAGAAGATTATACTTTTATTTCTTTTGTATCAAATATGTCCTTAACAAATATGTCTTTAATCTATCATATTACTAAGAATAGTCTTTTACCCTTACGACAAATCCAACTCCCACTGCTTGTTCCTCTCTTTTTTATATGAATAAGATGAGCACAAAGGATTGGGAGCCCTTTATCCGGATCTTCTTTTATTTATTTATTGTATTGTGAACTGAGTGTTTCTTTCACAAAATTGCATATCCAACAAGTTACCATGTCTTTTGCTTAAAAAACAAGTTATCATGTCTTGTCCGATTGGAATTGAGAACTACGCCCTATTCGCTGGCTCAAACATGTTTGAATTGGGTTTTCATATCTGAAGTCCACGAAATAAAATTTAAAATCTCCACGCGAAACAAGCTCTTCACGAGGACCTGATCAATGGAAGTAGGTGAAGTAGAACCCCCAAGCGACTAAGGGCTAATTAAGGGTATGTTATAGTAAATTTTTAAAAAATAATTTATACAAAAATAATTTAGACAGTTTTAAAAAAATAATTTTAAATAAATAAATATTTAGATAGTTAATATTAATTTTTTTTATTATTGATAAATTAATAAAAAATATATGAGATACAAAATAAATAATTTTTTATGCTAATGTTTATCTTCTACTACACATCATCCCTCCACCTCCCTCCTCAGCTATCTCCTATTGTCGTTTCTCCTCTACCATCTCCTTTCTCCGTGCATTCCACAATCTCCACTCATAGCCAGTGATGTCTCTGTGCTCCAGACCAACAACTATGGAAGCAGATTTGAAGGCGACACCAACAGCGACAATAAGGTAGAGAAGAAGCAGGGAGAATAAGAGAAAGGCAGAGAAGAAAGATAGGAGAGAGGATATAGGGTGTTAAAAAAAATAGGGATAAAATAATAATTGGGTAATTCATAATTTTTTTATTGTTTTATAAATTATTTTTAATAATTTATTTAAAATTATAATTTTAAATTATAGTTTAATCTAAATATATATAATTATTTATTTTATTTTTTTAAAATTAAAATTCGAGTCAAAAAAATTGTCGTTTGGAGTTACCTAAAAACACCCTAAGTAGGTAAGGCAACAGCGAACGGAGATATCCAAAGGCGTTCAAGTCAATGAACCCACGATGCCTGTTCCGTTCTTTCCCATTCTCAACTGAAAACGCACATGAACTGGTTCCAGGGGGAGTTTTTAGCCATAAAATTCTGTTCATTTCTTTCAAAAAGTTTTATTAAATTATATTTACTTTCCATGCATTCATTTCTATGGAAATATATTGAATACATTTTATTTCTTCATTTCTTAAATTTATCTGGAAACAATTACAAATGTATGAAGGAGAGTACAAACGATAAAAACAAAATAACAATTCTCCCTACCCAACGACCGAGTCCTGTAAATAAAAATAATTGATCACTCGTACGTATTCAACCTATTCTCTAGTCTTTCTATTTTTTTTTTAAATTTATCAGTTGCACTGTGGTACGGATTGCTTCTTCACAAAATTGCACTCTTCAATTTTCAAACGCTGCTGCGTATGCAAGAAGTGACTCCGTCTTTATCCAGTCGGGGCAAAAAGAAAATGCGCCATTTTTTACTAATTGGAAATGTTTGGATTAAACTGCAATATTTTAAGAATGAGAAACGAAATTAAAAATCTTCACATGGAGCATGCTCTAGATAGATGTAGATCGCGATGGACGTAGGTACAGAAAAGCCCAGAAGCAACTGGGGAAGAGGATAGGGATATCGAAATGTGCATCGGAAGTACGCAACTCCCTATAACTATTGATGTATGACTCGTGAGCGAGTAAATTTTGTTAGTTTCCTTTGTATTTTTGTTAAATTCTATCTATATAAGGTTGTTCAAATCGTATCAATTTCCGAACTTAGTATGTTTTGTAAAAAATTACATTTTTATTATGGTTTTATTTATGATCCAATAAAAAAAGTAATTATAATCAGATGAAAATAAAATTTTATATAAGATTAAAAAAATACATTTTTGTTCGTGAGAATAGTAAGAGACAAAACTAAGAAAAAGGCGGGGCAACTTGTTTATTTAATTAATTAATAGCGGCGTGAGGGTGAATGTAGTAATAAAGGAGGAGGGGTTTCTTAAGTGGTCAAAATTGAATGTTTGAATGTGGGCGGGAAGGAAGAGGAGGGGAAAGGTACAAAAGGGCCCGGAGGGCGGAGGGGTTGCGTTCGGCTGGGGAAATCAGATGGGTGATGTATCCTCTGGAAAAGGAAAGAAGTTTACAGAAACGTGCATTTTGGATACGGTAGTCAATGGATATGGGCCCATTTTTACTGCCGCTAAATCAAGATTGGCCACATGAGTTCCATCAACCCCCCCCCCATATATAATATTAATAATCAAATTAGGCCGATTGTTTTGAGCAAATGAAAGCAAGCTGTTTGGCGGCATTCCATTTCCCCTTTGATTAAACGTCCTGTTAAAACGGCAGCGAAGGCCGAAGGCCAGGCCAAATCACGTCGTTCCTCCTCGCATATTACCCAGTTGTCACCTTGCGAGTGAATTCTGGAGACGTGAAGTCGAGCTAAAACATGAGGCCCTGCCAAATGGAGATATTATTCGGATTCGTGGGCCCCCCAAAGTCATATCGCAAACACACGCACATACTAAGTCCCTGTTTACCAAATAACAAAATAAAAATTGTAAGAGAAGTTTTGACCTAATTTTAATTTAAAAATATTTAAAATAAATATTTATATTTATCTAAAAAAATTTAAATTAAATTATAATTTAAAATTAAAATTTTAGATAAATTATTAGGAGTAATTTTTAAAATAGTAAAAAAGTTTATGAACTACCCAATTATTATTTTACCTTTCTTTTTCCACACATTCTCTCACCCCTTTTCTACACACTCTCTCATTTCTCATATCTTTTCTCTTTTTCACCCTCTTTTTTTTCTCTTTTCTAATATTTTTAATAAAATCATATTATTTTTGATAATTTACTAATTACAAATTTTTTTTTACTAATAATTATTTAAATACTTATTTTTTTTCAATAAGCTGTTATCTAGAAACTATTTTTTAAAAACTGTTCAAATTTTATTTTTTCTTATAAGACTTTTTTCAAAAATTTATCCAAACAAATCTTAAATTTTACTACTATCTACAAGTTACTCTCCCTCTACTTTTAAATATAAGAGTTAGTGGTAAATAATTTATTTTAATTTTAAATATAAAATTTTAAACTATTTTTTTTAAATTATAATTTTATCTATAAATTATCTATATACTGTTACACATATTAAATATATTTTTATTAAGAATAGTTTAAATGTATATAATTGAAAGCAAATTTTAAAAAATTAAAATATAATTATTATAAATAATTAATATAATTAATTTATTTAAATTAATTAGATAAAATTGAAAAGGGTAGTTCGGATTTGGAGTCTTTGGCAATTTTTGTAAAAAAGTTCAGATCTGAAGCCCGATAACGCGTTGGGTCATTTAGCGAAGATATCACATTACCGGTGAGGATTCGGATAAAGGAGGCCCTCTGTTCTTATTGGGCCCTACGTCTTGTACATGGACCCTTTTCTTTCCAATAATCGCGTCTTCCAATCCACGACCTTAAAACCGAAACAACCACCCATCGTCTATAGATTTAGCTAGTGAAATGGTGAGACATATGACTATTTAGAACATGTTTAATTCTTAGAGAGTATCATTTTATTATAATTTTAGTCGTGGTACTTAGGGAGGCATCTTAACTCCTGGGTGTCTAGGTTTATGTTTGAGGGTAATAGACGGCTCGCTTTGTTCGATATTGGTATCGCCTAAAAAGAAGGGAGATTTCGCCCTGCCCTTGGATCGTAGGTGAGCCCAGCTCCTTTCTAAAAATTTTTGTAAAAAAAAAAAACAACACTAGGAGAACTGCTAATAGAATTGACACATATAATAAGAAATGATATCATATTTTATAAGGATATAAGTTTGATTCTCGTTGTCGCTGTGAGAAATCATTTGGTAAGCAATATCGTAAGTCCCTTGTAAACGCTCTATAAATTCTAAGGCTGTGTCCTGACTCTGGTAGGGATTGGTGCTGAAACCCACCTAAACTTTTTTTTGTAAAAAAAAAAACACTAGGAGAACTGTACCCCACGTGGATTTATTGTCCGGCAAATGCTTCCATATATTTTAAGTTCCTTTCAATTATAAATACAAATTTTGACCTAGTTTACTTAATTTGAAGGAAAAAAAAAACAGCGTTACTCATTATTTTTCCTTGTAAAAAAAGTAATTTTAAATATGAAAGGTCCTAGAACCTAGACTATCAAGTTTGAATGTGAGACCAGACCACGAGTGCTGGGTAAATAAATAACGATAACTACAAGGTTACGCTTTTCCTGAAATTTTCGATGAATTTGTAGAATTCTTTTTAAAAAATAGAAAATATTAAAACGAGTCGGTGACATTTGGTAGTGCCATTTCACATGTTTGTTTCACCTAGCTAGGGCAAATGGGGCCAAATAGACCAAACCTAAAATATGGGTGGGAGTCGGCACAAAGTCGTTATCTTCTGAGTACTATATGGGTATGTTCATTCTATTTCCATGATAGAGTTAAATCCCATTTTAAATTTTTTAATGGGTGATTTTAATTATATGTCTAAATAATAAGCACACAAACACATAAACATTCGAAGCTTAAACTATCTTGACCTGATATCAGTATGCGACATTGGGTATTCGATTTGCGGAGGTTGGAAAAACCATCGCAAGAGTAAGGAAGAAACCTCTGAAACTGTTGTCAACATGGCTGTGAATATATTATAAGAACCGACCGGGAACAGTAGTATGCGGTCGGGTCATGCGAAGAAGGAATGCCATCTATGTTATTGTTTCCCCATGATCACGTACGTTTTGTGGTGGCCTTCCTTCTTTATCCTATTCATATAATTAGCTAGGTTTTGCAGTTTTCACGGAGCTCCCAACTGCAGCACAACAGAGTGTGGTTACAATTTAGTATGTTTTTTCACGCTTCATGTGAGCATGTCTGCTTCATACTCCTACCTTAAGCAACACAACACTGTTAGATGCCGCCGGCTCGCTTTCCCATTTACCGTCCCTAATCTCTTCTAGAAGATAGCGATGTCAGTATATATACAGCCCCTAGTTTTCTCACCTGTCAAAACTTCGTTAAACTTATTTCCTCATCACCTAAAAGTGCATAGAATTATTATTATTTTTTTATCATCAGCCCTTCAACAACACCTCCATTTAATAATTACTTTGCTTGGACACACATACATATAAAAAAAATTAAAATTGATACATGTTCCGTTTAAATTCTATAAACATCATCATGACGCACTATTTTCATGATTCACAGTGCATGCCTTCGCACAATCATGTTGGGAATCTTCATCTCGATCTTCGTCCAATGCTGTCATGCAGATATAATTTCATCATTCTAAAGATAAAAAGAAAAGGTTGCTGTATACGTACTATTATAATAAGAGTGGCAGCTGCGTGTGAAAGTGGATCATTGTAGGAAGCTGCATGTGCTGTATACTATTATAATGGAAGGCATGTTATGTGTGCAAAACATAAGGTGTTGGCACCGGCCAACTCGCTTTGTGTCTTGTCTAAGCTTAAGCAACATTATTCTTCCATAATGATTTGATTGACGAATACATATAAATAATAGAAGGTGGAGAAGTAGTGCAGGGAATTATGTATGTATATATGCTGCGTTAAATGATATATAGTAATAAAATGGGCGATAATGGAGAGAGTGAAGTAGCAAGATGCTTTGCTTTGAGGCAGTAACAGCAGGTAAGCTACATATATAGGTGATGGATGCTGGCGCTGCAAGTTACGTGCCCTTCACAACCCCTAACTTACAATTCCTTACGCTAGGAATCTCTCTTCCCCTATAATCTTCTCTTCACATATATACTCTATACCTTACACCACCAAACCCGCTACGTACCTCACTCCTCCACCATCCATTTATTCATTTTTTCTCCTGCACATATATATTATAATATGATTCATCACCTCAGCCCTAATAGCTTGACCCTATGTATATACGAAACAAGTTGTTTCACGCGGTATTATTAATTTACTGTTATTTTATGAATAACAAGTTGACTCACCATTCTAGTTGAAAATTTAGGTTCCATTATTGTTCTGAGTGTGAAAGCCTGAGCACCCAGTTCAGATTCCCATGAATTAATGCGGGGCAAATTATATAGGCTACATATGAGGAAGACAGAGTCATGGTCTCTATATAGTGCATTTACCGACACCTAATGATTGGATATAAGGTCTCGATAGAGATCATAATAATCAAATAATTAGCGTGATTATTGGGTTTGTATTTGTTGTCCACTGAGGACGATGATCACAGGTGGTAGGGTCAACCGCACATGAACTCCCTGATTAAGTGTGTCTACTAGTGTACTCCATTTATAAATTATACACCTTAGAGTCATGGAAGCAACTAATATTATTAATATCTTAACTAATGCTAGACAATCTCCTCTCACAAGTCACAGGATCTCTCCAACTTCAAATTTCAACACTTTTGAGGTTGTCAATAATCTGACTGTTTTTGAAGATGGGTTAATTTAGTTGTAGTAAATTAGCAATAGGAGCAAGTAAGAGAAAGGCAAAAAGGTAGACATTAAAAGAGAATTATGAAGAGCAAGACAAGGAAGAAAAGCAAAGAAAAGGGGATAAAAAAACCATATGAGGAGGACGGTGAAAGTTGCGAAATTCTGCGGTTCCAGGCTTGCAAACCAGTCCTCCGTGAAAGAAATCGTTGGGAAAAAGTAATGGGTTTGCTTCAAAGCCAACCGAATCTCACTCCTTTCCTCTCCTCATCATACTTAACATTGCATCTCTCCTCCCTCCCTCTCTCCTGTATCATTTTCCTTATATATAACTTCCAAGGTTGGAAACTCAACTCTGGCAACGCCAAAACACGCTCATACTGTTCACGCCACCCATTAATATATATCTATATCCTTCACTTATTAACTCCCACTCTTATCCTTTGCTTCTTCATCCATCATCATCCACACTTGGCACCAGATGAGGGAGAGAAGAACCTTAATTATGGAGGTCACAGGCCAGGAACTTGTGGTGTGGAATAAGGATCATCAAGCCCAGGTCATGAAGGGCAAGCGCACCAAGCGTTCCAGGCTACCCTCTCCACTCAGGCTATCCATGGCTTCTTCTTCTTCTAGCGCCGGCAGAACCAACACCGACGATAATTCCGGCGGGTCATCATCAGTAGTAGATATGGCTACGACCTCGACTGATCATCAATTGAGGGTGACCAGCGAAGAAGAGGACATGGCTAACTGTTTGATCCTTCTGGCTCAAGGCCATGACCGTGACAAGCCCTCTTCCCACAACAACAACGATAAGGCTTCCTCTGGGCTGTACGTTTATCAGTGCAAGACCTGTGATCGATGCTTCCCTTCGTTCCAAGCCCTCGGTGGACACAGGGCCAGCCACAAGAAACCAAAGCCAAACAATAATTCTGAAGAAAAGCTGCAATCAGTTGCATTTAAGAACCAAGAGGCTCATGAACCCTATGACCCCACCGACACAAGCTTCGTCCTCTCGTTGCAGATATCGAATAGGGTTTCGTATAACAGCAATAGTAACAGTAATAAGTCGAAAGTTCACGGGTGTTCTATATGTGGGGCTGGTTTCACATCTGGGCAAGCTTTGGGGGGTCATATGAGGCGCCACAGAACATTGGCGAACAACTCTGCAACTTGTACGACGAGGAGCACGGGGAATAATAATTCTGAACTCCAGCAAGCCAACAAGCCCAAGAATGTTTTCAAGTTGGATTTGAATCTTCCCGCACCGGAAGATGATCACAGAGAATCCAAGTTGCCGTTTCAGACTCAAGACAATGTTCTTGTTTTCTCTGCATCTTCTTTGGTGGATTGCCATTATTGAACTTCATTTAGTTAATTAACCTCGCCAAGACAGGAATCAGTTATATTGTTATTATATATACCTTGTTATCATTCTTTATCACTGATCAACTTTGTATACATATGTTGGTTCTTTCCATTCTTTAATTCTTGATTTGATTCCCATTGATAGTACAGAATCAACAACGAAGTTTACTTGCTGGGTCTGTGCCTTATAACTATTGATTTACATTTCTGTTTTCATTTCTCTTTCAATCAACAATTGTGCTTGGGGAGCTGGCGGCCTGTAATTGATATATCTTTGCCGTATTATTTAATGGTTTTCAATTTAACCAACAAGTATATAGTAATAAAGGCTGATGGGTTTAAGGCATCCAAGTTTAGTTAATCAGCCTGAGTAAGTTGGGTTGGATACTTGGATCAAACCAAAGTAAAAGAACTTAGAGGCCAACGTTAAAATCTTATCAACTCGGCTGATGCAACATGAATCAAGCTAATATGATGAGGGGACCTTGCAAATACTCTGAATGCTGCTTGCAGACCATGAACTGATAGTTTTTCCAATAATTAGAAATGGATCAAATTATTTGCGCCAGGTTTTGGCTGTAAAAGCTATTCTCTGAGGCTGCCCTGCCACTATTTGGTTCTCTTTTTGTTTGGGCGCCCAACTTCCAGTTTCACGCTTCTAAGTTCTAACGGATAACGACCCCCCTCATATTTATTTTCTGATATAATATTTAAAAATTAACATCCTTCTCATAGCAGTTCTTTTCGAGGGAAATGCGATTCTTTAAAAATTATTCTGATAAATGAAAATCAGTAAAAATGAAGGAACTGAATAAATAATAAAATACTAATTTATCTTAGTTTACATCGGGTACGGATAATGAAATAAAATGTAATAGAATATAATTTGGTGAATACAAAATATTATTTGACCTTTAAATAAAGAAGTTATAAAAATAATTATTATCAAGTAATGATAACAAAACTATGGTAAATATTCTAGATATTTTAACAAAATCTTTCTTTGTTATTTTTGATACAGTATCTGATTATTAGATTAAATTTAAGTATTACGCTAAAAAACAATCTCATGAATCTCAATTCTCATATGGTTCTATGGCTCATGAAAACTTTTTTTTAATGGCTTATGAAAAGTTACTTCCCCTAATCCCTATCATTTGAATAAAGAGTTAAAGGGTATTTTTGCTCTGAAAGTACTTACTGATGAGCTAATATATATATTCTGAAAGTTTGATGAGGGTAATGTTTCCTTAAAATTTTTTTTTGAGGTAATGTCGGGCCTTGGTTAATAAACTGAGCAGAAACCTTCGAAGTCACTTGAAGAATCACTGCCGTAGGCTAGCATTGATGTCGGAGACGCTGTCGAGGAAGCGAATCCCTCGGTGGTGCTTGGTGGGGTGTCCACTGTTACCCGCCTTGTTTCTTTTTCCGTCACGACAGAATTAGGGGAGTTCGTGACTGCGTTATCACCCTTGAGCATGATCGCAGCCTTCTCGTACTCGCTGGCGGCTTCCTCCGCCGTGTCAAAGGTTACCAGCCACAGTCCCTTCCGACGGGTCGGTTCTCGGATCTCTGCGGCCCATCGTCCCCACGGCCTCTGGAACACTCATGTACTTGTTGGGGCAATGAGAAGGAGATTTCTTAGGTCTCTTCAAGATAGTGCGGCGATCGTGTTTCGTGAAACAAGCAAGAGAAGAAGATGAAGTTGACTGATATGATGAGGGTAGATTCATAGTGATCTCTGGGATATGCTTCTTAACTCTTCATCTTCATCGCTGCAAATTCTCGTCATCTTCATCGCTGCAAGTGTCGGAATCTGTAGCATCATGGTCTGTGAGTATGATTCTGAGAATCTTTTGATGGTTTCTTCTTCTTTGACTTGTCTTGCATATATAATAATGGATCATCCTCAACCTCAAAAGACGTACTTCGATCAGATGCAGGCCGTTTCACAGTGGAAAATTGTACGGGCATGGCTGAATTATAGAGAGAAAAAAATGAAAGAGGCTGGCTTGTGACTGTCAAGGTTTCTTCAACTAGAACTTTAGAGAAGAAACATAACTAACTGGTGATTTATTGGCTCCATTCAAATTAATTCAATTTTGGGAAGTTTTTGCCACAACACATGAATGGTTTTGAACATGTTCTGTGTTGGAACGAGCAAATAAGGAAGATAGGATTTGTATAAAGGCTTTTTGCTATGACTGAGAAAGAAACCAAGAGAAAAAAGCCGAACCCTCTTCTTGCTTTCTCTAGAGGAATACCAAAACCTTTTCGATTGACATATGAGAGAAAAATTAGATAAAAGGAAGCTTGAAGATCGATTGCTTGTGATCACAAAACACAGTAAAGGGGAAAGAAAGCAAGAGCTATATGTAGAGAGCCCATAGAGGTGAACGAAGAAAGAAAGGCAGAGATATATATATATAGGGAGAGAGAGAGTGGGGTTTTGGGCAGTGACTAAGGGAGGAGGAGGGCGTGAGAGGGAGAGTGTAAGTGGGGCAGTGTCAGTGTCAGGAGTAGAAAAACGCAGCTTTGTCTTCTGAGCTACTAGTGGGGACGTGTACCTCCGTCTGCCTCCGTCCGTCTCTCCGTTAATCTAGGGTCCAGTTTCACGAAAATTTTACTTACAGGATAATATTGCCCAAAAAACGTCGACATTACACCTTATAAAAATTAAGGCATATTAGCACCTCCCACACAGAATATTTCAGGGTAAAAATGTCCTTTAACCCTTGAATAAACTCTAAAACGACATATTGTTAGTACCGTTTCATTAAGAAAGCGTAATTCCTCTTGGCGGGGGTGTTAAAATAGGAGCGGCGGCCCAGAGGATCCCTCGCGTGGCTGGGAACTCGTAGGCAGCAAAAAGAGCGACAGGGCAGAATGGCGGTTCCAGGGAGGCGCAATGGTCTAAACGATGACGACGACGACGACGACGACAACTTCGAAGATGACAACGCCCTCTTTGAAGAAAATGGTCTGTTGGAGCTTGATGATTCGGATACGCCTCCTTATCTCCGCGACCTAGCCGTCGCCTCTCAGTTTGGTGACCTCGATAACCTCCGCCTTGCTCTAGGTTCCTACCTTTTGCCTTAATCTCTTCTGCTGAATTCTGATCCTCTCTAAGCTGTTGTTTTCAATTTCTGAAAGTGTTTATTCAACCTCTTTTAATCTCTGTTGGTTGTTCAAGGTGCAAAATAATCCTCACGTTCCTCTCTCCAATAACTGACTGAGTTATAGCTATTTCGATTTTGCCGGTCTCCATTTTTTGCTATTATTATTCTTTTTTACTTTTATCAACACGTGGTTCGTTTAGCTTGTTGAAATTTGAAATATGTTAGCTGCTGATGAAATATGATAGCTATTTAGCAGATTGTTCAGGAGATCATTAGAGGCAAGTGAATCGTGAGTATTAGATAGCTGCTCATTACACAAAGATGTAGTTCCCATGAAACACCAAAAGAGGTGAAGATAACCATTGCTAGTTTACGTTTAGATGGAGAAGGCTTCAAATGGCATAGAATGTACATCAATAAGGATAGGATTTCGTGAGAGACATATGCAACAGCTCTGAGAAGATGTTTTGGGCCTATCTATGAAGGCCTGATGTAAGAATTGATGCAATTAAGGCAGAATGGAAGTATTATAGAGCATTAAATAGGCTTTTGATGATCTTTCATTCATAGTAAAGTTGTCTAAAGATTAATTGATCACTTGTTTTACACCTAGATTGTAGGAAGACATAGGTCAAGATGTGATAATTTAAGCTAAGAACATTATTGGACACCATGAGAATAGCAAATTACAAGAATTCAGCCATCAGTCAACAAACAGAAATGGAGGAAGGAAGAATGCAGCAAGGTTATTATTGTGGAGTGGTAACACTTACAACAGCCAAGAAAAACAAGCTGTTGAAATTAAAGAACATAGGGTAAATAAACTGTTATTTGTGGCATGAGAAGTTCCCTCTAGGCCATGAATGTCTTCAATATAAGGTGCAATTGTGTTTGATGGAGATATGAGAAGATACAGAAATGGAAGAAAAAATAACTATAAGATAGGATGACAGCGGGAGATGCAATTTTATTGGATGCTACTTGGGTCATAATATTATGGTTTTCAAAGGATGTGTCTTGAATTTTGTAATAATGGTTTCCCTTGAGGATTAACCTTTTTTGGTTTTGAGGGGGGATATTGTAAGGAATCAGAGTCGAGTAGATGGAAATAGTTTAGTCTGTTATTACTCTACCCATCATCAAGATGCTCATTCACAGAAAGAACAAATTCCATTTAAAGTAGTTGTGCAATACATAGATTTGATGTAGCTGGGTATGCTTTCAGGATTCAGAATTAGATAACTCATTCTGCATCTATTGAAGAAAGAGTTGAGCCTATAGGTTGGTTGCTGCTGTCAATAGAAATGTCGGTATTGCAGATACATTATTTGTTTCTATGACATCTTTCATAAATTCAGTAGTGTACACTAAAAGGTTTCGCATCTGGAGATTGGCATCAGTTTGGTGGAAAGCGAGGAGTTTAATGCTTTCTGCAATAGCTACAATTGATTTATTTTGTGGGACACCCGAATGCTCTCTCATTAGAATGCCAGATCATCTTTGTGCTGGTGCTCACCCTCATTCTGCATAATTGCAGATAACTTGACTGGAAGCATTGATGAACCTGTGGAAGATGGGGATACGGCCCTACATCTGACCTGCTTATACGGCCATTTATCGTGTGTTCAGGTTTGTCAACTTTGCTTTTTCCTTGTCTGACATGTTATAGCAAAAATTTTAATGGATAAATGATAAATGATAAATGTCTCAATTAAATGCAGCTACTTCTGGAAAGAGGAGCGAACATGGAGTCTAAGGATGAAGACGGTGCAATTCCATTACATGATGCTTGTGCAGGAGGTGATATGTAGTTTATCTTCTAACTTCTAAGTGTTAATCTAGCGCACTTCACTGTATTGTTAGTTATAGTTTTTTTAACCTTTTAACGACCATTTCAGGGTATGCTGAGATAGTCCAATTGCTACTTAACAGAGCTGATAATGCAGAGCATATAAGGAGGATGCTTGAATCAGTTGATTCAGAGGGCGATACAGTTAGTATTTTTACCCAAATTCTTGCGTTTAAACTTCTAACTGTCCGCTGTCAGATTGTTATCATTGTTGTCTTCGTCTTCTTTTGAGTCCTTCTCACCATAGCAATGGAGGACGAAATTCTTCACTTAGGGTTTTTTTTGATAAAATAGGTGTATCTCAGTCCTCACCCTGTCCGTAAATATGATAATGGATGGATTTCTGATTTGCTCTTCATCATTATATCGTAATTGTTTCTGCAGCCGCTCCATCACGCTGCTAGAGGCGAGCATGTTGATGTCATTAGGTTGTTGCTGTCTCATGGCGCATCTCCCACAAAGGCAAACTTATATGGAAAGGTAAAGTTTAAAGGAATATAAGAAATTTCCGTTTCTACTCTGCATCATATTCTGAAAATTAATTTTCGCTTGGCAGACACCAGCAGAATTACCTGATCATGGCACAGACGCAAGGAGATTGCTGGAAGCCGCTGGGGCTACTTCCATGCCATCTCACTAACAGTGTGTGATTGGTGGAACACGTTTAAATTCGTTTAACAGATATTCTAGTTTTGATGTCGCTTCGTTAAGCTACCCAAAATCTGAGAATTCGTTGTTTGACTAATGCTGGAAGTTGAAAAATGATACATCAGAAAACACGCCAGCTCCTTATTACCTTTATGCTGATTTCATTTGTTGGATGTATTTAGGTCAGATTAGGAAAACTTAGATCCTTGAACTTATAATTTATATTTCAGGTTATAGCTTATTCAATCATATAAGAATATTGGAATCTTTTGTTCCATTTCAATAATTCAATCGCTGTGTCCGTTAAAAATCTTGACAAAAATTTGGAACTTTGTTTCTCTCCCTGGATCTCATCGAGTATAGTTCCTGACTGGTCCGACCTTCGAATCCGCCGACTTTATTTAGCAACGGAATTCCCATCACCGCCATTGCTGGAACTGTGGAACATCACCATCACAAGTACGAGTTATCCTTGAGTTTTTCATCACTTCCTCTCCTGCCGGACAAATAAAACAAAATGAATCAATCTTGTATCTTGAGAATCATGTTAGGCAGGGAATGGGAGAATCGAAGCGAATGGTGCAAATTTGATGAGATTGATATGGCAAATTCAGCAAATGGTGTCAATTTTTTAAGAGAAATAATGAGTACAGAGTAGTGGAAGTTCTCTGAAATTTAATTAAGCTATAGAAAATAATGCAGTTTCAAAAAAAATTTCATAAGAAATATAAACGTCACAGCCAGTATTTGGAAAAAAGATTGAAACGAGTTAAATTTATAAATTTTTTACAGAATATAAATAGTATTTAAATGAAATATATTATTTAGTAAAGAAATCAAGATTGTATACAGAATTTTGGTTAAAATATTGTTCCGATTATGAGTAACATCTTACGTTAGGCTCAGAATCTCATGTTTGCTGTGATGGGGTGAGGTTGTAGGAGGAGGACAAGAGAAGGTGGCTTGTGGGTAAACTCAGTTTCATGGGGCGAAACCCAAAGTGGCGTGTTTCCATGTCAATGGGCATTAGGTGCTCCTCGACAAAGTAAATCCGACAAAAATGAATGCATATGGACAAGAAAGTACAGCAGGGACAACGTCGGACAATGGAAGCCATTCTGTCACTGTCTCACTGTTCTTTGTTCTTCCTCAGGCCTCCTTCCTATAATTATATTCATCATCTTCATTCATATTACCATGCTCTTCCCTCTTAAAATTTTGATCAATACACTGTTGCAACTTTTTACCTTTGCAGCTACAGAGGTGCTGTTGATGGCAAAATAGAGACCAACTCCAGTTATATTGATTGCCCAGTTTGGACCAACAACACATTCCGTGAATCATCCACATTGCTAAATTTTTCTCTGCTTGGCCCCCAAGAATTAAAAGCTCTGAAAACAAAAAGTACAGATATGAGCATTAAAGTGACAGCTATTTTGTAGGGTCTTTCTTTTGGGACGAAAATCGCCGAGATATCATAGGAAAAGATGTTGCTTTTACCCGAAGAGACCATGAGCTATTCCTTCCCCAAGAATCAAGACAAATCCTTGTTGGATTAATCGCTTGAGCAGCATCATTGGGTCACATCAATAATTGCTGACCCAAAAATAAAGAAGTCGCTATTAAATAATAATTGACCTCTGAATAAAATAATCAGCAACTGATTATAAATCCTCATAGCCACTTCTAAAGTTGGGAATAGTTAATTTGTGATCTCTAAATAATAATACCTTGAAAGAAGAATGCTTAAGAAATGTTTGGGGACTGGGAAGGACAAAGAATGTAAATTAATTAAACTATAAAAAAAGCGAACAGCTGTCATGGAGGCACCAATAGAAAGCATCGTAGAAATGAGGACAAGGACAAGGCCCATGGGGCCTTTCAGCCTTATCCCAGGTTTGTACCAAGTCTGTCACACTCTGTCACCCTTTTCTTTTCTTCGTTTATGTTCTGCACCGGATTCTGGTAGCTGTAATATAACGTAAACTTAGTATTCAACTCTCAGCTGCTCTCTCTCTCTCTAGAGTTGTGAACTTTGTGTTGTGTGAGAGTTCTGCCTCACTCTAAAACGACTCTGATAATGGCAGTAGCAAGAGCACGCACCGATTTCGACTGCCTTATCAAGCTCCTTCTCATCGGTGATAGCGGCAAGTCTCTGTCTCTCACTATCTTCCTCTGCTTCTTCTAATTTGTTTATCCTTCTGTTCAATTTTTCGGTTTAGCTATTCACTTTAGCTTAAGAGTTTTGGCCAGTAATCGTTTGTTAACTTGTGGGTTAGCTGCTGATTGTTATAATTTTGTGTAATAATTTGGTTCACTGTGGTGGTGAAAAATTTAAATCAGTTGTTTGGGGAAAACGAGTTTTCATTATTTTTTTGTCTCTTCTATTGTGTTTCATACAAGAACCAAATGGAGCTCGTGTATTTTTCTTGTGGTATTCTTTGCCTAATTGACTTATGGGACAAATTTAGATTGAAAATCCAGCAAGATGGAACCACCTCAGAAATGCCAAATGTTATCTGTAAACGTGTTTTGTCTGTTTATTTGTTGTCCTTTGACTCAACAGGACCATCCACATGAACTTCGCTGTTTTCTTGGCTCCTTGTTCAAATCCAATGATGTGAATAATTGCAGCACAGAGCATGCTTAGTCAACTTTTTTTCTTAATACAGTAATTAGATTTCAATTAATTAGTATGATGATGAGGGCCCTGTATATGATAATTATTTAATTTGTTGCTGCTTGAGCTTTGCTGTTTCTAGCATTTATGCAGTTTTACTTGTATGGTTTGAGCTAAAGCTATGCAAGTTTCCTCGTTTCCTTCTCCAATTGAACGTTCAGCAGTGGCTGATATTTGAGGCCATTTGTTTTGAAAAGTCACATAACAAGTTTGAGTGAATTGCAGGGGTAGGAAAAAGTTGCTTACTGTTGCGTTTTACAGATGATTCTTTCACTACTAGTTTCATCACCACTATCGGGTACGTATGCAAAACTTGAAGCACCTAATCTTGAAGCATAGGATTTCTGAAAAATCAGGAACACATGCACATGGTTTTGTACAGAGTCCTGAATCATCGGTGCCTGTTTCAGGATTGACTTTAAGATTAGGACAGTTGAGGTTGATGGGAAACGCATTAAAATGCAAATATGGGACACCGCTGGTCAAGAACGTTTCCGAACAATAACGACTGGTACTTCCTTTTCTGGCGAAGTCTTTTAAAAGACATTATTGAAGCTTTCTAGCGTTGCTCCCCAATAAGGATGAAAACGCGTGCTTGAGTCGCAATTAAATTATCTCAATTTGTTTCTATTAGCTGATATTATTGTTCATTGCTTCTTATAGCTTATTACAGGGGCGCCATGGGAATATTGCTGGTCTACGATGTAACAGATGAATCTTCCTTTAACAGTATTACCCTAGCTCTCCACCTCACTTTCTTTCACTTGAAAAGGATTAAATAATTATGGTGCATTTTTTTCTAATTGTTATAACTGTAGACATCAGGAACTGGATCAGGAACATCGAGCAGCATGCATCTGATAACGTTAACAAAATTTTGGTAGGAAACAAAGCTGACATGGATGAGAGCAAAAGGGTATTTTCTTACGGATTGGAGCTTGTTTAAACTTGGGCTCTGTTACATCGTAACTTACGTTATAAATAATGTCCTTGTAGGTAGTCCCAACGTCAAGGGGCAGGGCATTGGCTGATGAGTACGGCATCAAATTTTTTGAGACTGTGAGTAGAATTTGTACTAATTAAATTTATCGTGTAAATCACTCGCCATTTGTACACATGGTTTACAGCTATTGGGCATTGCTTTCTCAGTACTTGTATTAATAAAACACTTCTGAGCAGAGTGCCAAGACCAACTTGAACGTGGAACAGGTCTTTTTTTCTATAGCAAGGGACATAAAGCAGAGACTTTCAGAGATTGATTCTAGAGCAGAGGTACATTTTCTTGGTTTCCTTAATCTTCCTAGGAAAGTCATCGATTGTTTTTCCCAAAATTACGTTGGACTCATTATTTTATTATGTAGCCTCAAACTCAATCCATCAAAATCAGCAAAGTTGATGCGGTCAAAGGCTCATCTGCTTTTACAGTTTCGCCACGGATATCAGCATGCTGCAGCACATGATTTCTCTAAGGTATTACAGTTCAGCAGTTCCTCGAATATTTTATATCCCCGACTATGAGCTATGGGATGCAAAGCAAGGTCGTAGTTTATAGCGTTAATTTCTCCTAAAATACGAGGAGGTAAATTTTCAACGATTCAAATGATTGATTTGGTGTGACTGAACTATAGTTTAGAATTGATTACAGTATTCCCCCCCCCCCCCCGGTGTAGCCAACTGATTTGACGTGCTCATATTTGATGTTGTGGGGACCATCTGATTAAGTTTCGAGATGCATAGTGTCAAATTAGGATTTCTATTCGATAGTAAAGTTTGTAATTTCGTATGACTTATTGAAGGCAAAATTGTGCAAGTGTCACGTGATATATTTTTCCTGTCGGTGTTTAGACCACAGCTCTTTTATGCAGCCAAACGGTCTGTTTTGAGCAAAGATGCATGCAACAGAAACTGTGAACTTGAGAGTGACATTTAAACTGAGAGATCAATCGTATTTGCACTGGCTTCACTGATCTGGACAAAATATATAGGCTAGAAAACAAAGAAGGAAAGAGCAAACGAATTTACACCGGGCTAACCGGCGTAATTTGAGGGCCAATTTCCACATTGCGGTAGTACAAGAATAAAACAACTGAAAGACAACGGCAACAGTAAGGAACTAGAGAAGAAGCTTACATATACAACATACGTCCAAGATGCGCTTGTCAAGACTCCAATGTCCATAATGCTGCATTTTAAGAGCAACAACCACCATGTTGCCGTGCTTGGGGTTCCTGTTTCTGTTTTAATATATTCCTTTTTACGGTCGATCCTTCTTCCAAAAGACTAGGAACTTCCATAATCTACGAAATTAGCCAAATTTGACATGTTTAAACAGGAAAAAATAAAATGATATGCAGTATAAAAAATTTACAGAATCGTGCCAATTCTCATGACAAATGGCCAATTATTCAAAATTATGCAAATATGCGTCCATTTGTTTTTGTTTCAAATATTACGTCTATTATCTTTAACTTATAACTTACGTACAAGTTTGTATGTTCAAACATTAGTTGTATTTTTGGCCAAAAAAACATTAGTTGTATTAGGTAACCCCCCCCCCCCCCGCCCACCCCCAAAAAAAAAAAACGAAAAAGCGCATCTAGAACTCTACCTTTAGAGCAAGTTCTTCAAAGCATTGATCCACTTTTTCTCGAGTTTTAGCACTGCATTCAAGAAACAAACTCCCCAGCTCTTTGGCAAGAGCTAAGCCCTCTTCCTTACTAACAGCCCTTTCAGAATCCTAAACAGAGAGAACCCATAAATGAAATTAAGGAACAGAATACATCAAGAAAAAGTAACGTGAGTAAGAATTTGAAATTATACAGAACCCTATACTTCAATATATTATTGTCAACAAAATTTAAGGCGCGCGTTTAAGAAAACTTTAACGTATGTTGGTACAGTTGCTTTAATTATTGCCAGTTTGCCACTAAGTACTGGAATATATCCAAGCATTACATTTATATACCTCCACAAGATTCTTCAACAGTCATAACATTTTTCAATAGAAACATGTAAATTAGGCGTATTGTAGTAGTGTATCAGACTCATTCTATAACAAAATTATCAGTGACAGACCTTTCATAATTGTGCACGCCGTTTAGTCTCACACACACGCGCGCGCAAAGGATTAGGGCAGAAACTTACTCTATCAACTTTATTTCCAACTAGCATTTTCATGCAATCCTGGTTAGTTGAATAGAGTTCCAATTCTTTAGACCATACTTCTGATAAGTTTGTAAAGGTATCTCTCCTTGTGATATCGTAAACTGAGTGAAAAACAAATGGAGCACTCCATAAAAATCATAGAGTAACAAAATAGTAATAATTCCAAGAACATAAATAAATCTTAAACAGGATATGAAAGGCAATGGCGATAAATCTAACAATGTTACTGTTAGAAAGATAAAGAAACCCTGGAGAATATCTCTGAGAAAGATAAAGCATATTTGACCTCAAATATTAAAAGCAGAAAACAGCATTAAAAAAAGCAAATATTATAAATTTATGATCCTTTATAATAGGAAATTTTAAAACTGCATAAAAAAAGCAAATATTATAAATTTATGATCCTTTATAATAGGAAATTTTCCATAAAAGAAATTGTAGAGAAGCCTTTGATGTAGAAGATCAAGCATACCGAGGATAATTCCTTGCGCTCCTCTATAATAGGAACTTGTTAGAGTTCTGAACCTTTCCTGCCCAGCTGCAACAGATGAAATGTTATTTCTAGAGTCGAGACAACATACCAAAAATGTGGTCATGCATGCTAATGAGAAAGTGATTTATCAGAAGACCCAGGCTATGTTATGAACTGACGAAAGGGACACACTCCAGTCTATCCGTTTGCATCCGATTCGCTTGTAGCCACAAATTCAAATGCAGAGAGAAAATAAGGTATAAATTTGTGAATCTGAAGCAGAGGAATTGACTATACTTTACCAGTGTCCCAAATTGTCAGTTTCAATCTCTTCCCACCTACTGTGAACACCTTGATCTTGAAATCAACACCTACAGACGATGAAGAACGGAGCAAATATAACGATTTTTATAACATCAGATCATACAAGAGCTCAACCTGATGATAAAAGCAAAATCAGAGCGAGAGCGTCACTATATGCCAATTCCATGGGATACGTAGTAATAGCGTTAGATGTCCAGAATATTAAAGCAAATTCAATATTAAGAGCCATTCTTTGAGTTTTTGCAGCAAAAAATAAAATGTAGAAATCAGTGAAATTATACGGATGAATTAGTGAACTGCAAAGAGCGGCTTCCTAAACGCACACAAGTGTTCAGCAACTCTGTAAATGAAACCGATTTGAAAATGAGCCAGTTCAATAGTAGATTGCAAATCATAGATCAGCAACCATCAGATATCATCTAGTTGACAAAGAATAATCTGTGAGAAATCCAGTGCTAGCATAGCATGATGCTGGATGGAACAACAATGAAAAGTAATACTATGCTTCCTTGGTTGAGGTAAAAAGGATTTATCGGGAATCAAACAGAATGAGGTGAATGAAATAAAGTGAATACCAATGGTGGGCGAAAGATCTTCAACGGAGCTGGAAATGAAGCTGACAAGGAGACTACTTTTTCCAACGCCGGAATCGCCGATCAACAAGATCTTGAAAGAGAGATCGTGGCCACTGCTCTGACCTGAGGACGAACTCATTCTCTCTCTCTCTCCGTCTCCGCGTGACGACGAAAACTTTTTCTAAGGTAGCAAGTCTATCTCTCTCTAAAAAGTACGGCGAAAGGAACGTATAAGTGGTGGTTTGGGGGGGGGGGGGGGTGGAGAAAAGTTTCTCTAAAATGCAATGCAAGGAGGATGGGGTATCACCTTAGCATCTTGGTGTCATTTATGAATGAATGTGGCGATGCCAAGCGAGAGAGAGAGAGAAAGAGAAGTTAAATAAAACGGCTATGTTGGCCCCGAGTCGGTTTGAGGAACAAGCAGTTGAAACACCAACGTATTTATTCTTTTCTTTATTTCGTTATTATTTTCCCACCTCTTTTTCGGATGGCCCTTTCTCCTGAATCCCAGGTTCTTGTCCCTTTGATTTTTAACGTCGTTTTCTTCCCCAAGCTATCCTCTCTGGCTAGAATATCTTCTGGATGGTAACACGTATATAGGAAAGGGACTAGTCAGATACATAGAAGGGTTCATGCGCTGACCAAAAGTGGGCTTAATTTCACGAGCAGGGGGGAAGACAAAGGGACGGTGAAGTGGGTCTGTCAAATAATGAACCAAAAATGGGTCCAACACGCAACACAAACTGCATTATAAAGTTTGAACATTGAGTGTGAGGTCCTTATCTGCTCCCTCCATAACACATTCCCTTGCTCCCACTTCCCCCTCTCCACTTTGCTTTTCCGTCCCGGTTCTTCTCTATTGCTTCTCTCTTAACTAGTATGAATCAGAGTGACGTAACTGTTTGATTAAACTCTTTTTTTCCCTTGAAAAAATGCCAGATCACTAACCTGTAATGTGCCTTGATATGATAATTAACCAGCTAACATTAAGATCTGTCTCCCTTAAATAATAGAATCTGCAGAGATCGTGTCACCAAACAATCATTTTGTTTACGGAGTTGGGCATCATTTATGGCCCAGGGCCTTGTAGGAGTACGGCTCCAACCTCACTTTGCCAATGCACGCTTGTTCCTCTGGAGCATACATCTTCTGTGTTTTATTTTTTTTGTGTTTATTTATTTTCCTTCAATTGGATCTCCATGCTCCATTTGATCTGCAGCATTATTGCATGTTACATTGGTACTGGATCGAGGACAATATGCATGTGGATCACTGTAGATCTCACCGATATTGGATCTGATTGCATCAAAGAAATGTATCAAATTAAAAAAAAAAGAGAGCACTGATCAATGGTTTGTGACCTTTGTCCCGTAGGAATGGAAATTATTAAAAGTAATTATTATTTGTACAATTAAAAGATCATGTAATTCGGAACTACTGATACGATTTTGGTTTGCCACCGTTTGATCATAAAACAGAAAATAAAACAAAACAGTGGCAAATTAAAGCCCTCGGCCGTTGACGTCAACGTTCATCACTTCATGGGAATGATGGTTTTTGATAGTTTGCTTATGGCATATGCCCCTCCATGTACTCTCGTAGCATTTTTAAATTTTTTCAAGTTAAACCAACACTTCGAATAGGGTGCAGATAGAGCTAAGTTGGAATGGGTTTTATAAAGGAAAAGTTACTATGAGCTTTGAAAGCCATGCAATAATAAGTGACTCACTTGAAGTGAGTATCGCCCGTTATAAATTTATTATTATTTTTTATATTAAAATTTGTTATTATATAATATTTATTTATAATTTTTTTTATGATTATATCTATTTTTTAAGGCTTTGTAGTTCTTTTTCTTTTATGCTATATGGTTAGAGTTTGGTCAAATCTAAATGTTTCATCATGGCTCTCGCAATTCCCCCCACTTTTATATAAAATGGAGCCCAAATTTGCAAATGGCAAAATGTTCCTAACTCCTCGGCATTCTTTTTGTGGAAATAGGATACGAATAATGATTTTTTAGTTCTGCATGGGACACTTCTAACCAATCTATGGCCACGCATTGGATTTTTTAGGACTATATTGGTTTCATTTCTTTACATTAATAAGGTACTCTACACTAATACTCCCTTTTTGTTTTGCCCAAGTACACTAATGCTCCCTTTAAAGTTTAATCCTTATTAGAGTACCTATTAACAACTTTATAAAAATTAAAAATTAAGAAATTTTATTAAAAAGCAGTTGATGTTCTTAAAATTTAAAACTACACCTAATAATATTTATTTATTAGAACAGTTTATTTAGCTAGTTAACAGGTTTTTTTGTTAGTTACAAAATATATTAAAGAAAACAGATTTTGAAGAAAAAGATTAATGCTTTAAAAAACACTCCCCCGGTTATTAAATATAGAACTTAATTAAGTAATTGATATTAGTCATAAATATAAGATTTAGTTTTTGAATTTATCAACTATTTTTTAAATTATTCTATTAATATCCTCTCAGTAATAATTAAGTAAGATAATGATGAGAGAGGGAGATAAAAAAATAATTAAAATACTTTAAAAAGAATATATTATAATAGTTAATTTACTTAATTTAATCCGTTAAATATGTCATAGTGCAGGAATAATATGGGTCTGTTTGGATAAGATTTTAAAAAATAGCTTATGAAAAAAAAGGGTTTATGTACAACTTATGGAAAAAGACTTTTAGAGAAGAGTTTATGAAAAAAAGTGGTTATGAATAAATAAGTGTTTGGATAGTTATTTTTAGAATAATATTTTATATTGATAAATTATAAAAAATGATATGATTTGATTAAAAGTAAGAGATAGGAGAGAGGTAGAGAAAAGAGAAGAGAGAGGAGAGATGGTGTAAAAAAAGTGGGAGAGAAGAGAGAGAGTGTAAAAAAAAGTAGGAGAGGGAAGACAGGGTATAATAAAAAATAGAGGTAGGATAGTAATTAGATAATTCATAAGCTCTTTTAATGTTCTAAAAACTAGTTTCAATAGCTTATTCAAAACCATGGTTTTAAACCATGATTTTGTCCAAAAATACTTATGGATAAATATGACTGTTTGTTTTAAAATTTCTCTAAATTAAAATTTAAGTTATAAGCTTTTTTTTAAACTATAGTTTAAAATAAAACTAAACAAAACCTATATTATACTGAAAACTATGAAAAGATAAAGGCCATATGGGTCTACTAAAAAAAAATCTCCTTACGGTTTCGGGCTGTGTTCAATGGAATAACCCACCCGGAATTCGGCCTAAATCGAACCGCCTTATTTTATTTTATTTATCTTTTTCCATCTCAATCCTTTCTCACGCTTAGGTCCGCCACCATCCTGTGTGTTCTCGTTTCCGAGTCGGGACGCCGGAGCAGAAGCAGAATGGATCGAGAGTGGGGTTCAAAGCCTGGGAGTGGAGGAGCCGCCTCCGCTCAGAATGAAGCCATCGACCGTCGAGAGCGTCTTCGCCGACTTGCCCTCGAGACTATTGATCTTGCTAAAGACCCCTATTTCATGCGCAATCATCTGGGGAGGTCTCCTCTTTACTCTTTTTCTATTTACATTTGCGCTTTCTAGATTTACTTGCCCCTGGGTTCCTTGGTGTTCACTGGGTTTGCTCAATTTTGTGGTTGCAGCTATGAGTGCAAGCTTTGTCTCACCCTACACAATAACGAGGGCAATTACTTGGCCCACACACAGGGTAAGCGGCATCAGACTAATCTGGCAAAGAGAGCAGCACGTGAGGCCAAAGAGGCACCTGCTCAGCCTCAGCCCCACAAGCGTAAAGTCTCAGTTCGCAAGACAGGTAATTCTTTCTTAGAAATGTATCAAGAAGTGCCCTTAGTTCTGTGTGCAAATTGTCGTAGTGCTCTTGGTTTGAGTTTAACCGAGACTTACGCCTTTGTGGTGTGGCAGCGGGGAGTTGCTAAATTTCCCGAGATCAGAATCGTCCTGTAGTTTGCGGAATTGTTTGAGTAGAACTTAATCTGACGTCGACGAATAAATTCTATATCAATAATGTCGTAATCTTATGTACTTCAGCGGTTTTGTTTTTGATAATCAGTCTACCCCTTAGCTCTGATTTATGCAGCCAAATTTGGAGAAAACATTCCATTAATGAGGCGACAGCTGAAAATATTAAAAAGTTGCGTCTCGTGGATTAAGTTTTGATTCGTTAACTCTTGTTTAGTTTCTGAATAGTTCAGCCTTAATCCCCTGTAGGTAGATGTTATTTATATAAATAACCGATTAATAAGAAATGCAAAAAGACATGAAAAGGATAAGTGGGGGCTTTAGGAGCTATCTATAAACTAGTGAGAAGTATCGTACTTGACGAAGTTTATTAAGGTAGTTGGGAATTTTCTAGGGTGTCCGTCTCAATTTTAAATTTTTGCCCTCTCATATTAAGTTTTTAGAAACTTTCATAACCCTGTTGGGACCATCTAGAATCTAGATAGAGTATGTAAAAGCTTCTTGTATGCTTGTGAGAGAGACGGGGAGGCAGGTAAAAAATCATCTCTTTGGAATTCCAAGCCATGCTGTGGGCTGTTAATTTCCAAAGCATCCCTATCATTCGTTTCTCCATCTTTATATTTCAGTATGGCTTATCTTATCTCTGATGATGTATTGTCTTTTACTTTTTTCCAATTACTAGCTAAACCTAGGAACAGGGAAGGTTTGTAATTAGGTTGACTTTGATTCCCTTCATTGCTAGCTTGTTAATCAGTCTGAAATCAGATTAAAATACGCCCGAGTGCCTGTAAGAATCTGAAACTTATTTGAGCCAGGATTTGGATTTTCAAAATCATCACTATAAATAATTTAGATGAATCCGTAAGTACAAATAAAATGATTCCATGATGATCTGCTTTGGTGAGCATTAATGCCTGAATCTGTTGAAAATTTGCCATTGCTATCAATTACTGGGATTGACTTTTGATATTTTGTGCTTATAATTTGATGTTGATTTTGTAAATATAACTTGAAGGATTTTTTAAGAAAGTTCTTGTTTTCGGTTGATCTAAGAAATTTGGCTACTTTACCTTTTCAATCAACCAAATAAGTAATGGATATTCAATATGTTTGCACTTTGCAGTCAAGATTGGTCGGCCTGGGTACCGTGTGACTAAGCAATTTGATCCCGAGACAAAGCAGAGATCTCTTCTTTTCCAGGTCTTCTATTGTATTATCTTCTTGTCTTATATTTCCCTTTTCCTCCACTGCAACTTTCTAACAGATAACCCTTTTTTTCATTTGGAATTCAATGTAGATTGAATATCCTGAGATTGAAGAACTCACAAAGCCAAGGCATAGATTCATGTCTTCTTATGAGCAGGTGGACTTCGATTTCATTGACTTACGTGCCTTCAAAAACTTGTCCATCCCTTGTCTTTTACTATTTTTTAAACTCATTATGATGGACTTCAAAATTGCATTTTTATCCTCCGGAAAAAAGTTATAGCTTACAGTTTTCTTTTCAGTTTATAAAACTGTGGACTAATCTTTCTATTTTTCTCTTTTCTCACTCACATGTTCATTCATAGAGGGTTCAATCCTTCGACAAAAGATACCAGTATCTCTTGTTTGCAGCTGAACCGTATGAGATAATTGCTTTCAAGGTAATCCTGCTATTCTATATTTGCAGGGCGGTTAAATTAACTTTGGCATTTCGAATGATTTGAGTCTGATCAATCTGCATTTTTAGGTTCCTAGCACAGAGATTGACAAGTCCACACCAAAGTTTTTCTCACATTGGGACTCAGACTCAAAAATGTTCACGGTCAGTGCCATATTACTGTATTGGTTTATGCCTTATAAGTTGATGACATGTCTGCTTCATTCAATTAGGACAACTTAACCTGCATCCCCACCCCATATCTCCCCCTTTTTTCTCGAAGGAAAAAAGGACAACTTGACAAGTAAACAATAGCTGATGAATTATGAGTTCCAGACGTAGTAATTAGTTGTAGACTTCAAACAAATGAATTATGAAACAGGTATCTTAAGTGCATTGTCAAAAACTTCATTTTAATGTTGAGGATGACATGATTGGCATTTGGCAACGGAACCTGATGGACCTGATGCATCAGTACTAACTGCAAACTGATGATTAAAAAACGGCACAAAAAGTTATTCAAGCAATTTAGTTACAGAATTTCATTGAAATTGTCATCTATCTTTCGTTATTTTGTTTCCCCCCCCCCCCCTTTTTTTATTTAGAGTCTTGAGCAGTTGCTTTTTGGTTTTCATCATATGTTACTGTCTGCAGTTGCAGTTGTATTTCAAACCCAAGCCACCAGAGGCAAACAAACCACAGCCTCCCTCTACAGCCAATGACACAGCAGCACCTGGTGTACCGCCAAGGCCTGCGCTGCCACCACCTCCTCCACCACAAGGACTACCTCCTGGTGCAGCTGTTGGAAATCCTCCTAGAGCCCCTCCGCCTCCAATGCCTGGATCATTGCCGCCTCCTCCTCCTCCTATGTCAAATGGACCTACACCTGCACCTCCTGGCGGAATGCCACCTCAGCCCCCTGTTAGCGGCTCAGCATCTAGTTTCAACATGGGTTCTAGGCCCCCATCAATGCCACCTCCCCAAAATTATTTGGCCCAACAAATGCAAGGCCAGGGTGGTCGTCCACCTCCACCACCTCCTAGCATGTGATAGAAGGTCTCGTATCATTTTAAGCAGGGAACGTAAAGTGGCCATCCATGAGGTTGTTTAGTTTAGAGGCTAGGCTTTATAAACGATACACTTCATTTTCTGTGTCCTTTATTGACTTCGTATTCAAATTTAGATATTATTGTATGCGCTTGGAGTGTGCCCTAAATTGATGCAAGCACGTGTATGGGTATTTTCAAAATTAATAGGAAATTAAGAAGATTAAGAAAAAGAAACGTCATTTTCTGTAACGCAGAAAGGGACGGTATTGTAGTTGTCCATGACGTTATCTTTGTTTCTTTTCTCCTTTCTTTCTTTTCCGTTTGTTCTTTTTGGGATGCGTGGCTATGGCTTGATGGCATCGATGGAAGAAAATTAAACTTATGGAACGTGGCACCTGGGCAAATCCCCTACCAGGAAATTCCTACACTCCTGAGGCGGGGTCTCCAAAATAAAAAAAAAGTCAATTTTCATGGCCTTTTCAATAAAAAAAGTCAATTTTCATGTCAAGCGACCAGTGAGCTAATTAGTCCGTGTAATTGTTATAGATTTTCCAAAAACGTTTTCACATTAAACTACCTATTCTCAGTACCTTTGTTATTTTCCTTTTGATAAAAAGATCAAACATATATTATTATTATTAAGCTAGAGAAGAAATGACATTGACCAACAAACGCACGCGGATGACTATATTTATTCTTTTTGCGTAGGGGTGGGATAAGATCCAAAATATGGAGAGAAAAATAAAGAAGATAAGTCTTTGTTAAATATGGATTTTTTTATTAGAATTTAAGCAAGGATTTTCAACTCGGACCACTATCCTGTTTAGTCTATTTATAGACTGAAATTATATTATTTAAAATAATTAAAATCTATGAAAAGATTTCAAAAAATTAGATCCATCAATAACAATATAGATCTTTTGATTCATAAAATCTCTCATCAAATATTCAAATTAAACGAATTAAATAAACTAAATCCTAATTAATATTCACTCAATAATAAATAAATCCTAATTGAAATATTTATAAATAATATCTTTATATTATTTGTAAAAGAAAATAAACTAATGATATTTAAAAATATCTTAACAAATTGATTAATTAACTTCATCCACAATCCATGATACAAGGATGAATATAGAATTTGAGCCGGCCTTTGACATCATTATATTTTAATTTTAATTTTAAAGTTTTGGGTATTTAAATATAATTTTTAAAATATCTTTTCCATATCGGCCACATACGTTGTTTTTCGGCTCATGGGAAAAGGTCGGCGAGGAATATAACTAGGGAAATCTTAACACTAAAAAAAAAAAAAAGGAAAGGTATAATTGTATAAATACTGCGTTTCCCTCCACGGAGCACGGAGGCAGAAACCTCGGAGCGCCAAGGAGAACTCCGCCAACGCAGCCATGGTGAAAGCCTACCTGCGATATGAGCCGGCGGCATCCCTTGGGGTCGTTGTGTCTGTTGAATCTAATATTTCTTATGACAGTTCAGGCAAGCACCTCCTGGCTCCGGCCCTCGAAAAAGTCGGCGTCTGGCATGTGCGTCAGGGCATCTTGCTGTCACCTTTATCGCTTCTTCCACCTCTTCTCCGGTAACAGTAACTGTTTACGGCTTTCTGTCTTCTCACCACGTTTGCGTGCTTTGCGGCCTTGAAGCAAATTAATTCGTTTGTTCTAGAGAGTGTTTGAGCTGTCTTGAACCATAGTAAATCAGATATTTTTAAATAGCATGGTTTTGATTGGAGATAGCTAGTGGCTATGAAGGTGGGAGCGTAAGAATTTGGAATCTGGATGCGGGAACATGCGAGACAACCTTAAATGGACATAAGGGAGCTGTTACTGCTCTTCGTTACAATAAGGCTGGATCCATGCTCGCGTCTGGCAGCCAAGATAATGATGTTATTTTAGGGGACGTGATTAGTGAGACGGCTCTTTCGCGTACGGGGTCATTGGATCAGGGCAAGAAACTTATTTATTTAATTTTTTAAATTTATCTAAAAAAATTAATTAATTTTTATAATTATAATCAAATATAATATATTAATACTGTTAATATAATATATATTTATTAATATATGTTATAATTATATTGTAATAGTGTTAGTATCATATTTTTTATTTCCTAACGTGTGGATTATGAAGCGTCTAGTTATATAATTGAAGTCTTGTCTATTTCTCTCCAATTCAATTTTTTAATTTTATCATATTTTAAAGATTTAAAAATAATTATAAAAAACATGTTAAAATTAATGAGGTAACATTTTAAAATTGTTAAATCGTTATTTAAAAAATTATAAAAATAGGGTAATAAGTTTTTGAGATTAAAAAATGATAATTCTAATATAATATTATAAAAAGAGAAGGTGGAAATCCAAATAAAATATTAAAAATATATTGATTAACTCTTAATTAACTCCCTTCGTTTCCTCTCTTAAGCCAAACAAAAACTTTCCTTTCCCCTACCTTCCAACCAAACAAAACCCATAAACTCCCATGCCCTCCCTTAATTAAACCAAACAAAGTCTGAGTGACGTGTAAAAATTATTCTTTTTCTATCCAAATATGCCCTCAATTAAGTGCCTCGTCTGAATGTGGTGGCGGGAGTAATTGGTGCCACCTAAATTCATGATGAGTTTTCTTATTCTGACTCAAGTTTATTTTCTTAATTTTAGGTAACCGATGTTATTTTCGTGAATTATGGGAAAAAGCTTGTGAGTTCCTCCAAAGACAAGTTCTTGAGAGTGTGGGATCTTGATACCCAGCACTGTATGCAAATCGTTAGCGGCCATCACAGTGAAATATGGTCCATAGACGTTGATCCAAATGAAAGGTACTTGGTCACCGGTTCTGCAGATAAGGAACTTCGATTTTACAGACTTAAGCATGACTCAGTGAATGATCAGTCTATAAATGGAGACAATACTGTTGGCAACGGAGATTCATCAATTCAAAACAAATGGGAAGTTTTGGGATATTTTGGTGAAATTCAGCGGCAAAACAGGGATAGAGTCGCAACTGTGCAATTCAACAAGTCAGGGAATTTGTTAGTTTGTCAAGTTGCTGGAAAGACAGTAGAAATATACCGTGCATTAGATGATTCTGAAGCAGATCGGAAAGCAAAACGTAGGCTTCACCGAAAAAAGAAGAAGAAATATGGCAAAATGTCACTGCAGGTTACAGAAATTGAGGATAGGCAAAATGAGAATGCAGCAGGAGAGAATGCTGTCACAACTGAACAACCTAAGAAGCATTTAACCCTACTGTTACCATACCAGATGTTTTTAAGCTGCTTCATACTGTAAGAGCTAGCAGAAAGATATGCTCCATTTCTTTCTGTCCAATTACTCCCAAGAATTCTCTGGCAACTTTGGCTCTGTCTTTGAATAATAATTTACTGGAGTTCTACTCTATTGATAATGGAGCAGCCTCAAAATCACAAGCTATTGATATTCAAGGGCACGGTTCAGACGTTAGAAGTTTGACTCTTAGCTCAGACAACACTCTTTTGATGTCAACCAGTAATAATGCAGTAAAAATTTGGAACCCAAGTACTGGTTCTTGCATACGAAGAATTGATTCTGGGTGTGGACTATGTGGTATAATTCTTCCCCATAGCAACTATGGACTTGTTGGGACTAAAAGCGGAAGCCTACAAGTTATTGACATAGGAAGTGGCACTTGTCTTCAAGTAGTGGAAGCTCATGGTGACTCTGTGAACTCCATTGCTCTCTTACCGGATAAGAGTCGCTTTGTCACAGGAAGTGCAGACCATGATGTGAAGTACTGGGAATATCAATTAAAGCAAAAACCTGGTCAAGTGTGTTCCTCATATCATTCATTTGTTTCCTTTTATTTAAACTCTTTATGACATCTTAATACAAAATTAAAACTTCTTTTGTAGAAGTGGTTTAGCAAAGACCAGGTATTGTATATCAATTGCCATGTTTGTTTTACTTGTAACGCCTTATTTTTTCTGTTTAGTTTCAGGCTAGAAAGCAGCTTAGTGTGTCAAATGTGAGGACTCTGAAAATGAATCAGGAAGTTCTTGAGGTGGCGATAAGCCCTGATGCTAAATATATTGCTGTTGCCATGCTAGATAATTCTATACAGGTCAGATGGCTTAGCCTTATCCCAATTTGCTTACATATATCGTTTGATCATGCTTAATTTTCACTTTCTCATAGGTCATTCTCATTTCTGTTGGTACTAAAATGATGTAACATTTTACATCTTCCCACACCTCCCTGTGGGAAAAATGATAGTGTGCATATGGCATAGAACTTCATATCAAGTTCTAAAATTATTAAAGGTGAAGAGAGGCGAATTTAATGGGTTAGAGATCTAGGAATGTGTCTGAACCATATGAAGATGTTATTCTCGTTGTCTATCTCATGGATACTTGCATGCATTCACACTAGTGATAAGTATTGAGTACTGAACAGGCTTTGAAGTATGAACATCTGGTTTATCTCACATTTCTTGCATCGGCACTATTGCATTGTCAAGCATTTCTTAGTCATCCTGATGAGTTTATTTATTTCTTTTTTCAGATTTACTTTCTTGGCAGATTAAATTTCTTTAATTCCTTATACGGCCACAAGCTGCCTGTTCTATGTATGGATATCTCATCAGATGGAAAAGTGATCGTGACTGTCTCTGCAGATAAAAATATAAAGATTTGGGATTTAGATATTCGTTATCATCTTAAATCCATTTTTGCGCAGGATGACAGGTGTTACATAATCTTTCATGTCAGTTATATTTATTTTGTGGTTGAGATTTCACTTCAAAGTTTCTGCGCAGTGAAGTTTGTTCCCAAGACACACTACGTGTTTAGCATTGGGAAAGACCGTATGGTAAAGTACTGGGATGCTGATAAATTTCAGCTCCTGTTAACTCTTGAGGTACATCATGCAGATATTTGGTGTCTTGCTGTCAGTAGTCGTGGTGATTTTGTTGTCACTGGATCTCATGATCGTTCTATCCGCCGATGGGGTCGCACTGAAGGAGCAGTTATTCATTGAGGTATACTCAATTTGTTTCGGCTTGGGCTACACTTGTTTAATGCAGGATATAATTGGAAGATAGAAGCCATGTTGATCTTTTCAGTATAATTTGTTCCACCTCAATAAGATAAACCATTTTAATTGCAGGAAGAAAAGGAGAAACGGTTGGGCGAGATGTTTGAGGCTGATATAGACAATGCATTTGAAAACAAGTACGTGCCCAAGGAAGAAATTCCAGAGGAGGGAGCTGTGGCTGTTGCTGGGACGAAAACCCAGCAAACCCTTACAGCAACGGACTTAATCATCGAGAAACTAGACATAGCTGACAGTGAACGAAAGCGTATTGCTGAACATCAGGTATGATGGACACTTGCCTAGTGATGAGTGTTCCCTCTGGGAGAACCCTTGTTATTGAACTAATGCTTGCTGATAAACTATGGCTCAAGCATGCAAAATTAAATGCATCTAAACAGATCATTTAGTTAATACTTAATACTCCTCCGACCTATTTAACTAATTTAATTAAATTAAGGAAGTTAGTTAAGTTAGTTAATAAGAAAGTTTTTTTCTAAAATACCCTAATCATTTTCCTTAACTTCATCCCTCCCTTACTTGATTATTGTTGAAGAAGTATGAATAGATATAATTTGGGAAAAAGTTGATAAATATAAGAAATATGTCTTATATTTAAGGTACTAAGATTAACTCCCTAATTAGGTCTTATATTAAGGACTAGAGGAGTAATATTTAGTTAATAGAGTTCATCTAACTTTTCTGTATCTGTTATTTCTACTGTACATACCATAGTTATGAGTCATTACAATGTTCAGTTGATCATTCGGAAGTTTGGACAAAGTTCCTCTAAATTACAGTTTGCTATGGTTCTGCTTTTCAGGCCGGGAAAAATAGTGGTGAAGTTGCTGTATTTCAAGCAAATCCTGTTATGAATGGGCTTTCACCTTCAGATTATGTTCTAAGTGCATTTTCAGATGTTCACTCCAATGATCTAGAGCAAACGTTGATGGTAAGCATGGGATATACACATTCATTCATTGTTGTAGTCAAGTGGATTGGGCTATGGTTTTTGTTTCATCTAATTTATGAAACGTGTTGGGCATTGCATTTCGTTGGGGCAAACTCGCTTTGATTTTAAAATGATTATATTCTTTGAATGTACCAACAAAAAAATCTTCAACAATTTTGGTGTTTGCACTAATCAATCTGTATGTTTTATTAGTTTCATATATTGAAACTTCTCCTCCTCCTCCTTCAAAACCCTCCCAAAACATTTTTAAAAGTCGAGCATTTTTCTTATGGTTTTATCATTGCAGGTTGTGCTCGTTTGCAGGATTAGCACTCTGTTGTTGCAGATGCATTATAGGGCCTGTTTGGATAGGATTTTGAAAAAAGGCTTATGGAAAAAAATGGATTATGGACAACTTATGGAAAAGTACTTTTGGAGAAGAGTTTATAGAAAAAAAGTGGTTTTGAGTAAATAGGTGTTTGGATAGTTATTTTTAGAATGACTTTTTATGGTGGTAAATTACTAAAAAGGGTATGATTTGATTTAAAATAAGAGAGAGGAGGGAGTTAGAGAAAAGAGAAGAGAGAGGAGAGAGGGAAGAGAGGAGAAAGGAGAGAGGGTGTAAGAAAAAGTAGGAGAGAGGAGAGAGGGTGTAAGAAAAAGTAGGAGAGAAGAGAGAGGGTGTAAGAAAAAGTAGGGGTAAGATAGTAATTGGATAGTCCATAAGTGTTTTTACTGTTGAAAAAGCTATTTTAAATAGTTTATTCAAAACTATAGTTTTAAACCATGGTTTTGTCCAAAAGTACTTATGGACAAATAAGCCTATTTGTTTTGAAATTTCCCCAAATCAAAATTTGGGCCAAAAATCCTTTTAAAACCATAGTTTACAACGTTTCCAAACACACCCATAATCAGCTGGTTACTACCCCAGCTGCTAGATATGTGTTGACTGCTCGCAGTGACTTTCTTTATAAAAAAGTCAAGGTATCTATCTATTCAGCCCCGTTTTTTAAGTGTTGGACAAGATAGATTTGAAGCTGACATCTTTTTTACTTTGAATTAAATTTTTTGCCATTTGATATGCTTATCTTGAATGTCCCATCATGTTACTGTCTTGTGATCGTCATTTGAAATAACTGAATAATTTATCCATTCTTGGTTGATTGACAACTTCACGTGTTGATTACGTGTGAGGGATGTAAAGATACCTTTGGTTTTAAAAAAACCTTGCAGCCATGGTTCATCTCCAGGTTTGTCTAATAATCTGCGAATCTTTTGCGCACCATTTTTTTAAAAAGAAGCTAATTTAGTTTAAAATCATCTTTCAGCAAATGATGGATTCAAGCTCAGGTTCCATATTTCGTGATGCGAAATCAAAACTAAAAGAAATACGTGCTCAGCAATCAAAACGTGAGCAAAGGCATGATACTGGAGAAGAGATGCGGAGGAGGAAGAAGAAGAACCCACGAAAGTGATTCGTTCGTTTGGACTTGTTGAAGTTGTTGATGATGACGATCGTTGGAATATTATAATCGCCCTAAGGAGAAAGCGACCTCTAAGCTAAACTACAAGGCTGACTGATGAGGCATCAATGACGGTTCAAAGTCAAATTGTCTACGGCTTGGGAATTTCTTTGTCGTTTGCTGAAGTGAGTCGGTTGTTATGTTATATTTCAAACCTAAGCCACCAGAGGCAAATAAACCACAGCCTCCCTCAACAGCCAATGGCACAGCAGTACCTGGGGTCCCACCAAGGCCTGCGCCGTCTCCTCCACCACAAGGACTACCTCCTGGTGCCGCTGTAGGAAATCCTCCAAGATCCCCTCCGCCTCCAATGCCCGATCATTGCCGTCTCCTCATCCTCCTAAAAGATGGAAGAAAAACTTGTTTGAATATGAATATGACACTACTACACATTCGTTAGTTGACTTTTAGTTAGTAGAATCTTCACAACTTAACCATAATAAAACTGAGTTTTTATTTATTCCGTGATTAGCTTTGTGGTGATTAGCCTATTTGTAGACTGAAATTAAATTAAAATAATTAAATAAAATCTATAAATAATCTCTGAAAAATGGATCTTATCAATAAAAATATAGATCCTTTGATTTCTAAAACCTCTAATAATAAGCTAATCAGATGAATTAAATCTTCACTAACATTAACTCATTAATAAACAAATTCCAACCAAGACTTCTATAAATAATATCTCTTTAAATTCATCCATTAACTTCATCCACCATCTCATGTCAGGTGAATCGAGAATTTGAGCTGGTCTTTCATATCATTATTTTTTCAATTTAAATTTTAAAGTTTTTGGTCTTCAAATGCAATTTTAAAATATCTTTTCCATATGGGCCACATTAGCCCAACTTATTGGGCCTTATGGGCCAACATATGTTGTTCTTGGGCTCATGAGAAAAGGTAGGCGAGGAATACAAAAAGGAAAACTTAACCCTAAAACAAAAAATGGAAAAAGAAAAAATGAAAAAGGTATAAACCCTGCTTTTCCCTCCACGGAGGCCTAAACCTCGGAGCGCCAGGGAGAACTCCGCCAACGCAGCCATGGTGAAAGCCTACCTGCGATATGAGCCGGCGGCATCTTTTGGGGTCGTTGTGTCTGTTGAATCTAATATTTCTTATGACAGTTCCGGCAAGCACCTCCTGGCTCCGGCCCTCGAAAAAGTTGGCGTCTGGCATGTGCGTCAGGGCGTCTGCACCAAAGAGCTTACCCCTTCTCCTGCTTCACGTGGTCCTTCTCTTGCTGTCACCTCTATCGCTTCTTCCACCTCTTCTCCGGTAACAGTAACTGTTTCCCGCTTCCTTTCTTCTCACCATGTTTGCGTACTTTGCGTGCGGCATTGAAGCAAATTAATTCGTTTGTTCTAGAAAGTGTTTGAGCTGTCTTGAACCATGGAAAATTAGATGCTTTTCAAGTTGAACGCGCATTTCGTGAAATAATGGATTCTCGTAAAAGAGGAAACTATGGCTAGCTAAAGTCGTCAGTCGGGAAGTATTTGGCTTTTTTCAATAATGAAGAGACGTGGATTTTTATTTTTTTTCCTGACTGTCATTTCTCAGTTTGGTTAATTGAAGCAAAACAAATTTTGTGCTAGAACTCCCCTATAATTGAAGCAAAACAAATTTGGTGCTAGAATAAAGGCTAATTTGTACTGTTGAATTCCAAAATATGCTTGAATTCGAGTACCTGAAAATGGCATTGTTTTTATTGCAGATAGCTAGTGGTTATGCAAATGGGAGCATAAGAATTTGGAATCCGGATGCGGGAACATGCGAGACAACCTTAAATGGACATAAGGGAGCTGTTACTGCTCTTTGTTACAATAAGGCTGGATCCATGCTCGCGTCTGGCAGCAAAGATAATGATGTTATTTTATGGGACGTGATTGGTGAGACAGGGCTCTTTCGCCTACGTGGTCATCGGGATCAGGTTTGCTGCAACTTCAAACTTGTATACGCAGACATTCTGCCTTCTATTATTGGTTAACTGCTTACCTGTTCTATACTCCATTCTTTCGTTAAATATGTCTCTATTTTTCTCCCTTCCTTAAATATGTCTTTATTTTTCTGAAGACGCGAGCCAAGAAAACACTAAAACCTAAGTGATGTGTAAAAATTATTCTTTTTCTATCCAAAGATGCCCTCAATTAAGTGCCTCGTCGGAATGTGCATCCTATTGTAATTTTAATTCTCTATAAGGGTATTTTAGGAAAAATAAATTAATTACACCTGAAACTCTGAACTGGGACTTATATTTAGGACAACACAAATCTGAAATGTGAGACTTGTTAATCGGGATGGCCGGAGTAATTTGTGCGACCTAAAGTCATGATGAGTTTTCTTATTCTGACTCAAGTTTATTTTCTTAATTTTAGGTAACTGATGTTGTTTTCGTGAATTCTGGGAAAAAGCTTGTGAGTTCCTCCAAAGACAAGTTCTTGAGAGTGTGGGATCTTGATACCCAGCACTGTATGCAAATCGTTAGTGGCCATCATAGTGAAATATGGTCCATAGACGTTGATCCAAATGAAAGGTACTTGGTCACCGGTTCTGCAGATAAGGAACTTCGATTTTACAGACTTAAGCATGACTCAGTGAATGATCAGTCTATAAATGGAGACAATACTGTTGACAACGGAGATTCATCAATTCAAAACAAATGGGAAGTTTTGGGATATTTTGGTGAAATTCAGCGGCAAAACAGGGATAGAGTCGCAACTGTGCAATTCAACAAGTCAGGGAATTTGTTAGCTTGTCAAGTTGCTGGAAAGACCGTAGAAGTATACCGTGTATTAGATGATTCTGAAGCAGATCGGAAAGCAAAACGTAGGCATCACCGAAAAAAGGAGAAGAAACATGGCAAAAAGTCACTGCAGGTTACTGAAGTTGAGGATAGGCAAAATGAGAATGCAGCAGGAGATAATGCTATTACAACTGAAACAACTACCCATACTGTTGCCATACCAGATGTTTTTAAGCTGCTTCATACCTTAAGAGCTAGCAAAAAAATATGCTCCATTTCTTTCTGTCCAGTTACTCCTAAGAATTCTCTGGCAACTTTGGCTCTGTCTTTGAATAATAATTTACTGGAGTTCTACTCTATTGATAATGGGGCAGCCACAAAATCACTAGCTATTGAGCTTCAAGGGCACCGTTCAGACGTTAGAAGTTTGACTCTTAGCTCAGACAACACGCTTTTGATGTCAACCAGTCACAATGCAGTAAAAATTTGGAACCCAAGTACTGGTTCTTGCTTACGAACCATTGATTCTGGGTTTGGACTATGTGGTATAATTCTTCCCCATAGCAACTATGGACTCGTTGGGACTAAAAGCGGAAGCATAGAAATTATTGATATAGGAAGTGGCACTTGTCTTGAAGAAGTGGAAGCTCATGGTGGCTCTCTGCGCTCAATTGCTGTCTTACCAGAGGAGAATGGATTTGTCACAGGAAGTGCAGATCATGATGTGAAGTTCTGGGAGTATCAATTAAAGCAAAAACCTGGTCAAGTGTGTTCCTCATATCATTCATTTGTTTTCTTTTATTTAAATTGTTTATGACATCTTAATACAAAATTAACATGTATTTTGTGGAAGTGGTTTAATATGTTCTCTCTTAAGATAGATAAAGAATAAGTAAAATCCCTTGCTATTTTTACAGCCATGTGTTTAATTCTTTTGCTTGTTATTAAACACAGCAATTTCTTGTGGAAACCAAATCGGGGACCTTCAAGTGTTTTTGCTGCTTTTGTTAAGTTTTATATATCCCTAAATTGTTCAAAATTTAGACATTTCATATGATCTCAGGTTTTTTATATCAATTGCCATGTTTATTTTATTAGTAACACCTTATTTTTTCTGTTTACTTTCAGGCTAGAAAGCAGCTTAGTGTGTCAAATGTGAGGACTTTGAAAATGAATGATGACGTTCTTGTGGTTGGGATAAGCCCTGATGCTAAATATATTGCTGTTGCCCTGTTAGATAATTCTGTAAAGGTCAGAGGGCTAAGCCTTATCCCAATTTGCTTACATATATCGTTTGATAATGCTTAATTTTCACTTTCTCATAGGTCATTCTCATTATGTAACATTTTACATCTTCCCACACCTCCCTGCGGCAAAAATGATATGATAGTGTGCATATGGCATAGAACTTCATATCAAGTCCTAAAATTATTAAAGGTGATGAGAGGCGAATGTAATGGGCTAGAGATCTAGGAATGTGTCTATGAACCATATGACGATGTCACCCTTGTTGTCTATCTCATGGATACTTGCATGCGTTCACACTAGGGATGAGTATTGAGTACTGCATGGGCTAGAAGTATGACCATCTGGTGTGTCTTACATGTCTTGCATTGGCACTATTGCATTGTCAAGCATTTCTTAGTCATTCTGATGATTTTATTCATTTGTTTTTTTCAGATTCACTTTTTTGACACATTCAAATTCTTTCTTTCCTTATATGGCCACAAGCTGCCTGTTCTATGTATGGATATCTCATCAGATGGAGAACTGATCGTGACCGGCTCTGGAGATAAAAATATAAAGATTTGGGGTTTAGATTTTGGTGACTGTCATAAATCCATTTTTGCACATGCTGACAGGTGTTACATAATCTTATATGTCAGTTATATTTATTTTGTAGTCGAGATTTGACTTGAAAGTTTCTGATGCAATTTATATGGCAGTGTTACAGCAGTGAAATTTATTCCCAGGACACACTACGTGTTTAGTATTGGGAAAGATCGCTTGGTAAAGTACTGGGACGCTGATAAATTTGAGCTACTGTTAACTCTTGAAGGACATCATGCAGATATTTGGTGTCTTGCTGTTAGTAGTCGTGGTGATTTTGTTGTCACTGGATCTCATGATCGTTCTATCCGCCGCTGGGATCGCACTGAAGAGCAGTTTTTCATTGAGGTATACTCAATTTGTTTGGGCGTGGGCTACACTTGTTTAATGCAGGACAAAGGGCCTTGATTATAATTGGAAGATTGATGCAATGTTGAGCTTTTCGGTATAATTTGTTTCACCTCTATAAGATAAACCGTTTTAATTGCAGGAAGAAAAGGAGAAAAGGTTGGAGGAGATGTTTGAGGCTGATATAGACAATGCATTTGAAAACAAGTACGTGCCCAAGGAAGAAATTCCAGAGGAGGGAGCTGTGGCTGTCGCTGGGAAGAAAACCCAGGAAACCCTTACTGCAACTGACTTAATCATTGAGAAACTAGACATAGCTGACAGTGAACGAAAGCGTATTGCTGAACATCAGGTATGGTGCACACTTGCCAAGTGATGAGTGTTCCCTCTTGGAGAAACCCTTGTGATCGAAATTGATGCTTGGTGATAAAGTATGGCTCAAGCATGCATAATTAAATGCATCTAAACAAATCAAAGTTGGATTGTTCATTTGCACAAAAATACATTCCGCAGATACATGGACAAGTGCAATGATAGTTAATCGAGGTCTCTTAATTTGGTTTAAAATTATATCTAGTTATATGTGACATCAAACTTTATACTGGTTAATTTTATGATCATGTAGTTATTAGTTAATAGGCTCATCTGACATTTCTGATGCAGTATCTGTTATTTCTACTGTCCATAACATGGTTGTGAGTCATTACGAAGTTCAGTTGATCATTCGGCAGTTTAAACAAAGTTCCTCTAAATTATAGTTTGCTATGGTTCTGCTTTTCAGGCGGAGAAAAATAGCAGTGAAGATGCTGTATTTCAAGCAAATCCTGTTATGAATGGGCTTTCACCTTCTGATTATGTTCTAAGTGCATTTTCAAATGTTCACTCCAATGATCTAGAGCAAACGTTGATGGTATGCATGGGATATACACTTTCATTCATTGTTGTAGTCAAGTGGTTGGGCCATGGGTTTTGGTACCTTCTCTCATCTGATGAAACATGTTGGGCATTGCATTTGGTTGGAGCAAACCTGATTTGATTTTAAAAAGATGATTATATTGTTTCAAATTACCAAAACAAATCTTTAATAATTTTGGTGTTTGCACCGATCAATCTGTATGTTTTGTTAGTTGCTTATATTTGTTGATTTCTCCCAAGTACTGTACTGATTATTCTAGATAGTTATCAGCAGTTATACAAAAATTAAAGGAGTTTGAAACCAAATATGCAAGACTTTTGCAATACCCAAAAGAAAAAGAAAAAGTTTAAACATTTTGGAGCTGCACATTTTTTATTTCTCTTTAGTAATAGCTTCTATCATTCTCACAGCTCCTTTTAGTTTGGGGAGTCATGCATTCATCTATGAATAATTAACAACTAAATAACAAACAACTTTAGTAAGAGCAATAAATCATCAGTTAACCCCGGTGTTAATGAAGGGTCTTGGATTTAAGGAGTTTGACCTTTCTTCTATGAGTTACCTGAGAGGTATAAAATATAAAGAAATTTGGCCAGCTTTATGGGTGATTGGTACACTATCCACAAATTGTTAGTCATGCTTGACATTTTTGTAGTTTCGTCTTTTATTTTATTCCTGTCTAAGTTAGTTGAATTTTCTTATGCAGGCTTTACCATTTTCAGATGCTTTGAGCCTCCTATCATACTTGAAGGACTGGATATCATATTATGATAAGGTATTTCTGCATGCGTTGTTATTCTGATACTTCCTGCCTTGAAACTTTTTATTCTCCTCCTCCAAGTTTCAACCCATCCCCCCCCCCCCACTCTTTTTTCCCCCCTCATTTGCTAATTTAACGACGGGCATGTGAATATGATGAATGAGGGAAATAATGACAATATAAAGCCGATGTATCAATTCCCCCAAAACCCTCCCAAAACAATTTTAAAAGTCGAACATTTTTCTTATGATTTTATCATTGCAGGTTGAGCTCGTTTGCAGGATTAGCACTCTGTTGTTGCAGATACATTATAATCAACTGGTTACTACCCCAGCCGCTAGACATGTGTTGACTGCTCTCAGTGACTTTCTTTATAAAAAAGTCAAGGTATCTATTCACCCCCTTTTTTCTACGCAAAAACATTTGCAGTTTTTGAAGTGTTGGACGAGATAGATTTGAAGCTGTCATCCTTGTTACTTTGAATTAAATTTTTTGCTATTTGATATGCTTATCTTGAATGATGTATAAAAGATCTACTGCGTCATGGCACTGTCTTGTGACCATCAGTGGAAATAACTGAACAATTTAGCCATTCTTGGTTGATTGACAACTTCATATGTTGATTACGTGTCAGGGATGCAAAGATACCTTTGGCTTTAACCTTGCAGCCATGGATCATCTCCAGGTTCATCTCATAATCTGCGAATCTTTTGCTCACCATTTTTTAAAAGAAGCTAATTTAGTTTAAAATGATGTTTCAGCAAATGATGGCTTCAAGATCAGATGCCATATTTCGTGATGCGAAATCAAAACTACAAGAAATACGTGCTCAACAATCAAAACGTGAGCAAAGGCAAGATACTGGAGAAGAGAGGCGGAAGAAAAAGAAGACATGAAAGTGATTCGCTCGTTTGGACATATGGAAGAAGTTGATGATGATGATCATTGGAATATCATAATCGCTAAGGAGAAAGTGACCTCTAAGCAACTACACGGCTGACTGATAGGCATCAATGACTCGTATACCCTGGACGAGAAGAGAAGGGGGTGAGGAGGATGGATTGCCCTGTATGGCGCGTGAAATTCTTTGTTGTTTGTAGAGGGGGTTGGTCGTTTTGTTACCATTACCAGATGATGGGTTTTTGTAATCTTGGTCCATCATGTTGAAAAGCTGACATAGGAGTACGAAGAAAAGAAGTATTGGGTTGGGTGGTCCACAGAAAAAAAAAAAGGTGTTACGGTAAAATTTTGTTGTCTGTAAACAATAAATTATCAGGAATTCTAATTTTAATTACATTTTACTCTGAACTTAATTATCCCAATGTTGGTGGGTAAATTGGCAATGGTTTCATAGGAAAATTTCAAAGATTCCGGACCTTCCGTGAGCTAATTGAGCTTTTGAAGACCCGAGTTCATATTGCATGTTCTTCCCCTGTGCATAGAACGGTCATTTACACTAAAATCCCAGTGTTTAAGATTTTGTCTCTGCATATATAGTTAACCTGACATATTGGCTGCGGTCTTTATTCCTCGAAATTTCCATAACAAAGGGGGTAATTAGGGAAGTGGGAAAGAACACATGCTTTTGGCATTGATCTAATCGGTACAACTTACAAGTTCTTACCCTAACTGGCTAGGGAAGTTCATCTTTAATCAATGTAGTATGGGACTAATTCTCTAGTGCTCTAATTTGATGCGTAGCCTTTAAGAAGGTCCTAACACACTTGAAAATAAAACTACATTATATGTACAAACCAAGGCCCCATGGTTGAGAGAAGCAATTCACTTGAAGTTTTTGCCTTCGTAGGGCAATCCCAAACTGCCAATTCTCAGGAGTGACGTGCCACGAAGTGAAGGCCCTTCCATCACTTGTTCTAACAAGGAACGTTAAAGACTCTCCCACTAACCCAGCATTGGTGTCCCACTTCTGACCCTAATTCCTCTTCAGAACTGTCTATTTCACCTTCTTACTTCCCTTCACTTCCACTCCCACCCCATCCCCTGCTCCTCCCACGTTATGGATTCCCAGTTATGGTGACCTGATGCCTCCTTGGCTCCTGCATTTCAACTCATTCTCAATCTCAATCTGCCTAATAATCTAAAGCAACGATAGCGAATAATATTCATATATAGAAGCAAACGACAGCCTGCGGTAGTTGATGGGGACAATGCCACCCTGGTACTCGGCAATAAATGTCAAGGTAAGAGGGCTTGGCTAAGTCGAAGTGTTCGCGCGGAGGGTTGCACCATCCTCCATTGTCGCTGGGGAGGTTGAAATTGGGAGGGCAATAATCGGGGGCCGTCACGAAAATGGAAGGTTTTATGTGTTTACACCATGGTGAGTTCACGCATTGGATTTCGTAGCAAGGATCACATGTGGCTCCTTCCTTGTAAAGAACTGGGCTCAATGCTGCTGTCTCAAGTCCATATCCTGCTTTCACTACATCCTCGTACCCACATGCTCCTCCTGCCATGTTGTTCTCGGTATATTAATATATTAGAATGAAGTATGACTTTCTGGCCATGGTAACAGGGTTATTTTGCTAATGGAAAATGATACGATACACCTAAAATTTATAGGGTTATACCCATAAAAGAAGAAAGTTTAAAGAGATTAAATGTTACCGACGAATCACCCTTCATTGATAAACTAATGAAGTAATTAATAGTAAGAAAATTATTTGTATGCATGAATTCAAAAGCGTGAAGAGGTTAATTATCAAATTTTAAAAGTTGCTAATACTTAGCGAGGTTGAAAGATATATACCATATGTTGAAGAGCCTCCTTAGAAAGTGGCATAAGCTTGCTTCCAAGGACTGGGCCTAAAACGTGGCTGGGAAAGAGCGTCTACATGAGCATGATGAGGAAGACGATGAACAATGAGAATAAAAAGGGACACGTACAAAAGAGGCGAAGAGGGCTCGCAAAGGCAATGCCATATCGTAACGTTATAGATTGATTGAAGAGACGATATTGGCACAGCCTTTAGAGTAGGATCTTCGTTTTACTCTGAGGAATCTCTCTCTGGTTCGTCTTTTTGGTGCTTCCAGATTTTCTGCATATAAAATCATGCATGGCTTGAGCAATAACATACATGCATGGGAACGCAGATTTAGGTACGTACGTTGGTTATTTCGGTTGGTGAATTTTGTGTGTCGTTCTCACTGTTCCAGCTTTTTTCTCTTTGCCCCTCCTTAATTACCAAAACCACAACGGCCACTCACTCTCTTCCATTACCAACCTTAACAATTCATGGAATTGTCATCAAACGTTTTTTATTTCTATTATCGTGCTGAATAACTTTCATATGACGTTGTTATTATAATGGTTAAATGATTAAAACTAATCAGTTTACGTAATTAATATTATCTCATATATGTGATAGAAATTTTCATTTTAAACTGGTGATAATTATAATTTATATTCCCCGTCTTCTAGCTTGGAGATAACTATCGATTGTTCAATTTAGTTGGGGAAAAATCCTCCTTTAAGAGGTCTACAGGTGAGAGGATGGAGTAAAAGCTTGTAAATAAGAGGCTCGAATAAAAATTTTCATGTACTTTTATTTCGAATAAAAATATCCTTCATTTCATTCAATACCGTTTCTGTATTAATACCCACATACTTTTATAAATAAAATTTCACAAGTCTATAATTTAAAATTAACAAATATTAGAATAAAATTCAAAAAATCATACTTACATCAAGTTCTTTGCATCTATTCCATCAAGTTATCCAATCACATTTAATCATGTGTACTATTTTTTTAATGAGAATTTAAATTAAATGAAGATATTTAAAAAATTAGGACACATGGCAAAATAATATCAGAGAACTTGACAAGGTGGATGCAAAGAACTTAATCTAAATTTTCTCCAAATTTAAATTCAAACAAAATAAGATATAGAAATCTGTTTCAAGATTGAGATACTCTATAATAACCTGACTTAATTTTCTTAATTATCAATAATACATTATATTTTGGAAGCTGAAAAAATAATACTTAAAATTGAGCATAACACACATCATCAAATAAATATAGTTCACAGAGCTTTATTAGATAAAAGATGATTTGCTATTATTAACTTATTGCCCATTATTTCTTAATACATCATGAGGATTTTAGTTTGTATCCTACTTTATTCTTACCTCCCGTCTCCCGAGCTAGCCTTAAGTGGCTCACTTACCCATTATAAGTAGAGTCCACAACTCCGCATTAACGGAAAACTGCAGGGAAATACGAGACAAAGAAAGAAAGCAACGATTACTATCTGGATTTTGAACCACAAAAATCGGAAGCACTAATACTTTATTGAATGTAAAGAAATCACCAGACAAGAGTCTAATACTAGACCATCAGCATCAGATTGATTCAATAGATGTGTATGAGATTCTTGTATGCTTCCTCGTGATCTGAGAAATGATTAATTTCAGCCTGCACATGAAAATTCAAATCACCCATTATAACTGTATTCTATTTGCTTGTTGAATGTTGATGAGATTTATATGGCGGCCAATCAGCATGTAAACCCCCTTGTACATACCTTTCGAAGTGCTTTCCTTGCAGTAAGCAGCTTTTCACCAATTAATTCCTTAAAGATGTCATCATCTTTATCAAAAGTTTCAGAAAGTGCACTTGGCAACCTCTGAAGTTTATCCGGATAGTTCCCTGGATCTGTATCTGTTTTATGCAAAATATATATTGGAGGGAAAAGAATCTTAGATGCATATTTGGAATTCTGAAGATTATAAGGATCCCAATCATTATGGTAATCCGGTAAAATAACGAGAGAAAAAGAATAACAACTCATTGGAAACAAATCCAGAATCTTACCAACAGGTTCAGGAAGAGAAAGATGCCTACGAAGGCCATCAATTCCAGCAGCAACAGTAGCGGCCAAGCCTAGATGTGGATTTGCAGTAGCGTCGAATGATTTAATCTCAAAGTTACTGACTGGACCATCAGGAATCTCAGGCGGAGATGCAGCTCTCAGCGGCGCTTCTTTATTTTCATTTCCCCAGCACTTGAATGCACCGCTCCACGTATTGGGTTGCAGACGCTGGTAACTACAGGGGTCAAGTATCACAAAAACCAGATAATTAGTACTAAAGAAGGATAGAGAAGGTGCCAACTTTCTATGATTAATACAGATAATTAAATATATCATTGTAAGTTTTATCATGGAATCTGAAAGTTCAGAGGTTCAGGTCCCCATATTTAGACGATGCATGGAGTACTATTAGGAAGAGCTGCTATAAATACCCAAATTGAAGGAAGATGATGCAGAACTCCTGCCATGAATTCCTTTCCCATAGACGATATTCCATATTTGGACGATGCATCGGATGCCATAAATACGTTTTGACCATTCTGTGACAGGCTAATATGCACATGAGCTCCAGAGCCAATGTCATCCAAAAAGCACCTTCAATATTACAAGACAACGTTGTTATACACACGCAAAATATATATATATATATATATCTCTGAGCATTCACTTGAAGCAACCCAAGAGAGTTCATATAGTTAAAGTCATATAGAATTTCCACTCTTACTTTGGCATAAAAGTTGCCAGCAACCCATGCTTTCTTGCAATTGCCTTAATAACCTCACGAGTGTAGATTAACTCATCCGCAGCTACAGCAAATGCCGTATAGCTCTGAATCAATTCAAATTGACCTTTTCCGGCTTCTGCATGGACCTTAAATACATAGAAAGAGCGAAAAGAATTAGAAGATCAAGGGCCACTAATTACAACCTCAGCAGAGAAAACTGCAGAATGAAAACCTGGACTTTATTCGAGAATCAAGATGCATGCAAAATGACATCATTACAGTTCAGTCAACAATGGAAGATAATCAGAGATGTTAATTGAGATGATGTTCATTGTAAATGTGAGATGGTAAGCTCAAATTTCCTTCTTTTTTCCCTTGATAACTTTCAATAAATGATGCTATAAATTATTTCTTACCTGTTCCACAAAAATACAAAAGGAATGAAGAGCAGCAATGACTTCCTGAAATATGGGGGCTGTGGCATCAAATGCAGATGTGGAGGAGTAACGAGTCGAGTCAATTGGCATCCATTCTTCTTTCCCTTCCCTGAACAGTTTTTTTTTTAAATCACTTATTTAATAAATTGCCATGGTATAATTCAATCATTAGTCAGAAAAGAGTATTAATTTTAGTACCTAGTTACACTCTTCAAGAGATAAAATTCATTCTCAAACCCTGTATTCCCTGCCTGGAAACATAGGTCCACCCATTAAACACCAGCGTACCTCACAATAGACCGTGAAAACAAGTTAAGTGAGTTAAACAGGGGTTGTAGGTTAAATGGGCTAACTCATTTAAATCACCTTAATTTGGTGAGTTGAAAACCAAAACCTGACTCACCATACGGGTCAAATCAGCCAACCCACCTAACTCACGGACTGGCTCATTAACTTACCGGTTAAATGAGCCAGGTTTTAGAATCATACTCAAATATTTCTAAAGCAGGCCTCAACTCAACTCACCAAAGTTGTGAGTTAAATGGGTCGGCTCATCAAACTCAACTCGTTTTGACGTCTCTACCTCACCTCGCAAGCAAGACTAGCTTTAAACCATACCAAGTCAAATTCATTTTTCAGAATCTTTAAAACTCTTCTTAAGGCCTCCCTTGGGCAATATTCCCATGCTTCACCTGGTTTAGTTTGCAAATTACATAAAACCATTTCCTCTTGCTTTCTCCTGTCACAGGAGAGTTGCATCAGTTTAATAATTTAATTATGTATACTCAACGCAAAATATCAGAAAATCCCATCAAGAAAGAAACGGAGTACCAAGGAATTCTGCTTTTTGAAGACAAATCAGGCATTAGGGTTACTTCACCAACTGCATTCAACCCAGACCCTTCTACTGTTGTATCTAGAAAAGAAGGCATTGCTATGCAAGCACTTGCCATACCAACGCCACGCTCCTTAACAACATCATTGAAACGCTTTCCTGAAACAACCTGAAACAAAAATTCGCAGCATAAATAATAAAAATTCCAAGCAGAGTCAAAATTAACCTTTTCCATATCTGGGGGAAAAGTATTCCTCAATACTATAACAGATACTCATTCTGCTCATTAATGATCCTAGCGTCAATTGTTCATTGAACAATCAAGTGATATAAAAAGCAGCCTAGTAGCGAGGACCATGGACATATTCCTCATCAATTTGTTTTCCAGTTGTTAACATAATCATGAATTGCTTTCTCATATTACAATTGTAACCTTTCTAATTCAATAAGTAAACATTCTTCTGCAGTTTTCTCCTCAAGTTCCCAAATGAAAGGTTCCCGTGTAGGACAGGAACAAGAAAAGCATAGAAATAGGCTTGATGTAATCTCACACGGCATCTATGCTGTCCAGAAATATCGATCCACATGAGACGAACAAGTGACAATTCAGCCTCTAAGGCAATATTTGACTTTCGGGACAAGTTGTTGTGTGAAGTGATAGTACCAATGGCTGATTGAATCTTGTAAAAGTGGATTGCATTTTTTGCTAAGATGTCTTTAGCAGCTTCCACAGCCTCAGGAACTGAGAGATCACCATCAATGAATGCATCTTGTAAAACAGAGAAAACAACTTCACAAGACTTCTTTGCACCTGTAAAATTAAATTTCTTATTTTATTTCAATCAACTATGTTTTGCACTCAAATATTGTGGCAAGGCGGAGGTATGGGCAAGGTCTAGCAAGTTTCGGCATGGTCCGGGCAAGGTCTAGACAACTTTGGGCAAGGTCGGGCAAGGTCCGTGCACGTTTGGGCAGGGTCTGGGCAAGGTCGGGGTACGTTTGGGCAAGGCCAAGGCAAATTCTGGAAAAGTTCAGGCAAGTGTGGGCAAGGTGCGAGTAAATTTGGGTAAAGTCCACACAAGTTTATAACGGGCCATTTCTATGATTGACAGTGGTGGAAGCTAGGTGATATTATATATGACGTATTAATCTGCGAGACATGGTTTCGTGCAGGAGGAAATGCACTCACCATTTCTTTCACGAATAAATGCCAATTCATGGTGTGGCCAGCAACATTAAACTCGCTTCAAGCCCTGCATTGTCCACGTCCGGATTCGAGTTGGCGACCGGAGCATCTAGATCCGTGGATGTCCCTTCACCGTGGTCGGCCGATTTTGGGCTCGGACCGGATGCTCCGGTGGCCCGGGAAGTTTAACTGTGCCACCGGAGTTCGTGGCTCCAGTCAAGTTGAGTGCAATGGCAACGGAGGAGCCACACCAGCAACGTTGGCAGAAATTACGGTGCCGGCGAACGGTGGACAAGATTTATATGCCGTGAGTAATGTGGATGGGTTCAACTTGCCCATATCTTTTGCTCCACAAGGCGGCACCGGAGACTGCAAAGTGTCAAGCTGCAACGCGAACATCAACGCACAGTGACCAGCTGACCTAAAAGTAACAGGCTCTGATGGGAGCGTTATTGCATGCAAGAGTGCTTGCGTGGCCTTTGGCAAGCCTGACTATTGTTGCTCCGGCGAGTATAACTATCCAAATAAACGGTTAGAAGAATGTGAATGTGGGTTGAGGGCTAAGATCTTGGAGGAGCACCCGAAACATAAAAGGAGTGGGGTTGTTTCCTCATTTGTGTGAGAGCGCAAGTGCCCTCTCTTCTCACATGTTTCTGTCAATCTCTCTTTCTGATATGTGCATTTGCTATGTGTGACCGGATGGCGTGTGGTTACAGTAAAAACTCGGTTGTATCTCAGGGACGCCCAAAGACCATGATATTTAAATCCCACTGAAATATGTGGAAAAATATTAATTTAAAAACTAAAGAAATGATATGGAGTTGAAAAAAATTAGACATTATGGGCCTGCTTGGATAGGATTTTGAAAAAGGGCCTATGAAAAAAAGAGCTTATGAACAACTTATGGAAAAGGACTTTTGGAGAAGTGTTTATTGGAAAAAAGGACTTTTGAATAAATAGGTGTTTGGATAGTTATTTTTAGAATGATTTTTTATGGTGGTAAATTACCAAAAAGGGTATGATTTGATTTAAAGTAAGAGAGAGGAGGGAGGTAGAAAAAAGAAAAGAGAGAGGAGGGAGGGAAGATAGGAGAAAGGAGAGAGGGTGTAAGAAAAAGTAGGAGAGATGAGAGAGGGTTTAAGAAAAAATAGGGGCAAGATAGTAATTGGATAGTCCATAAGTGTTTTTACTGTTGAAAAAGCTATTTTAAATAGCTTATTCAAAACTATGGTTTTAAACTATGGTTTTGTCCAAAAGCACTTATGGACAAATAAGCCTGTTTGTTTTAAAATTTCTCCAAACCGAGGTTTGGGCCAAAAGCCCTTTTAAAACCGTGGTTTAGAGCTTTGCCAAACAGGCCCTATGACTTATTTATATACAGTGTAGCTCCTTATAAATTTGATACATAATATGAACTTTTAAAATTAAAATATTATATTAAAAAAATTAAAATAAATAGTTATATTTGTTCAAAATAACTTTTAGACCAAATTATAGTTTAAAACTATAGTTTTTGATAAGTTACTATAAATAGTTTTTGAAACAGTAAAAGAGTTTATGAATTACTTAATTACTATTTGACCTCTATTTTTCTGACTCTCTCTTCTCTTCTTCTTCTTCTCTCTCTTTTCTTTTATCAAAGAATAACATTTGCACTCTCACGGTCGGATGAGAAGATAAAGTTGCATCGGAGCTCTGGTAGTTCATCGCGTGAACTCTTATCCAGATCTGTGTTTGCGACAATGAAGAGTAGTAGACGATGAATAGCTGTAGGAAGAAAACGATTTGGTCGCCATAATCTGGAGAGGAGGAAGTGAAACTCAGACTGCATCTAGAAGAAGAGGGAAGAAGATGACTAAAAATGATAAAACACTTGACATAATGTTGATAAGTTTTTTTTTTATCTTATATATTTTTTAATAATTTACTAATTATAAAAGTCATTCTAATAATAATTATCTAAAAATTTATTTATAATTATTTTTTTTACATAAACTATTTTTTATAAGTTTTTTTCTAAATTTTTTTTAAATCCTATCCAAACATGCCAAAGACGACAAAAACCCGCCAAGAGAGCCAAGTATTAAATGTCCATATTGACAATTCTAGCCCCACGAAGCCTGTATATGCCGTACCTCACAAACCTTGAAACCACCTTTCATCATCAACTAGGGGTGTGCATAGGCAGAGTTAGGCAAGGTAACCCTTTTACTTGGTGCCCTGCTAAAAAAAAGTATGTGCTACATTTTACAGCCCGATGCCCAGTCTTACTCGATAAAAGCCTTAACTATGTCGGACTGGATATGCCTAAATAGTGATGTCCTGCTCATATTGTGAAAAAAATCTGCAATTATAAATTTCTAAAATAATATCATATTTATGTCTTAAAGATTTAAAAAATATTTATAATCAACTAACCATAAGGGGACAACAAGATAATAATTAAAATTTTGAAGTCCATTGTAATTAAAATGATTTTCAGTAATCAGTAGTCATCGTATTCTCTCTTCCAAACATAGTATCTAGAGAAAAAAAACTACGTTACATATTATAAAAGTAAATATATAATAGAATTTATAAGCTTTGAAATAGAAAATTACCTGCAAGCTAAATGACATTTTCTGTTTTATCAAAACTATCGAACTTTCGAAGCTTGTCAACTAAATCATTGATAGATTGGCCAATTTATAGCCAATTTTGTAACCCAAAGAACAGAACAAGAGAGAGGGATATAGCTACTGTTAGTCAGTTAGACCAGAATAAGAGAGAGGAAAATCATATAAGTACCCCACATATATCTAGTTAAAGTTGAATAAAGAAATCATTTCAGTTCCTTACTTCCTTTCTCTCTCGTGTGCTACTCTATAGTATATGTTAACATGTATGGTGCACTCCAACAAGTAAAAACAATAATAGATTAGAGCTAAGAAAAAAAGGCTTATAGAGGGCAAATAATAAAATTATTAGCAATATGAACACATTTGCAAGCTATTGATAATTTCATTTTACAAATTGGAGAATGCCGAAGCAACCTTTCTCTCTAATAATCCATGTGTATAAATCAATGCTTATGCTTTAGCTACCAGAAAATTTCATGAGATGACTCAAACAAGTCATCTGACAATGAGAAATAACGTTGTTTAATAATAATCCACAGTAATAACCTACATAGCCAATTTCATTGAGAATAATTTAAATCCAAATCAACAGCCATAACTAGTCAACTAGCGTACCATCGATCGAGACAAGGGGCAATGTATGAAGAATAGTACGAGACATGGTCTTCAAAGAGACAAAGCTTGAAAATTTACCATATTAAAAGAAGGCCTTACTCCCCTATTACTTTATTTTACAAAATTTACTAATATGAACCAAGTGACTTCATTAAAGTATAAACCCATTCTCCACTCCTTTATATAAAAATAAACATATGTCATTAAACAAATGTCACACCTTCTTTATCTTGTTCTGTAATAAAGATCTCACATTTATGCATCCCTTGTTATGTTGAAAACCACTTAATTGTGGGTTGTTATCCATTTCCATAGCATCAAATTGCTAGACACTTTACCAGAAAAAATTGCTCGACAAAAATCTATGAAACCAACATAAAATTGTATATATTTGGAGACCCCTGTCTAAAATGTTTACCTTTTTCCTTGCAGCCTGGTGGTCTCGGTGACTTGAATTACAGGATTTGCGTGCCAGACTCTGCAACACGATCATTGGTTAAGAGAAGAGAGTGGATCACCTTATTGAAAAATGACCAGGTAAAGCATATGATCTTACTACTTGCTCTAGTATTTATCAGTTACCATATTTCTCTTGTTCAAAAATTTAAAAAACCCTTGAAAACAATATAGCTCAAGATAGAGCTCACGGATGGTAATGTATTCAAAGGTTGGCAAGAAGGAGGCATATAATTTCCCCCCACGTACAAATACCATCCAAATTCAAAAGGTTACATTGGATTTGATCAGCCCTATATGAGAAAAAAGAGGCGTGCCCCAGCATGGAAAGTAATAAGATACATCTAAATGCTTTCATATGTGAATGAAACATTAAAGCAAACAGGTGGTAGGCTAACTACTGGAAGGGTAATGCAGGTGTGATCGAATTATATGGTTTGGGCAGGGAATGAAGCAAACTAAGTACGATAGAAGCAAACTAAGTACTACCTCTTTTCTCTCATGCTTACTCCCAAAATACCCTCAACTCCAACTCCATTCTTACTATACAGCTTATGCCTAGTTACTACCCGTAGGAGTTAGTTATTTTGGAAGACATCACCACTCACCCCATCCTTTTCCTTTTCATTTATATTATTTCTGCTATATATCTGAGTAACCGATGGCCTATTATCAAGATTGAGGAGGGATATAGTACCTAAAAAAGCACTCCGCGATTATAAGGAAATGTCAGTAAAGAGTGCGAAGAGGAAGCAAAACAGTCGCAAAGCCAAAACCAAGGATTCAGTCGCAAAACCGAGCTCTCTTTTCTTTGAATAATTTGTGCAAATGTGGCGCATGAGCGACTTGATCTATCGACCAAAAGAGGAGGTTTTGGCAGAGCTTGAGTGTGGGTAAAGTGCTGAACTGGAAGGCGGAACTGCAAAAGCAAAATCTTGAGTTCAGGGAGAGGAATTGATAGCCGATGGGAGAAAACAATGAACCTTGAGTGAAGCCCTCTTTCGTGCAATGTCTGAATGTCATAACTGAAGCATTAACTGATATAGTGATATGTGTGTATTATTAACTTAATTACCGGGCCGAGCTAAATAGGCAGGGCAGCAACCCCTGCTCGATGTTCAGCCTTGCTTGAACATTAGCCCTGCTCGAAATTGTCTATTTTTTTGGGCTATTTTTTACCGGGCCCGGGCAGGGCATTTACTCTCGCGGTCGGAGAAGAAGAGAAAGTTGCCGTCGAAGCTCTGGTAGTTCGCCTCGTGAACTCTTATCCAGATTTGTGTTTGCTGGCAATGAAAAGCAGAAGACGATGAATAGCTGTAGGAAGAAGACGATTTGGTCGCCATCGTCTGGAGAGGAGGAAGCGAAACTCAGACTGTGGCTAGAAGAAAAGGGAAGAAAATGACTAAAAATTATAGAACGCTGGACATAATGTTGATAAGTTTTTTTTTATCTTATATATTTTTTAATAATTTACTAATTATAAAAGTTATTATAATAATAATTATCTAAACCTTCATTTATTTATAATTATTTTTTTACATAAACTATTTTTTATAAGTTTTTTTTTAATTTTTTTTCATAATTTTGTTTTTTTAAATCATATCCAAACATGCTAAAGACGACAAAAACCCGCCGAGAGAGCCACGTATTAAATGTCCTTATTGACAATTCCAGCCCCACGAAGCCTGTATATACCATACCTCACAAACCTTGAAACCACCTATTATCATCAACATAGAAATTAAATGCTCCCAATGAATACCGAGTTGTTGTTGTATACCGAGTGGAAATTCCTTTTCTTATAATTACTATTAATTACTTTAATTTATTTTATTTAAAATATAATTATAATTATAAATTAATTTTTTAATTTTAAAAGAGTTAATAATAAAAAAATTAATAGAATTAAAAAAAATACTACCATTGCTATAAATTTTTTTTTTATAACTTCACAAATAATCATAATAAAAAATATAAAATTAACCTTTAAGTACTATTATAGTTAAAAAAATTAAACTCATTTTAAAAAAGATATCTATAGATTAATAAGAGTTTATATATGGTATAAAATAAAAATGAATGTTTGGCCAAAAAATAAAATAAAAATGAATCAATGCAAAATCAATCTATAATAATAGCAATAATCACAATAAATACAATGATCAAAATAAAATAAGAAATTATCATAAATAGGAAATCACTAATTGATCTTAACCCAATCACATATAATTAGTTAATTACATTAACATTAACAAATATCATTATTAATTATTGGATGCTACTCTAGGAACCCAAATCCTCCCCGTACACGTAATTTTTGTGTTTATGTAAAGCTGCACACACACACACACACACACACATATACACACACACCACTGTCATGCCCATATTCAATACCATTCAAGAGAGATATCGACCAGATCATGGCCGACAGAGCTCTTTTCTTCCAGTTTCTGCTGCTGCCGTTACTGTTACTCTTTCCAGGGGCTCGCTCTTCTTTAATTTCTTGTTTCTCGCTTCTCGCTTCAATCCTATACAATAATTCTTCCCATGTTCCTCGTTTCATTCCAAGCACAATTCAGAGTCTCTATTACACAGTCTGTGTCTTGAAGTAAGGAACATGTAAAGATTAATGCAGTATGTGATGGAAAAAAATCATGTATCATTTTGAGAAAATGAATGTAATGTAGTGGTTTTAAACATCTGTGTTGTAATTAATATGCAGGAGGGCATTGTGATGTGAAATTTCATTTTACGAACCAGTGCCCCTACACCATATGGCGAGCCGCCAGCAGAGACATGGGTGATGCGGAGCCAGAACTTCCACCGGACGTCGAAACATTTTACAACATGGACGATCGCTGGAGCGGCTCCATCTGGGTTCGGACCCAGTGCTCCAACAACGCCTCCTTCTACTTCTCATGCCAAACCGGGGATTGCGGCACCGGTAAACTGTTTTGTGCGGGGCCCCCACCCGCTTACCCGGTCACTCTACTCCACTTCGACATCAACAACCTCGTTTCCTACGAAGTGAGTTTAGTCCACGGGCAGAACATGTAAGTCCGGATCCAACCCAATGGAGGGACACTGGTGGAAGGATCCGGGCCGTGCCCGGTGGTGGACTGCGCCAGAGATCTTAAGGACTTGTGCCCGTCATTTTTGGTTGCGGCGAATAAGGAGGGCCGATATGTGGGATGTTACAGTTCGTGCGATAAGTTGAAGGAGCCCAAATATTGCTGCGGCGATAACAGTTGCCAGCCTGATGAGTACTCCAAGGGGAACAAGGAACTGTGTAGTGTGGCCCACACGTATCCTGGTGATCGTAACCCTCCCAAGTATCAATGTAAAGGGGCAGATAGTTATGACATCACCTTTTGTCCTGTATAGGTATTCTCGTAATAATTATTACCTCTAATACTAAAATATAAAATATATTTTATATTTAAAATTAAGATTATTGATTAACTTAAAATTTCTTCAATTTTAACTTTAAAAAGTATTCACTAAAATGATAAGTATCTTTAACTTGTCAAATTTAAACCTTCTAAAATTTTTATTTAAACAATTTATATATAATTTTTTATTTTTTAATTTAAAAAAATATTTAATGTGTATAAAATCTAAAATAAATATAATCTCTTAACTATTATTATTTTTAAAAAATATTTTTTTTTATTTAAAAAATATCAATTAAAAAAATAAATTTAGATTATCAGATTAAATCTAAACGATTATTAACTCAAATACGAGTTAAGTGTACTGGTCGTTTTAAGTGAAATGGGGTCCTCTTGACTTTAATGTAGCCTGTGGTAGGATCAATAATTAATATTAATAAATGAAAAAAAGTATTCGCTGTGTCATAAAACAGAGGAGAATATTAAAAAAATACAGTAAATAAAGAATGCGTAATTACATCAATCATCATCCATAGCGTCGCATAGTACATTTAATTGTAAATCGTCCACCGTATAAAGACCCAGTTAAGAGTCATAATAACACATGGTAGATAAAAATATTAATCTATATAATAGTACAATATTATATTTTTTGTCTGTATGATTGCACGAGGTTAGTAAACTCAGAAAAACAACGTATTACATTAGAAGTAGGAGTTGGCATCAAACTCCAGGTCGTGAACCCATCTGAAGAGGTTGATAAATTTTGAAACAGTTGTTGCCACGTCTTGCAAGCTATGTCAGAGCATAGGATTGCTCTGTTCCAATTACTAATCCTAACAATGTAGCATGAAGCAGTGCACGAAAAATATCTGTACTCCTGCGCTGCAATATCATTGGGTGGTCCGTCGAACGTCTCTAGGTCTTCTGTTGAGTTTTGTTGGGTCTTTTGTAGAGTGTCACTAGTCTGCTGGTGGTCTTCCTGGAGCGTCACTGGTCTATCGTGTTTGGAAGAATAAAGACAAAGAAGGAGAGAAGGCAGATGGGGAGAAAAAAAAAGAAAGGAGACAAATTAAGGGAAAGTCATCTAGAAGTAAAGACATGGTGACTGAGAAGTAAGAGGAAGAAAATTAACAGTGACATAATATTATTTATTTATTTTTATATTATATTTTTTTGATAATTTATTAATCATAAAAATTATTCTAATAATAATTATCTAAACACTTATTTATTTAGATTTATTTTTTTTATAATTTTTCTCTATAAAATTTTATTTAAAATCACTTTTAAATATTTTTTTTTAAATCAATCAAACTAGTCCATAGCAATACATAGTTGGAATGGCTTTTTAACCTCAAAAATTAGGTTGAAACCCCAAAAAGAAAGTTAGAGCTCAAGGAGAAGGCTTTCATCAATTGAAGTCTTTCCGATTCAAGTTTTATTTACTCTATCTATGAATCCTTGGTGTTTATTGGAAACAAAGGTATGTTCGTGGAACGTTGTCAAAACTGAAAAAATCTTGGGGAGTGATATAGAGTTTTTTTTATGTGCTTATATCCAACATTATATTTATATGTAAACATGCACACCTACACATACTTAGTAAAGAATCTTAAAACAACAATAAAATTATTGGCTATCCCTCCCCCCAAAAAAGTCAAAGTAACTCATCTGGCTATAAAAAAGATATCCTCAATCTCAAGTTTCAACTAACAATGCCTGCACCACCACCCAGTGTGTATTAGCCGGAGGAATCTCCTTTACAAAACCTGCGCCTCGCTAATGCCTGAATTATATTTGATATTCGCAATTTAGCAACTATGCAGGACATTAAAAAATAAAAAAGGAAAGAAAAATCGTTTTTAATTTATCAGACGAATAAAAGGAGAAAAATAGTTTCAGTTGGGAAACCTCAGCTGTGGTCTTTGTACCATGTTGTGGATGTGGGTAGGTCGGTAGCGGGAGATTTCAGCGGGACAATTCCGCTTGGCGCTCTGAATGTATAAAACAAATGAGATTAGTATTTAGGATAACCATAAAAGTGCGAATTTTAAATTTAAGTTGTCTTCGAATGTTTGATGTTTTCAATTGCCACATTATATTCTCATTGATCAAACTCTCTATTTCTGGTCTAGGGTTCCTCTGTTCTCTTTAAGATTTTTTTTGAACGTCTCTGTCTCTACTGATACTTCCATTGGGAGAAATGGCAAAGAAGAGACCATTGGGAGCAATGGCAAAGAAGAGAAGGACGCCTGAGAAGAAGGATTGTATCCCAAAACATTCTCAACAGCGTAGAAGCTCACCACCAAAACGCCGCACTGATTTCTCTGTGTTTATGCGCAGTCCTGCTTGTCTTTCCAACCCAGGTTGCTTCCTCTCTTTGATTTTATGTCTGTTCTCGATACTCATACCACATTATGTGATTAACGGCTATGATTCTTGATCCGTCGAATCGCCTAATCACTATTAAATATGTTCTGATTTTAAATTCGATTATGTTGACCACCATAGGGATTGGATTTATTATCAACAATTCAATTGATAACTGAATTTCCTTTTAATTGGGATAAAAATCTAAAACTTTCAGTTCCTGCTGATTATTGAGGATTATCACGGTTTATGTTATTTTTTATAATACATGGGTTTTTGTCTTCCTTTGCTTCTACGTATACGCTGCATACCCAGCCGAAACCTCTGAGCTTTGAGCTTCTATCTACAGCTTAGATCCAATTTGCTTCTTTTTGTTAGCTATGGATTATTGATGAACAGCTAGTACTGTCATGTGATTGTAAAATACTGTATATTGAGTTGTCGGAGTAATGTTTGTGCCATTTGTAGAATCCATCTAATAAAACGTAAATAATCAATCTTCACTCTTATTGTAACCATTATATGATCCTGAGTTGACATTATAAAATGTACTCTTACTCCTTTATTAGTCAAAGGGAGTATGGCTGCTCGTTAGCTTCATGGCATTACCGTATGACTTCTCTTTCTGAATGTCTTGATGATAGTTTTAAAACGTTGATGCATTTATTCAATAATTTTTTTTTTCAAGCTTCCTTGGTTAAACAAGGAGAAGCAATGCGGGTTAAGTCTGAAAAATTGCATAAGTTGAATTTTTCGGCAACTGTCATGTTGCCGATATCACACTAAATGGTTCAGCAGATTCCAGAGTAATTAATAGTACGACCATTTTAATGCTCTAGTGATGGAGTATTTATATGCAGGGTGAGAAGCATCAATAGGGCTTTCAGTTTATAGATAAGTTATAATGACCTTCAATAACTTTTTGTCTTTGATTAATTTGTACATAAGAACTAAACACGGATCATTGCCTGTAGCACTAATGCGTCTTTTGTCTTCAGATCATTGAATTTTGTCAAAAACCATGTTTAACCTTTATTTTGTGCAACATATTTTGCAGTTTCTTCACATGGTTCATCTTCTGGAGAAGTTAGATCAGACAGTGTCTCCGCAAACAGTTTACATGAGGATAGAATGAAAGAAGAACAATTCCTTGAAGGCACACTTGTTAAATGCAGTGGTTCCCATGGGGATGAAAATCTTGACGCTCCAGTAACTGAAGTTGAATCAGTTACCCGAGATGAGGCCCTTGACCTTGGCAGCAATAAGTATGTTTTGGATGGCCTTTCCTCATGGCTGCGTGAATATATACAAAACATTTCATCTCTCTCTCTCTGTTTCTCTCATTATATTTATTAACAATTTATTGCAGGGATGGTCAACGAGGAAAAAATAACACACTCAAGGTATCAGAATCCACGTCACAGGAGTCACCTGTTACTGGCCGCAATTGTATTACTATAACCCCAGGGAGTGTTGTGTGGGCAAAATCATCATGTCAAGTGTGGTGGCCTGCGGAGGTATGTACTCTTGTATCCTGCCATGCTACTTGTTTTCTACTGCTATTTACTGCATGCTTGTCATATATTGAAATAAGTTACATATTTCGAAGCAAATGAAAAGGTAGGATTTCTAAGCCTGTGGACTATATGACAGTGAAGTGCTTATTGAGTCTTGCAAAGATATGATCCATGGCAAAATTTTTTTGTCTGATTTGATTAGTATTTGTAGCCTACATTTGATATCTCATGCAAAAGGATTATATGTTGAGCGTACCTTCAACATTTAGCAAGCTTAAATACATGCACTTTTCTGCTTCCCAAAATTTAGTGGGATTGTTTTTTTTAAAAAAAGAAAAGGGCACGGGGAGGTTACATACTTGCATGTACTTATATATTCAATTGGAGAAACAGGCAGGCAAAAAAGGGGAAAAAACATGATTGAGTGGCTTTTGGAACAGGTGAATTCATTTTTATTTTTGGTGTTCAACTGTTCAAGTCTCATCTTATTTATTTCTCTATTTTATCCTTTTTAAATATGTTGAAGTGATACATCTTAATTTTAGTTAATATTGATATATTTAGGTAGCTATGAGTCATGATGAACTTCCTACTTTGTTTCTTCTTTGATTTGTTCTAGTGCTCCATCCCTGTCTTCTTTCTTTTGTGGATTTGTGAGGCATGCCTCCTTTTGGGAAATGCAGAAGTTATATTTCATATATTAGATCTGTTCTTGTCTCTGTAGATCTTAAGTTCTTCGTTTGAACTGAAAGAAGTTCTTAAGTCATTAAATTTGGCAATTTGCAAGTATTGAAGTTTGAGCTTTTTATGCCATGTCATATTTCATATGATATAGTTTTTTCTTCTGCCAGATTGGTCATTATAGTGTTGAATCATGCAAGATCTATTCTCAGTTTGCCAGAGTAAAAATATTATATTTCATTGAATTCAAACCTAGTTACTGATTACCTATTTAAGATCTCTCCATACGAATATCTCATAGATGTATATTTTCCTTGGCTTCTTTAGGTTGCATCTGATCTAACTTACTGTTAACATCAGTCGATATCATGAATTAGTTTATGGCATAGGAGAGGCGAGGTGCTGATATTTCAACGCCTCTTGTTTTTTGCCCCGGCCTTATAATGTTTATGTTTATTTTACAAATATTATTTCAGATCATGGAAGAAAGACCCACCTTAGCGGGCCAGGCCTGTGATGGACATGTCTTAGTGCAGTTTTATGGGAATCAACCCTGGTATTGTAGCTTACTTTCACTATAATGCGAGTTTCATGGATGTGCCTAACATGTTTAAAGACTGAGTTAAATATTACTTTGTTGCTTATAGTGCTTGGATTGATCCAGTGACAGATCTTTCAGCATTTGAGGATGTGAGTTTTGGTTCTTTTTCCTACTGTTCTGTCTCGTATGGACGCTTATTATTGTTCTCAAGTCCTTCTTTGGATATTGCATTTTGAAAACACGTTGCTGGAACTGAATCCTGGAGAGAGGACTAATAAGAACCTCATCTCAACCCTAAAATAAAAGTCATCCCACTGCCACCCACAGTTGTTGCCAGGCCGCATGTATTTCATGAGGCATTTTGTGGACCATTGAAATTGTCTTGTAGAGAAGCTAGTAATTTTCACTATTCGGATCCTTTTACCCTACTTTGTCTTTTGTTTCCCCGATTTCTGACCTGTAGAGAAGAGGGGTTGTTGGAGAAATAGTACCTTGGTTTTTCAGCATGGGACATGGTTCTACCTCCTTTGTTTCTCTTAATCAGTGTTTATCAATATCTGATGTCTGTGCTGTTTTTTCTTTGGTTACAGTCTTTTGAAGAAAGGAGCAGTAATCCTGCAAAAGATTTCCAAGATGCTCTAAAACAAGTATGTTAATATAAAGCAGTTCTGAATGCCCTGACTTGAGTATATTTTGTAATTTTAACCTATAGAATTTTGTGTTTCATTTGTCTTCTTATTTTACTGTAGGCTTTGCAGAGGAAGGAACAACTTAGTTCATGCAGAAAGTTAAGTCCCCAAAGGACTGTTCGCCCGGATGTGCAAGATCACTCATGTGGTATCAAATTTGCTTTTTACTCCAGATTAAGTTTTATGGAATGAGTGATACAGCTGCATGCATCAACACAGTAAAAAAGAAAAAAAGTAGAATCACTTTCATTCCGTGAGTTAATGAAATTACTGTATTAGCCTGAAAATATGGGACCATTTAGCACCTAGCCATCTCTAAAAGTAATATGTTTATTTGAAAGTTATGGCTGCCATTAATGAAGCTCTAATGCAGTCCTTTTGTTTATCGAGATCAGAAAAATGGACTTCATCAGCCTCAAGCAAAACAATGGATGATTTAAAGGAGAGAGGAAGGGGTAAAAGAGAACGCAAGCGCAAACTTCATTTTGATGTAAGTTTCTACCCAGTTTTTGGCATGGCTTTTACTTTTGAGTTTTTAGCTGGACTTTATCTGTTAAGTGCTTAGATAATGAAATTATTTTGTAGGAGGTGGCATCTCCTCCGAAATCAGAAAGAAAGGCTCGCCGGTTGAAGATAATGCGGTACCTGGGCCTTATTGCTCCGGTTGGTTCTCCTTATTGAACCGGACTGTGCCACTAATGTAAATATAACGTTCTCGGCCCTTGCTTCTCTACTGGGCCCCCCTTTTTGACTACGATGGTGACTAATGTATATTTCAAAGAGTTTCATTCTTTTGAATTTCACTCTCTGACATTGCACAGCGTTTTCAGGATTACTTGGCGTTATTTAACCTTTTTCTGTAAAATCCATTTTTGATTGCTTCATTTCTCATAGTGAAATAACTGTTTTAAATTCAAATCGCATAGTTGCATTTTAATCATTGCAGTGGAGTTAACGGTCATTGTAGCGGTAAGGATAGTAATGGAATGGAATGATCACTTTAAATTGATTTCGTATAATATAAAAACATGATAGAATGAATTTTTTTTAGACAAAATTACAAATTATAAAAAATAAAACTATTTCAATATCCAACATTAATTTAATTTTTTAATATAAAATTTGAAAATTTTGTATTAATTTTTCAATACTGCAATTAATCAGTTAATATATCAACTAATCAATCAATAAGTTAAATGTAACCAACAATCAATCCGCTCAGTTTTAAGTCGATCCGCAAATTAATTTTATTCTCTATTGGCAATGAAATAAAATTCCTTATTTTGTTTGCAAATTTGACTTTAAAGTCTAAAGTATAAGTTTATTTTTGTTAATAATATTTTTTGGTATAATAATTTTTTTAAAAAAAATTAGATTTACTCACGATTTAAAAGTATAGTAAAATCTCTTTTTTTCTTAAATAATATTAATATCGGACAGGACAAGTCATCTATTACCTTCAGATATAAATTTAGACATTTAAAAATTAAGATATCTTTTTAAATATTATGATTAAAATTATAATAAAATAATATTTTTTATAAATTTAACACGCTCTAAATATACGTGTATATATACGTGTATGAATTAATTAATAAATCAGTGGCATCAATCTGAACAGTGTGTTGGCTTGAAAAAAGGAAAGTCTGAACAGTGCAAGCAAATGAATCAATCCAAGTAAGGTACAAAAAATAATCCATCAATAATACTCAAATTAATCTGTCAACAACTATTGTCTATATAATTACTGCAATACATAAATAAGGTTCTTTGAAATGTTAGACTATTTTTTAGGTATTCTAATTAAAGCTTTCTATTTTAGTTCTTTTTTCCCTATTTTTCTCCATTCATTGTTATTTATTTTAATGTTGTATACTTATACTTAGATTTTACTAGATTTCATTTCGATGGGTTAATTAGGTTTCTTTTATGTATCTTTTTATCTTATATAATAATAAACTTATTTATTTTATAAAAAAGAAAAAAATGAATTGAAGTTAAAAAATTAATTAATTCATCTTTACAGCTGGCTTATCAATCAATATAGCTGGCTTATCAATCAAGTAATTAGTCAGTTAACTGCCACAGCTGGCGGGTCACTCAATTAATCCATCAGGATATTAACCAATTATTACTACAGTAATGCACAAACATGGTACAGCTGTAATTAATCGATCAACGTATAAAGGAATTATTACGGCAGTAAGGCGGCAACGATACATACAGCAGTAATTAATCAATCAACATATAAATCAATAATTACGGCGATAGTAAGTCATGCACAAACCAAGAATACTAGGATCCTCTCCCCACAGTACTATAAAGAATCCTCTCCCCAACAAAGACGGTGGTGGGATCGTGGGAAGAAAGGTAGGTGGCTACACAAAAATCTCATACACAACCTGAGGCAAGATACCAGACAAACTACGCACTTGCGTCTTTGTGAACGGGGAAAAAAGGAAGGTGGCGTTCTTTGGTCTGTGTCGGGTTGCTTATGTTGTCCGCGGTTCTGCTTCCCCTGTGATTTGAATTTTTTGCAGTTCTTCCATGGCTTCTGGAAGTTCAATTGCTGCTCCTGGTACATTCTTCTTCTGCAATTGTGATATTTGGCTACTCTTTGTGGTCATCGATCTCATAGCTTCGCTTTGCTGCAGAGGCCGTCCAGGTGCTGTTGTCGTCACTAGCAGATGATTCTTCCACTGTCAGGGAGGCCTCCATGGCCTCTCTCAAGGACATTGCAGCCCTGTGATTATCTATCTACTAACACTGGTTTCCTCATTTATTCATCACGAAACTTAACTGAATAGTGGGTCTAATGTTCTTGTAGGAATCCTCTTTTAGTTCTCGAGTGCTGTGCAGTCGTTTCACGAGGAGGACGTCGGGTACTTATGCTTTTCCATTCACTAGATGATTAATTCCTCGGTAATTTGGAGTGTTGAATATTTTGTTGTTGGAATATTTTTTAGCGATTCGGAAACATGGCCGGTGTTTTCCAAGTGATGGCATTTGGAGTTCGCTCCCTGGACAAAAGAGAAGTCGACGATTCTTTCATGGCAAAGCTCGCTAAGATTGCTACAGCTGAAATGATATCCTCAAAGGTAATTTGTGTTATCATGCGGGACGATGCGTATATTACTGCAGTAATGGCTTTTTAACCTGGACTATGGGACATATTTTTGCTCTTCATTGAATGGTAAATACTATGCTCTTTATTTAATCAGTCCATGCTGTGGGAGAGAATTAGGCAATCGGCGATCAGTTATTGGGTGGTAGTGGTGGTTTGCAGGGGACTTTCCTAAGAAAATGTCACTTGTATAATCCAGTCTCATGACTTGCGAAAAACACTTTTGAAAGAATTATTAATGATTTGCTCTGAATTCGTTGCTCTGAATGATTAATATTCTTGTAAAATCCTTAATTTCCTATTTTTTGAAGACAGAAATCCCTCTTCTGTCCAATTTTTAATCCCAGATTCAATTCACAAGGCATCATATTCCAGATTGAATGATTGCATTTCTAATTTGTCCTAGATTTTTAATTTCCGTATGAAGCCCGTAATTAATTATGCACTGAAGATTGAAATTCTTCACTTAGCTAGCCAAATTCCAAAATTTGATACATGTAATACTACCTTCCCCAAATTTTGCACCTTAATAAACTCTTGAATTTTGCCCTTAATTTCCATCTAAACTCTTCTATGAAATATTTGATTTTGTTCAAAGTGTTGGAAATTAGTTTTTATAAAGAGCAAGTTTGACTGAAGCAGGAGATTTTAGGATGAAATTTGGATAAATTGGGGGTATCTGCAAGTTTCATGCTACACACACGTTATTTTGTAAAGAGTTAAGACAATGATATTACAGGTTACCAAAGTGCCAACAATTTAAACCTCAGACCACTTGATTGTTAATCTACAAGGTACCAGAGTAAAATCAAGCCAAACTTGGATTCCAAGCTTTATTTTACTTGATTATGACTATTTCTGTTATTGTTATCGTCACTGTTATTTTGTTTTGTGGTTTGGGTGGGAGAGTGAAGTGCTTTGCTATTGTGATTGGTGAAGCGTAACTTTAGAATCTTCAAATAGAGACTCATTCTGCCTCATGTTTTCTGGGATAGGTTTTTTTTTCTTGGCTTCCTTGGTTCATCCTAACTGGCACTAATTGGTTTGATTTTGTACTTTCCACATAATACATTTTGGTTGTTAAGTTGGCGCGTGTATGAGTTGTATATGATTACCAATGGTCGGAAGTCCTGACACTTTTGATACTTGGGTTGATGAACTTTTATCCGGTAATAAACTTTTTTGACACTTTTTTGTTCCCTCATGGGGATATGAATTTTCTATACAAATCTCTGGAACTCTGATGAGATTCTTACTTGGACATTATTTTCTTGGTATTTTGTTCTTTCTGGACTGTGCAGTTAATGACTTCATTAGATGCTGCATGTTGCTTATGCCTTATGGTCAACTGGTACTCATGAGTTCTTTAATTCATGGCGACTGTTCTTCTGCAGGAAATCAATTCAGATTGGCAACGATCAGCATCAGGTCTACTTGTTGCAATTGGTTCACATTTACCAGACCTAGTGAGTTTTATGGAATGGCTGGAGGTAGACAAGTATGACAAGCCAAATGAAAAATATTACCAAGATTAAGCATCCCTATCTCTCGGAATATTAGCTCAAGAAATCCCATAGAGAAATAGCTGGGTTTATTATGAATTCAGTCAATAGCTTTCTTTTTGGGAATTAAAATTCTATATTTTATTTACACTTTGCAGTGCTCAAATACTATCTCCCCTTTTGCTTCTCGGTTTCACCTTCATTGAGAGTAGTTGTGGCTTCTATACATTTAAACCATTCATTTATCCTCACTTCTTGTTTTTCTGGATTTTAAGCTAACTTAATCTGTCTCAATCTCTTGTTTGAATTGGTATTGCAGATGATGGAAGAAATTTTTCTACATTTATCTGGGCCAAATTCAGCATTACTGGCTATGGTCCAAATACTTGCAAAATTTGCTTCTACTGATCGTAAGTAATCAAAATTTTCTTTGTGATTTAATCTCCATGATCATCTTATTTTTCTTTAGTATGTTGATTTTTTGGGTGGTGGAATTAGCCTTGTGGTAAGTTCTGATGTTTATCACATTGGAAAAACTATTTTTTGGTCAGATGCTCTAAAAAAACTTATCTGAATGTTTCTTAATCATTTGATACAGTGATGAAAAGTCTCAAAAAAAAAAAAGAAATAAGGGAAATTCCCAAATGCATGACGTGCATCTGCCAATAGAAAATGTAGCTCAGGAGTAGCTTAACCTTCAGTTTGAATTAGTCCCTTGTTTAGTCTTTGATTTGAACTTTAAACTTCACTATTCTGTTTTACATGGGAAAATCTTTAAAGTTAATTATACTGTAGCAATTGATTTAAAATGGATTCCGATGTTGTTAGCAGTGTTGTTGAAGATTCTGCTTCGGGTGGGTAATAGGACTGAGAAGAGTATGTAGGCCTTCTTGTTGTTTTGAGCTGGTGAGAGTAAGAGAGTGAAGTGACCACTTAATTAGTTGGGAGGTTTGTTGCAGGTCAGTGGATTATGAAAGGTTGGGGGTTATGTGTAATTTGTTATCTAAAATGATATTCTAAAAGCATCTTCTTGCATTGTGAAGTGGCTTGGCATATCTGGAATAGGCTGGTCGTTATGTTTATGAGAATTGGGCTTGCCTGGCTCATAATTTGGGTCTTTTCTAGCCATCAAGTTTACAGGTCTTGGGGAGACAAAAGGAGCACAAAGTTCTGTTCAGTTTTGGCACGCTTGTGGTGTCTTTGGTTGGAATGCAATACAAGAATGTTTAGTTAAAAAATTCATCTGAGAAATCTTTGGGAGAGGATTATCATTATGTCTTCTTCATGGGTTTGACGAATGATTTCTTCCCCCTTTGTGAATCTTCAAAGGGATAAGATACTCATCTGCAATGGAGCTTACTTTGTATTCTTTTATTTTGAGAAGGATCTCTTGGCCTCTGCTTTTGTATCTTTGTCTATTATCTCTCTTACCTATGCGTTGTTTTTTGTCTTCTTCATTAAAAAAATCTTTGTTGGATATGCAAAGATGTATGGTCTTGGTTCATCTTGCCTTAGGAGGATATCCTTTCATTCTTTCATGTAATTCCTATCTAAACATTTTATGCTTTTGTTAAAAATAAATCCTGATGTGATTCCTTCCCTTTAAATCTGGTACAGCACTGCAGTTTATTCCTCGGTGGAAAGGTGTACTTTCGCGAATTCTGCCAATTCTTGGAAATGTGAGAGATGTGCACCGGCCAATTTTTGCTAATGGTGTGATTTTTGTTTTGATGGACATGTGATGTTATTTCAACTGCAGTTAGGCAGTATTTAGGCAATATCAGTTATACATTTCTTTGAAGCAAGCATGAAGTGTCTTGAAAACGTTTTGCTCGAGAATATATTAATACTATCCAGCCTTATCAAATAGTTTGGTTTGAACAATAGGATCTCCTTTATTGAACTGCTGTTTAACACATTATGGCAATGAAATGGAATGAGCTCATAAAATCCTGTATAAGATTATTATAGTTTATTCTATTTATATCATTTTTGCCATACCATGCACAAAGAGCCTGTTGCACTTTTCTTCTTGCAAACCTCTATGTTGCCATAAATGGTCTTGTAGGCATGAGGCTGCAGATTATGACTTTTTTCCACTAGTTGTAGATCAAATTCTTCTTGCCTTCCTTACTATAATGCTGTTGGCTTGACTAATATTAGCATGCTGATTGTTATATTAATTATTCTTTGCAGCATTTAAGTGTTGGTGTCAAGCTGCTTGGCAATATAGTATGGATTTTCCTTCACATTCACCCCTTGATGTAGATGTCATGTGAGATATGATACATGGTCTTTGTTTTTCTAATTACCCACATTGCTTTTTCTTATTGCCTTTCTAATGGGTATATGAATGTAGTGCAGGTCATTTTTAAATTCTGCTTTTGAGCTTTTTCTTAGAGTTTGGTCAACTTCACGGGATCTAAAGGTTTGGGACTAATTGTCGTATTTTTATTTGTATTATTAGTTATTAATCTTAGTCTCTCTTTCTTCCTAGTTTCACGGTTAGGATGGTGCAATTTTTTTAAAGTTCATCGCCCATTTGCATTCTTTTTATTTGGGTAACCATCCAATATATAGAATGTTAAAAAGATTTTGCTTCTTAAGAGATACTCATGTACCATAATTAATGTTATATGCAACTTAGGTCAATAAATTTTTTATTGCCGAATAGTGTTGTACAAAAAGCACCTACAAATAACCTGAGAGTATGACTAATTCCGGTAATTCAAAATACACATATGAACTGTTTTATCAAAGCTACTTGTCATAATTCTGAGCTATGGTTCTGTAGTTTCAAGCACAAACAGTGTTTTTGTTCATTTATTAACCACATTTTTTAACATATTGTTTACGTTATGTATTTGCCTTATTGTAATACATTTTAATAATTTTTTTTGGCATATTGTATCTAGGTTCGTGTGGCATCTGTGGAAGCCCTGGGTCAGATGGTTGGTCTCATAACACGCAACCTACTAAAGGCTGCTTTACCAAGGCTTATTCCAACTATATTGGATTTGTATGATTGTTTGCTTATTGTTTCAATCTTCATTTCAACCATTGCATGCGGTTTTTTGTAAACTTTGTGAATATTAATTAAAGAATTTCCCCCTTGCATAGCTGAGAGCATTCTCGTACTAGGCAGATGTATTCAAAATGTTAACAATGATTTAATCGTATATTGTTCTCCTCCTTTCTACTCAGATACAAAAAGGATCAAGAAATTGCTTTTCTGGCAACATGCAGTCTTCACAGCCTTTTAAATGCCTCTCTTCTGTCTGAAAGTGGTCCTCCTATGATTGATTTTGAGGTAATTCATACAATGGCATGCTTTTGAACATTGCTGATGGGTTGAGTACATTCGTCCTCAGTTTTTGTGCCACTGGATATTTTAACTTCAAATATTTCTATGCGATTCATTTTAATATTTGATGAATGTTTGGGAGGATGATCACTTTTCTTTAGTTTAATCATTGATCACTTTATATTTCTGTATATTTTCATTGGAGTCATTAGGATAGAGTACATTGTTGTTGTTTGGAAACCTTTGGTCCTGGCATAAAGGTCTTTCAGGCGGTTTTTTTGATATTGGTAACAGAAATATGTGTACACATGATGAGAGATATTTATTTATTAGTTTGCTTTATGACTTGCTTTCCTGTATTGTGAATGAATGGCATAATACTCATAGCAAATGCTAGATTGATCAGAGCAAAGCTAGTTTTGAAACATTTTTTAGTAAAGCCCCCCTGAACTGAAATATTTATTCAGTTGAATTCTTCCCTCATGCAACCATATTGCGAGAACTCCATAAATGTAGCTAATGTAATTTATCTTCTTCTTTTCTTATAAGTAATTGCTTTTTATATTATCCTGCAATAATTAGTTCATTATGAATTCATTTTTATGAAATTGAAAATTTACTATTATTATTAATAAAGAAGAAAAAAGATGATAGGGGGATGAAGTATACTCATTGGTGTGGGTTTGCAGGACCTACCACCTATACTTTCAACACTTCTCCTGGAGATTTGTATCAATACCGATGGCAAAGAACAAGTGGGACTGAGGGTATGTCGTACGTTTCTTTTGCTTGGAATAATTTTCATGTGGTATCTTAAGTTCCTCTTGTTAAATTCTATATTCGTTCATTTTATTCCCGATATAATTTTTTAGATCTCTTGAATATTTTGGGACTTTGATAGGTTTTCCCTATCTAAGAACTAACAGCAGAGTGAGCATAAGTGGCGGTGGGAATTCGGGAGAATTCAGTCACTTCATTAAACAAGGGAAATATTTGTACAACTCATACAACACAACCCACAACCCATGTGTCCTAACACATCATAACAAAGGATGGGTCATATTATTCCTTTGCTTAATACACTACACATTGCAGATTACACAAAATGACTGTGATACAGATGAAGATTCTGGATTACAGTGTCAGACAAGAGTTACTCCACCTCAACCCCTATGCAACAAAAAACCTTACCACCACCATTAAGGTCCTTGCAAATCATAGGTGATCAATATAGCACGACCGAGAAGAATTCAAAACAAATTAGAAATATAAAAGACTTTAGAGAGGCCATTTCCTGCCTTGTCTCTGCTGGATTCCAGCTCCAATTGGAGGAGTTTTGAATAGTCTTTTTTGCTTGGTGACTTTTGTTCTTCCCCTTTCTATTTCATTTAAAATAAAGACGATACTGTCCATGTCCAGTAAGTTTGTGTTGCTATTAGTGTGTTCTTGCACCACATGCTTGTGTGAAAAGTAGGTGAGCTGAACTTTTGCAGGGATGTTCTTTATTTGCACAAGGTTTCTGTATTTTCCAAGAGCATATTAGTAACTTTAGTCGACTCTACTTTCTCTTAGCCCTGTGCTGACTTTACCAATATTTTTCTTTTCAAATAAATTCTCTTCAATGAGGTTCTTTTGATGTGTATTTCAGACATATAATGAGGTTCAGCATTGCTTTCTTACAGTTGGCTTCATGTATCCAGATGATTTATTTGTATTCCTGATAAATGTGAGTTCCTGCAAATCTTTGTGATCTAATCTTCATTGTAAGTGTTATTTCTTTTATTCTACTTCGATTTGATGAAATGAGGATTTTTTATGACAGAAAAAGGAATTTATTGAAGAAAAGAAAGTTGATGATATAGAGGCCCAATACTGGGACCACTTGGATTCAAGATTAGAAGTTTGACTTTACTATTATTCAAGATTAGGAGGATTGGAAAGCTCTTTTGATCTAATGAGTCTGTTACTTCTTTTTGCTTTGGGAGGAGGTTTTTTAATACTGATTTTCTCCTCTCTTCAATAGTTTTCCCCTATAGTCTTGTGCTTTTGTATTGTGTTGAGGAGGATTATGATATTTGATTTTTCTACTCTTTTTATTAAAGAATCTTCTTTTGCCAGAAATGCAGGCTGGGGGAAGAACCATTGACCTTTAGTGCACTTTGTGTTTTGAAGCACCTTTTGCCCAGGTTTTTTATTTCCTAATTTTATTGCTGATCCTTCTTAACCTTGTTTCTTTTAGTTTGAGTTGACAGAGTGTTCTTGTTTTGAAGGTTATTGGAAGTTTGGCACAATAAAAGGCCTCTGCTAGTTGAAGCTGTAAAATCCTTGCTAGATGAGCAGAATTTAGGTGTCCGAAAGGCACTTTCAGAGGTAAGCCATTGTGAACCAATATTCCTCTAGTGTGTTTCAAATCCTTACCCTTTTTGCCTCTTTTGGTTAGTGGTTTATATTTTGTGATTTGTTCCTTCTGTACTTGATATTTTTTAATTTGTTGGTAGCTGATTGTGGTCATGGCTTCACACTGTTACTTGGTTGGTTCATCTGGCGAGTTATTCGTTGAATATCTTGTACGCCATTGTGCTCTGACAGATCAAAATCAGAGCGATATTGATGACAGGCCAAATAAGAAAGTTGAGGTATCCGTGTTTTCGTCCTTCCCCTGTCATTTTAATTGGTTTTTATAATAAATGTTTTTAGGAGCTTGGTGCTAGATTTTTTACAGGCTACCTTGTTTTGCACTCTGTTTCCATGGTTGTTAGGATGATTTCATAGGAGAGCGATTTTGTTGTTTGATGTCATGGGAAAGCTCCTGAGCTTCGAACTCTCGTTTTTCTTTTTTTGGGGTTACATTCAAACTCTTGCGTTGTTATCTCCTTTTCCCTTTTACGTCAATGAGAGTGTTGCATCCTTGATGTTGAAGTTTATTATCTCTTCTTAAATCTAATCACTTCTTTCATTGGAAATTGTAATTGTAATGATGAGGACAATATGTTTTGTACACTTGTCCCCAGGTCTCTACCCATCATAAACTCCTAATAGCATGTTGTTGTTTTATCAGATGAAAATTGGTGCAGTGACTTCAGGGGACTTGAGAGCAATTTGTGAGAAAGGGCTCCTTCTGATAACTATTACGATTCCTGAAATGGAGGTAAATTAGATATTTATATCAATTTATCGTTGTGATTAACCTTGTTTTGAGGGAATTATTCTAATAGTTTCCTATTTGTTAATTACATGAAAATACGTTTTAATTGATATTTAACTTTCTACAGCACATTCTTTGGCCTTTTCTGCTGAAAATGATTATTCCACGGACCTATACAAGTGCTGTTGCCATGGTAAATCTTATTTTTGGCTCGTAAACATAGAATAAAGCTTTTCAACTTGATTCTTGGATGGTTGACTTCTTTTACGCATGGGTACCCCTTTTTTCCCTTCCTATCACATGGCTCCTTACACCTTGTCCTTCAACTTCATCTTCGGATGCTTGACTATTTTGTTTCTATGCCTGCCAGTATTTGACATTCTTTTGCTTTAGTGCATCGTTTTTCCTTCTTGTCCTCCTCCTTATATATTGCTTCTTGTAAAAGCTGTGATGTTCTGCCCATGTGCATGCGTTGGCACAAGAAATGTTCTATTCTCGCACAAATTTTCCCAAGTTTTAAATGTTCTTAAGACTAGATTGGTGGTTAAACTGGTCAAGGCACAATTTCAAGGTTCAATGGTTGGACTGTGGTTAAATCATGGTCAAATTGGTAGTATAAAAATATATTTTTAATTTTATATATTAAAATGTGAGATAGATAAAGAAACTATTACTAATAGATTTCATGAGTTATAATTCAAATCTAAATGAGTTAATATTCACTCATAATCGCAAATTGAATTCAAGATGGTAAACTAATAATCCATTATCATAGAATTCATTAAGTAAATCTATAATTGTTAATAATTATAAGAATAATTACAGCATAATATTAGAGTATAGGAAGAAAAATAATTTATACTATAAAATGATGCTGTTTTGTACTAACATCTCAAAAAGTTTAAAGTGGTCAGGCTAGTAACCTGACTGATGTTCCCAGTTTTGACTGGTTCTCTTTTCAACCAGATTTGTGAAGTTCTAGATGGGCGCTGACATTGGTTCAACAGTTTTGACCGGGTCTGTTTAATACTGAGTCCTCCCCATGCGAACCTTAAAATATGCTTCCACTTTTTCAGGTTTGCAGGTGTATCTCTGAATTGTGGCGGCATAGATCACATGACAACGATATGTTGAGTGAGTGTAAAAGCAATGCTCGTATGCCGGCTGTTGAGGTAAAATTTCTGCTATAACATCGGATTTCTATCAGATCATTTTATTGTTTTATATCCTCCTATTCTTAATGGTACAAAAAATGAAGGAAACATTTTGATTGTATGCAATAATGAGAATGATCTGTTCGTTGTATATTTGATGATTATTATAGGATCTTTTTGCTCGTTTGGTGGTGCTTTTGCATAATCCTCTGGCAAGGGGGCAGTTGGCTAGCCACATTTTGACTGTGAGCATATTTCTTCCTTGAGAATTTTTTGTATATTATTTTTAATTATTCTTTGACGTATACTTGTCACAAAGAAGTCTGCTAGGGTGTCTCAAGACTCAAATGCTGTTGAGACGGAATAGATAATTCTTTTTGATGTAATATATGCTAAGACTATCTATATAGTGATTTCTTTCAGTTCTGATGTTTATACTTTTGCTTCTCTATCTTGGGCAGTTTCTTACCCTAGTTTACTGTTATATTTTGAAGAAATTTAGATAAATGATTATCTGATCTTTTTTTTCTGAAGAAGTTACATATATTTGGGAGATCACTGGCAACGGAAATGTTTTTATTTTGTATTTCTTCAAAATGTAGTTTACATCGTTGCTCTTTTTACTCCTTGATAATTTATTTTGGTTTTTGACTATGTCTTCTTTTTATTACACATTGTTATGAAGTCTCTGATTTTTCCCCTTATTGATCTTCCTCACCTCACTTTGGTGTTAAGTTTGGGTTTGGGATATTCTCATGATTACCATCAACGTATGGTCTTCTCACATTAAACACCAAAGGATATTCTTAATGTTAACCACCAAGTCCCGCTTGTAGTTTGTTCACGTCTGTCAACCAGCAAGTATTGCTTCCTCATGTTGATGACCAACGCAAACTATGCTTTTTCTCATGCTAATGATTATATATGCTTTTTTTTTTTTAAACTCTACCCACCAATGTATTTGGTCATTTAGGCCTTCTTAGATATCATTGACTTTGGTAACTAAAAAGTTCTCCCTATACCTACTATTGGACTTGAGCCCCGCGTACCATTTCCATCATCAAACTCTCTCCACACTGGTAGGCTATTGTACCTTAAAGAAATTTAGAGAAACGATGTTCTGGTCTCTTATGCTTTTGTAAGAGTAATAGGATCTCTTAATTCTTTGGAATGGAATAAGCTGTATATGTATAGGAGATCCCTGGAAAGAAAGCTGCTTGTGGATCTCATGAATTAAAAAAGCATGGATGGCAAAATAAAAAATTGCATAAATTTACGAACATAAGGTAGCTAAAAATGGAAATCATAGGGCTAAATTTTTTTACAAAAAAACCACAGACTTCAGTCTTCACATAAAACGTTCTTAACCAGGCCATGAATGAGATTAGGTTTCAATTTCAAGTGATGAATGAGGAGATCAGAATCAAAATTCAACATATTCTGTATCTTTTTTTTCTGTTTCAGTAAGAATAAGGGTAAGTAAGTAAGTTGATCGATAAGAAATTAAATGTTTGAACCATTATTGTCAACATACTTGTTATTTTGTGTACTTATGGTACATACATTTTCAACACTAAGAGGCTAGTTTTTTGTCTATTTTTTAAATTGGGATACATCAAATACATTAATTCCTTTGGTGTTTTGTGATAAATCTTTTGTGTTTGCAGGTTCTTTATCATCTCGCACCTTTGTTTCCAAAAAACATCAATTTGTTGTGGCAAGATGAGGTAATATTTTGTATGTTGGATTTCAATTGCACTGGTTGGAATCCCAAGTTCTTTGTGAATGCCTTTTGATAAATATTGGGAAACCAGTCAAATGGCCATTATTTTAAATCTTTATTGTAATTATACTCATTAGAATGGTGATGTGTGTCATACTTGATTACGTACACGGTAGTTACATGTCATTGGGGCCTTAGCATTATCAGATCTTAAATGTTCTTTGTTTTCATAAATACTGAGTTTATATAAATTTACTGGACGATTTATCATTTTTTAAAGCATGTCAGCATCTGTCCTAAATAGGCTTCTTAGTCATATGATGTGTCAAGTCCTGCTAAATTGTGTCAATTTTTGAGTTGGTTATTATTGATTTTGGAAGCTCTAGATTCCAAAGATGAAGGCATATGTTAGTGATACAGAAGACTTGAAACAGGATGTATCATATCAAGACACTTGGGATGACATGATAATCAATGTGAGTATGATTGACTTCTTAGCCATCCTGATATCCTTTTTGAACGTGTTTTACTTGGTAAGAAGGCATCCTGTGAAACCAAACTTCTTGGTCAATCTGTGACATGTTTTCTTTAAGAATGCCGGATTCTTGATTTGTTTTGCTGTCTAATTTGTTATTGTTTCAATTATGTCAATTTTAGGAAAAAAATAGAATGTTTCTTGGACATTGAAACAGTTTTAAATTCAGTGTGCTTATTAAAGTCGTCATATAGATAGACAGGAAAATGTATTCTAGTTGTGCATAGCTATTTTGGCACATTTACATGTCACTGAAAGTTTCCATTATTAAAATTAAAGTGTGCAGGCACAGGAGATATTAATATCGTTTATGTCTTTTTTTGCAGTTTCTTGCAGAATCTTTGGATGTGATTCAAGATTCAGATTGGATCTTGTCTCTTGGTAATGTTTTTACCAAACATTATGAACTTTATGCATCTGATGATGAACATGCTGCTCTTCTTCACAGGTATTGATACTTCATGTCTTAAGTGTGCATTCTTAGACTTAATGAGAGCATGGCACGACAAAAATTGTCTTACGTTGTCTTGGAAAAAAGCGTTTTAGTTGAAGATGAGTTTGCCATGGCCTTATTAAATGTCAGTTCATGATTCATTACAATACTTCATTGCCATGAAAAAAAGCTAAATTTGCTTTAGGGTTTAACTGAATTGTGGAGAACGGAGGGGGATGGAAGAGAAGAGAAATCTTAATTTGAATAATTTATATTTATATTTGGTGGGCCCAATCTTAATGGGCCCCAGACTTTATTACAGAGAGAATAATGAAACAAGTAAAGATGGACTGTCCCTGGTGGTGAGGTTTCCAGGGGTAACTATCTCTTCCAAAATGCTTGTTTAAGATTGGAAAGGATTTGCAAAATGACATTGGTCTTGAATGCAGATGCTTGGGAATGCTTCTTCAAAAGGTTAATGACAGAGCTTATGTTCGTGATAAGATAGATTGGATGTATATACAGGCCAACATTGCTATTCCTACAAATAGGCTTGGGTTAGCTAAAGCAATGGGATTGGTACTCTCTATTTTTCTTTTGTTTAATGGTCTTTCCATCTCTTGTTGCTGACTAATTTAGCTTCCTTTTTTTGTTTCCTTTTGTGATTATAAGGTTGCTGCTTCTCACTTGGATACAGTGTTGGGGAAGCTGAAGGATATTCTGGATAATGTTGGACAGAGCATGCTTAATAGGTTTATGCCCGACTTATAGTATTAAGAGTATACAGTTTTCTTTTCATATTGTTTTAGCTATTATTATCATGAATAATTTATGCATTATTTTGTGCAAATGAGTCCAATGCATTTTTTTTTTGAAAGTAAGAAGGTTTCTGTTTCTACAATTTATATTCGATATGTTCATTTAGTGCAAAAAAGCGCCTTCCTGTCTGATGTGCTGCCTTTTTGACATAAGCCTGTATCTAAGTAGATGAAGCTGTATTGTTAACTAATGGGGAAGGTTGTCAGAATGAGACATTTTGTTTTGGACAAGAAAAAAAAAATTTTAAATGCTTAAGAACATGATAACAATGTATTCATCGACCCTTGATTGTTTTTCTATTGTTTGATATTCTTTCCGATTCAATTCTTCTCACCATTTATCCGACATGTTTGTGTGTTTCATCTGTACAGGATATTGTCATTCTTCTCTGATAGTTTTAGGACAGAAGACACTGATGACATACATGCTGCTTTGGCTCTAATGTATGGATATGCTGCTAAGTATGCCCCATCAACGGTTATTGAAGCCAGAATAAATGCCCTTATTGTAGGCCGTCTCATCCTCTCTGCTTTTTTCTTGTTCTCTTCATGATGATTGTCTTTGGTTGTCTTGATTTTGGAAGAGATTACTATTTTATTTTATTTTTTTTAAAGAAAGCTGAAAGAGAGATTACCATTTTAATTTGTTAAATAAGATGCCATTTTACTCTAGTAAGCTTGCCATTTTATTCTCCCCCGTCCCCCATTTCTACCAAAATGGTTCCTGCTTCACAATGTACTATAGCATATAGCTCAATGCTACAGCTCTTGGCACTATGTCACATTATGCAACTTTCATATATCCCCACTTTAGCTGCGCTGTGAGAGCTATTTTTATGTAGCTTTAGCCTGTGCAGTGTCCTACCAGCACAGTATATAAACCGGGGAATAGTGATCGTAATTTAAGTTATTTTGCGAAGGCGATAACCAGAGACTCACTTGTCCCATCCTTGGACAATCAATATTTAATAGTTTATTGTTCATTATACCATATCAAGAGCATGAGAAGAGGGCACTGGCATCCTCCTCTTGTGATCTGGATATGGTTGATAAGCTAACAAATCTCAGAAGTGAGAGGATGTTGAAGGATTGCAAAATGGGGATCATAGTGATGATGTTGCATCTGATCATCAGATCCTGATGAAAAGGAGATGTTTTAGTTATGTTAGGGTGAATGTTAGAATTAGAACTTCGTTGAAAGTTGATATGTTTCGTGTTAAGTGCTTGATTTGTTTTCACCAAAGAAGTGTTTGGTTGTGATTTGTGGATGATTATTATGTTAATCTTTTTAGGCGAGGTTGGTTTTATATATATTTGTCATTATCATGTGTGTTTTAAATTTTCTAAAATTATGCTTTATATTTTCACGTAGTTTGCACAACACAATATGCTATACGCTCTAATATTTTGTTAATGCATTTTAGTTTGTTATAGTGATGGTGTCCTTGGCTGTTAGTCTGTCATAATCTCTATATTTTTGAAATTTTTTACTAGAGACCTGTGTTCAGTTCCCTATTGATTTGAATTATGGGTAGGTCTCTGTCTTTTAATTTGATACAAGGCATTTATACACAAATGTGCGTAGAATCTAATTCATGTTGCAGTGATGCATCAAACTGTTAAGCAGATTAGCAGAGTATACTTATTTGGAAGTGAAATACTGGTGCAGCTGCTATCTCTGCATGAAATCCTCTTTGATACGAAGAATTGTTTGATGATTAGTGAACTAAGAACGAGAATATTGTGTTCAATTTTGGAATGGTGCAATTGATTTTTAATTATCAATTATTGTAATAATTCCATGTTTTCGCATGAACAATGTCTATCTTTTCTTCTAGGATATTTAAATGGATGATTATTCTAAGCTACTTACACTGCAGGGGACTAACATGCTTTCAAGGCTTCTACATGTGCGAAACCCCAGATCCAAGCAGGCTGTCATTACAGCGATTGATTTATTAGGTCAGTTATGCTTATTATTGTAACTTTTCAACGTTATTCCTGTTTACTGTTTTCATTTTCAGTACAATAGTACCTATGTTTGTATTAGGTCAGATTTGTTGTAACTTTTCTTTCTACATGCTGGATATTGGGATATTTATCAGTTTTTCCATGTTGCACATCACATTAAAGAATAATCCTAACAGGATGTTGCATTTACAGACCAAAACTGAATGACGCGAGTGATGTAAATTACACATGCCTCACTGCATCTGCTGTGCAAAACTCTCCCTTTATTGCTTATGTTGTGTATTTATTCTGTGAGAGAGTTGTGTAAATCTATTGGTTGCCCCCCCCCCCCAATCTTTTGGGAATTTTTTATTGTTTTTTTTGGAGGCAAAGAAATTTTATTGGACAAAGGGGGGTGCTTTGTGAAGATACGATGTCCTCCTAATTCCTAAAAGAAACCAGAACATTCACTAGAGAAAAAGAGGATAAATCATGATAAGCATGACAATGCACTTTATGATTGAAAGAAGTGGATTGCCACTCACTTGACTTCAGCTGAAGCATTTCGAGAACTAACATGAAGGTGCGTGTCCTGATAATTTCATGAACGAATGAAATTATTGTTATTTTGACAATATTGCAGGTAATGCTGTTATTAATGCGGCTGAAAGTGGCACACCATTTCCATTGAAAAGAAGGGATCAATTGCTTGATTATGTATTAACTTTGATGGGTCGAGATGACAATGATGGCTTTGCTGATTGCAATGAACTTTTACGTACTCAGGTATGCACAAGAGTCATGAAAATGCCTCTGGATGAATAAATATTGTTTTTTGTTACAGATTTTGATTTATTCATTTATTTATTGTTTGATGTTATGCAGGCCCTTGCCGTAAGTGCCTGCACTACATTGGTCTCTGTAGAGCCCAAACTAACAGTCGAAACTAGAAACCATGTAATGAAGGTATGTGCTTTCATTAAATTTTAGAAATATCAGTGACAATGTTCCATCTATCTGGACTTCTACATGAATCTGACAGGCCACGTTAGGGTTCTTTGCTGTACCAAATGATCCAGTAGATGTTGTCAATACCCTCATAGACAACCTGATCACTCTTTTATGTGCAATGCTTCTCAGTAGGTAATTCAAGTAAAATGAGCTACAATGTTTTTCTTGAGTGTTTATTTTTGAAGTTACCTATCCTTCTGAATGTTGCCATGCTGTACATTTGTCACTCTTTCCTTAGATCTAGTTTATTATCAGTTCTTCATTCTAAATAATTCATAATTGCCATGAGGGTTGGTGTTGCATTTTATTTACTGTAATATGATTTATAAACCTAACTTAAGAAACAGTCCCTCCTCTCTCATTTATACACATGTGACTGACTTGTCAAGATCCATTCAGAGGTGCTAGGCTTTTTGTATCATGCTGACTTTTGTTTATATGAAATTCTCTTTAATTCTACTAGCTATTGATAACATAAATTTATGCTAATTATTAATAACGTAAAATTTAGTGGAGAAGATGGACGAAGTCGGGCAGAGCTTCTACTGCATATTTTGAGGCAAATTGATCAATTTGTTTCTTCCCCCATTGAGTATCAAAGGAAAAGAGGTTGTCTTGCAGTCCATGAGATGCTTCTCAAGTTTCGGATGGTTTGTGTGGGTGGGTATTGTGCAATTGGCTGCCGTGGGATTTGCACGCACAACAAGCAAATTGACCAGACTCTATATGGGAACTACTCAAAGCTTCCAAGTAAAGATTTTTCATTTGAAAACTTCAAACTGTCTCTTTTTTCAATGCATACTAATTTCTTTTTCACTCCCAGCTGCATTTATATTGCCCAGCCGTGAAGCTTTGTGTGTAGGAGATAGAGTAATAATGTATCTTCCACGTTGTATTGACACAAATTCAGAAGTTCGAAAAATATCTGCTAAAGTAAGTAACAGGCTTTTTCTGTGGACTGAAAAAATTAACAGTCTCGCCTAAGTTACAAAAACCCTTTCCCATCTTGATCTTTGATCATTGAATGATTATTGGGTAGATTCTTGATCAACTCCTCAGCATCTCTCTCTCTCTTCCACGGCCTGCAACTTCGTCTATGACTTCTGAAGATATAGAATTGTCATATGGTGCCTTGTCATCGTTAGAGGATGTTATTGCCATATTAAGGAATGTAAGTTCATTAGTCACTCTATTATCATGCTTTTTTCCCCTCTATCTTTCTTTCCTTTAATTGGTGTAGGAAAGAGAATCTGAAACTGAGACCACAGATCTTATTTGTTTCCTAAATATGTTCAGGATACTTCCATTGATCTATCAGAAGTTTTCAACAGGATTGTGTCCTCACTTTGCATCTTGTTGACCAAGGATGAGGTAATTTAAATTTTCTAATCTCTCTTTTGTTGATTTTGTTGAGAGCTTTTGGCCAGTGTAGATAATGGTTTCATTGATGATTTTGTGGCAGTTGGTAGTTACACTGCATAATTGCTCTGTAGCAATTTGTGATAAGATCAAGCAGTCAGCTGAAGGAGCTATTCAAGCTGTTATTGAGTTTGTTACAAAGAGGGGGAATGAGCTGAGTGAAATTGATATCTTAAGGTTTCTTGAATAGTTTAATTTCGGGTTCTTTACCTGGTAAACTTGGAAGTTATTTTATGTTTGAGTGTTGACGTGTTATGCATATAATGATAGGACAACCCAATCACTTATCTCTGCCACTGTTTATGTAACTGATAAGCATTTGCGTGTGGAAACTCTTGGTGCTGTATCCTTTTTACTTTCACTTCTAAACTTCATGCTGCTTTGATATTTGAGGCGTATTTTCTTTCTATCTTTACCTCTCATTAGCTTTCTGGGATCAACATCATGGTTTTAGCTGGTTTTTCCTCTTTTCCCCCTTCCCTTTATATTTCTGCATTTATCCTTTACTGGGTTAAAAGATATCTTCTATGGCTGAAAACACCAGTCCAAAAATTGTTTTTGATGAAGTCCTGGCTACTGCTGAAAGGGATATAGTGACAAAGGATATATCTAGGCTCCGTGGTGGCTGGCCCATGCAGGATGCATTCTATGTGAGTTGATCTAGATTTTGTATTTTTGTTTTTCTCTTTTTAAGATTGTGTCACCTATTCGATCTCCAATTTATGTTTCTTATATAGTCCTTGTTATGATGGGTAAAAAGGATTCCCTTGAACTTTCACATTGAAAGGAAAGCAACTATGTGTAAAGTGCAAACAAAGGTCCAAAGCTCTTAAGGGCTACTAAATTGAGTTCGTTGGTGGTGTTGTGATTTCCAGTCTATATAATAGCTTCTACTGTTCTGCTTTGTTGGTTTTCTTGATTCCTATTATTCAAGAAATTTTTAAATTTTGGGACTTTGATGTATGTTTAGTTGATGAATATTCTTTTGTTCCTTGGGCTTTTAATCCCATATTTTGTTCTTATAGTTTCTTTTTCAGGGTTTTTTGTGATGAATAATCACAAGAATCTTGATGACAAGGCTGAATTCTGTGAAGTACATTTTTTATTTTCCTGAATTTGTGCCATCACTTGATTACATGTTTTCTGGAAGTTTTAGAGGATTAGGGGACATTGTCAGGGGCTTAGTTGGATGTCAAATTAAAAGGTGACTTACATTTCTGGTTACTGCTAATGAGGAATGAGGCTTTGGTCAAAAAAATAATGAGGGATGATGCATGTCTAATGTGTGATTAATTTCAATATACTGTTTATTACGTTTTCTCTATATTGGATTATCTTCTCCAGAGTTGTAACAAATTCCCTGTCCTATGCCTTCAACTCTTCTGTTCCTATGAAAAATGAGTTAGTGAATTGCTATAACGACAATATTTTAGCACCCATGTTATTCGGTATGTAACGCAACTACTGATTTATGGACTTTATTTCTTCCAGGCATTTTCTCAGCACATGGTGCTGTCAACATCTTTTCTGGAACACGTGATATCTGTACTTAGCCAGGCTTCTATCTTCAAAGTTGATTTGGACAGTGTTGCAGATAGCCATGTTGTTGACAACCAGACAGAGGATGGCATGCTGCAGGCTGCAATACTAGCTCTTACTGCTTTCTTTAGGTTCATTTATCAGCTTCTCATGATTGCGTTTAAGCTATATTTAAGTAATCTGTTTAGCAAGCCTCTCATATTGATGCAGAGGTGGGGGAAAGATTGGGAAAAGGGTTGTTGAACAAAACTATGCCTTTGTTATATCTGAGCTAATGCTACAACTTGGAAGCTGTCATGTTCTAGCTATCTCGGGTCAGCAGGAACCATTACGGTATGACACTATCTAAACTAAGAAGTATGAACATGGAATTGGTATGTAATACTGCAGTGAACTTAAACAATATAAGGTGCAGGGTTCTATTTGAAGTGTCACATGGCCATGGGTCTATTTGATTGCGAGAATGTTCGCACCCATAATTGTTTACTTGTCAATCTGGTTTAATTAAAATTTGAAAATAGTTAAAAAAAACTTTCTTCTGAACAAGAAGAAATACTCTCTAAAATGCGCAATTAGTTTGAATTTCCTTACTGATTCACCATCTTAATTTTCTGGATAATATTTTGGTTTTATGGTCTAGTTTGGCATTCTGAGAACAGATTCCAAAGACTCTTGACTAAGTCTAAGCTATATATGTATTAGCAGAGAGAATATGCATGAAAAAAAAAATATCTTAACACTCTTATGCAATCGCTTTTGTCAGCTCTGTTGTTCCTGTTTAATCTCTTGAATCTGTAGGGATCTACTTACTGCATTTCAAGCATTCTGTGAATGTGTCGGTGACCTTGAGATGGGCAAGGTAGACATGCTTTAAATTTTCTCTTTTTAAGGGATGGAAAATATTCTTGGAAGCAAAGTTGGAATAAAATGATTTATCTATCCAGATCTTGGCTAGAGATGGAGAACTGTCCGAAAATGAGAGTTGGGTTAACCTCATTGGAGACATAGCTGGCTGCATATCTATAAAGAGGCCAAAAGAGGTATTGTATATGCTGTTTCATCTTGCTGAACAACTTAGCTTAGTGATGAAAGTTCAAATCTCTAGAGCAGGTAGTGGGCCTTATATAAGTGACTCAAACAATCCTATTTCACAGAGGACACAACTGATATAGGTGACTCAAGCAACCCTAATTCACGGAACACACTACTAAACTTATTACACATGCAATCCTAACATGAAAATAGGTAATAAAATTGTTGGATAACGTGACTCATGAGGCTGTCAAGATTATACTTTTTCTCCTATTTTTAAGGAATAAATTATCAAAACTGTCTTCAGGATTTGAATATGTGGAAATCCGATGTTTAATATGTAAATATTTACATTTATTAGACATTTGATAGAATTTTATTTTTATTCATTGTACCTATCTGTATCCCTATTTTTTTTTACCCTAGATTGATTATTAGTCCCTGCTGTATATATCCCCTCTTTCAGAATCAATGAAATGCACAAGAATATTTTTAACTCCTCTCTACATGGTATCAGAGCAGGGGGTAGTTGACCGATTCAGAGCAGTACCATATAGGGAGACACAGAGGGCTCTGATCGGCATTACCCTGACTTCTGATGGCCATCCAAACAGCGTGTGTCACACACACCTTCGTCAGATTTCATGAGAATGTATAAATAATTGATTAAGTGGCTCAATAAAAATAATTTCTTCCAGTATCTCTATAGCCTCATTCTTTATCTTTCCTCAACACTCATTTTTCGAAATAACCAACAACCTCTATAGCCTCTATAGTCTGTTTGTTGTCTTCAATTGCACATGTTGACAGGTTTTCTTGTATGGTTGAAATGTTAGGTACAAAGTATTTGTCTATTTTTGACAAAATCATTGGTTCGACCCCATAAATACCATCGGGAAGCTGCAGCAGCAGCATTGTCAGAATTTATTTGCTATAGGTGTGTATCGTTAATTTATATTGACATGATTTGTTAAATTGATGTCTCTACCTTATTTTGAAATTGTTTTCTATTAACTAATGTATGCAGCAGTATTTTTGTTAACTAAGTTATGAGAGTTATATAAAACTGCTAGGGGATGCAATGACTTCTGTTGAACGAGGTGGGCCTTTGTGTATTTCACGGAGCCTGACAAATTTGAGTTGAATTATTTTTGACATGAATAAGATGACTTGCTATAGATCTTCTATTTTATATTGAATATTGATATTGATAGGATTCGCAATGAAAAGATAAGATTCGCAATGAACAAATACGGGGAAGAGTTGGAGTGGCACCTATTGAGGAGAAAATAGTGGAGAACCGTCTTAGGTGGTTTGGACACGTACAAAGAAGGCCAAGGGATGCGCCGGTGAGGAGGGTGGATCAAACGGATTGGAGTCCGGTTAAAAGGAGTCGAGGAAGGCCAAAGAAAACGCTTAACGAGGTCATTGAGCGGGATCTCCGGGTCAATAACCTATCTAAGGATTTAGTTTTTGACAGAGCACAATGGCGTCGTATGATCCATGTAGCCGACCCCATTTAATGGGAAAAGGCTTTGTTGTTGTTGTTATTGATATTGATAGGATGTGGATGCGTGATTCAAGGAAAGTATTATTTCCACATGATGGGTTATGGATGTCTATAATGTGTTATTGGAGTCATCTTCATTACTGAAGGATTCATGTTTGAATCCCAATTGGAGCCAGATTTAACGAGTATTTGTCTGTTTTGTTAAAGAAATGAGTCTTGCATAGTTAAAAAATTCATGTTTGAATCCCAATTGGAGCCAGATTTATCAACGAATATATGTCTGTTTTGTTAAAGAAAGGAGTCTTGGATAGTTAACAAGTATTTATTGAAAAAGAAGTGATTCAATTCGGCAAGCACCTGGATACTTTGCTTGTTTACTTTCACTTCCAGTCTGTACTCCTCTTCTGAACCTTTACCAAAATGTTGCTATTATTCTTTTTGCCTGAGTTCTCGACAGTTCTAGGAGAACAATCATTAAGAAATTTGAGGCTGTCACTGTCATCATATTAAATTCCAGTTAGAAGCGACTGATCTCATCTATCTGCTTGAGGTTAATTTGGGTGCATCTGTAATTCCCACAATGTATCTGTAATCATATATGATTATATGTAACTATATCTTAAAGTATGGAAATACGTATAGTAGTGTGAAATGCAAATAAATGTATGATTATCCAAGTTATTTTTAAAAAATAATTTGGATATTCACAGATGCTATTGGCTTCTTAATTAATTACTAGTTATTTTCTCATTTTGTAAAGTCATATAAATAAATCAGTTGCATCCTCTTGAAGTTCTTATTGGTTCATCTCACCATTGATACAGCAGCGGAGTTAAATCATTCTTAGCGCACATGATTGAGGTTTTATGTCAGCATGTATTTGATGAATCTTCAACCGTTCGACGCTTATGTTTGAGAGGACTAGTAAAGGTGTCATGTTTTCTCCTAAATTGGAACCATTATTTCTGTATATTCTATCTGGTCTCTCTGTTAAGTATGGTTTCTTCGAACATCAAATTGCAGATTCCATCAATTAATATTCTGGAGTATGCAACTCAAGTTTTAGGTGTCATAGTAGCTCTGCTGGATGATTCGGCTGAATCTGTGCAATTAACTGCTGTATCATGCTTGCTGATGGTTAAGTTTTCTGTATGCTGTGCGTGGTTTTCTTGTTTACTGCAAATTTCAGTTATTTACTTATTGATTTTGGCCCGTACAGATCCTGGAATCTTCGCCTAATGATGCAGTTGAGCCCATTTTGCTTAATCTTGCAGTACGGCTTCGAAATCTTCAGGTTTGTCGTTGTAAAATTTGAGTTTCTATTAGTTGCTTGGGTCAGTATAGTGATGTATCTGCTATTCAGCTCCCATGAACGTGTAATTGAATTTTTTGCGCTAGATCATTTCAGTTGTAGCATGAAGATGATTAGATTTCTTTATTTCTAAATTCCCCTTTTTTACTCTCGCGGTTTCATCTGGTGGTCTATAAATGGAAAGTGTGCCACAGGATGTCTTTCTTTAAGGATTTAAGTGTAGGATTTAGTGACATGCTATTGAACATTTCTTTTCTTTCTTTTTGATATCTTGAAATGCGTTAGTTTAGAATTAATTATTAATTAATATTATGTTTTGTTAGTTATTTAATTATCTAGAGTTAAATTTAGATATTATTTAGGATTAGATTAGGATAGGATTATATTATCATATCTTAGAAGAAAAAATTTGAGATATTAGGATTAAGATAGATTTTAGGTTTAGCCTATTAGCTTATATTTTTGTCTATATAAAGACCTATTTGTATTCTCATTCATTCAAGGATTGATAATATTTTGAGGTTTTATTTTCCCTCTACTTTCGGTCCTTCAAATTCCCACATGATTAATATTCAACATTGTATTAAGATCGTATTTTTGGGATATTTTCAATAGATTTGTAACAGCATAAAAAACAAAATTACTTAAAGAAAACGGAAGCCTTGCGTTAGTTAAAATGTTACAAAATAATGCATGCCTCTGCTCGTCATTTAGAATAGTTTTAGTTTCATGGAAGCCCTGGTAGTCAGTATTGTACTGCTAGAAAAATATTATAATATTTATAATATATTGCAATTTTATGCAAATATGAGTTGTATGATTGTGAGGCCACTTATACATTTCTATTTCTCTGGTTGTAATTTTTTCCTATGTTTTGTGGCGGTTGGCCTTTGTGACAATGGTTAACATAGTCTTTATATGGGAAATTTATGTATTAATCAGAGAGATGGTCCTTCAAGTTTTTATACTTATTCTTGTTCTCGTCAAGAAGTCACTATGTCGTGGTCAGAAGTATATTATTTTTGTTTTTACCTATCTTATTGAAGTCGAAGCTGATATTGAATCTCTTAATGCCATTTGTAATATACTTACCAATTTAGCATAAACTATGTTTAATAAGAAGTTCCTAAAAATAGGCAAGCATGAATGCAAAGATGCGAGCCAGTTCTTTTGCAGCGTTTGGAGTGCTTAGCAATTATGGAATGGGAGCACAAAGGGAGGCGTTTCTTGAGCAGGCATGTTACTAACTGTGATTGTATTACCCTTGTTTATTTTATTTAATATTATTTTTGAAAACAATTGGACCAATTAATGTGTATGAATTTTTTAAGAGAAACACTAGCCCAATTAATTTTTGCAGTTTATAGTTGTCAAACTTGTATATTTGTAGGATAGACATATACTGTATGGTAATATTTTCTTGATTAATGCCCTTTTATTCATGTTGTCTATCACTAATTAAAACACTTCCTCGACTATTAATAATCTTTTCTTGACAGGCCAGGGAAAAAAGAGAGTAATATTGGCCATTGAAAAATAATGTTGTTACAAAAGCATTGAATGTAATGTTGTTATCTCATTTGAATGGTGTTAGCATTAAGGGAGAGAGTAGATCGAAATAGTATATTCATTAACAAACTCCCCCCATTACATCAGTCATAGACGTGACAAAATTTATAACTGAAAGATTTATGTCTAATTGTATTATTTACAAGCCATACTAATGACTTTTTCCTGAAATTCTGTGCATTGCATAGAAAACTTGTCTAGTTGTGCTCGTAAGCAATATAGAGGGTTGTACATAAGCTTCAGTTAATATAAAAGAAGCCCATTGTTTGTGAGTTAAATTCTTCCGAAGCACAACTTTTGGCAATATGTTGAAATTCAGGAGAAATCAAAACTGAAGGAAAAGAATAGTACTATCATTATTTCTTTGTATGATCCATTTAAAAATGCTTGCTCTGTACCTATTCTTGTTTATGAATATATGATGAAAAATCAAATATTCCAGGGAAATTTTGTTGGTATACATATATTGTTAAATGGCCAGATCTGCAAACTACAAATCTATTTCGTTTTACTCTTCTTAAAATAAATTTTTCACTTCAAGTTGATAATTATTTTTAAAGGTACATGCTGCCGTTCCTCATGTTGTTTTGCATCTGCATGATGAAGATGTCAGTGTCAGGCAGGCCTGTCGGGTAATCTGCTATTATATTCTTGGATTTTCATTAATTGGAGTTTTGGAGAAACTTTTGTTATGAAATTTTTGTTTACAAATGTATTAATTGACAGATAACACTGAAGCGGGTTTGCTCGATGATGGAAAGTGAGGGGTTGCTTGCGCCAGTGAACACGCACAGTTTTCTTTCTGATCATCGGTATGGTTCGGCGGTTCTTAACTTAGTTTTACATAATTCAAGGAATCTTTCTGCCTAAGGGAAAATATGACGACTGGCTTCCTTTTTATGTTTTCAGAAGTAACTATGAGGACTTCCTCAGAGACATTGCCAAACATTTTATCCAGCATCTTCCCTCTAGAGTTGAGACGTATATGGCGTCAACTGTTCAGGTTATTATATTTTCTATGTTGGAAAAAATAAAATTCGTTCAACTTATTCCTCCTTATATCATGGCATGGTAATAAAAACAAATGAATAAGCACAGGCCCTCTATATGTGATAGGGAATTAATCTTGTTCTGTTTATTAGGTCCAAGTAATGTTTATACTTCGGTAAAAAACACGAGAGTAATGTTTATACTTTTATAGGGGGTGCTCCATAATATTTTCTGATCTAAGATTTCGTCTGTTTTATGAGCCCAAAGATTAAGTATAGTACACATAGATCTTGGAGTTTGCAAAATTTAACCGCTTACTTTCTTAATGAGGCAGGCTTTTGATGCCCCATGGCCAATAATTCAAGCAAATGCTGTATATTTCTCCAGCAGCATACTCTCTCTATCGGACGACCCACATGTTTTAACTCTCTACCATACGCAGGTACCTATCACTTCCTCCCTTTCATATTATAAGGCATTTTTAACCACGTGATATCTCAATAAATTTTTTAAATTTTCCAAAGATGACCTTGAACCGATGCAATGAACTCTCATTGTGAATTTGTGACCTATTACTTTGTTCTGAAGGGCATTTTGGTCATAATAGCATTGATCACCCTAACATTTCGCAAAATTCCTCATTAATTGAAATATAGAACACAAAAAATTCCACAGGGAGGGAGTAGTTTTGTTGCAGTTTAGGAGCATTACAGCAATTTTGCAATTCCTTCAGGTATTTGGGATGCTGGTGGGCAAAATGAGTCGATCACCAGCTGAAGTTGTGAGAGCAACGTGTTCTGCTGCTCTGGGTTTGTTACTAAAATCCTCCAATTCTTGCTCATTGTCATCGGCTCGGCTGGATCGAGTGGACTCAGCACGGAGGAGCCAGGAACGAGAGTCTCCCAGGAGTTAGAAAGACGTGGGATGAATTATCAAGAATCATGATGGGCCTAGATGGGAGAGATTGATTCTGCTTATTTGCTGCAATCATGGGAAGATCCTATGGGCATCGCTGGCTAATGTGCACGGTGTGTACATACATTATTGGTTACTCAAATCATAGTTGTTTGGTTATTTTCTGCCTTTTGTTGTAAAGGACTTTTTTCTCCCCCTTTATTTTTTTGTTCATTGTACATTAATGTTGTACAATAGGCTTGACGTATTGAATTCAACATGCCGTGGGAAAGATTTAACGTGAAGGGATATAGTGAACTTCTGAATTATCTCGATAAAAGTTTAGCAGAGTGTAGATTTTTTTCCTTAATTTTTCTTATCTTTTCCCTTAATCGATACTATCGTGCTGGTAGTGTGATAGTAAAAAAAAAATTAGTATTACCTTATTTTCTAATAATAAGAGTTAGTTAATTTTTTTAGATAGATTAAGAAAATTAAATAAATAAATAAATTATAACTAATATAAAAGTCACTTGATTAATTTGGATAGATTGAAAAGTATTATCTCTAGTGTTAATTATAAGAGCTAGTTAATTTTTTTAAATAAATTTAAAAATTAAATAAATCAATTAATTGTATCTAATATAAAGGTTAATAGATTAATTTGAGTATATTGAAGAGTATATAATATGAATTTATTTTAAGAGTTTAGATTTGATCATAATTAATTGATCTATTAGTTTCTTATATTTATCTAAAAAAGTTAAATTACACTTATAGTTATAATTGGAGTGAGTACATGATATGATATGGATTTATCTTGAGATTAAATTTAGTTATATTTAATATTTTTTTTTATTTTTTTTAATTTATTGAAAAATTAATTAGCTTTTATAATTAGAATAGGTGGGGGAGTAATAGAAAATATTTTCATCTTATTAAATAATAATATATGAAATTTAATTATTCATAAATATAATTAATATATAAAAATTAATTTATTTTTTTAGTCTCAACACCTCGTAACTCAGCTCGTTTCATTTCAATTCTATCTCGTTCTTCACTCTCTGGCCATCAAATCCGACTGGTTCAGCTTCCGTTCCCATATAAAGAAGCTGGAATGGCTGAAGGATGTGAGAATCTTGATATGTTACCTTCACTAAGAAGCGCTACGGGTTTCTTCGAGGCAACGAGCTTTCTACAGCAACCAGTTGAAAAGCTACTCCAACACTTATCACCGAGGCCAAGTTTCATAATCTCTGATATTAGTTTGCCTTACAATTCCTCCATCGCAAACAAATTCAACATTCCCAGGATTTCTTTTGTGGGAACGAACTGCTTCTGTATCTTGTATATGCACCACGTTCGTCTTCATGATGTTTGGGACAACATAATGTCGGAAACAGAGTATTTTGTTTTGCCATGAATTCCCGACCGAATTGAGATGACCAAAACTCAGTTATCAGATCCATCAAGAAATGGATGGAAAGAGTTCACTGACCAAATTTTTGAAGCAGAGAGAGATTCTTATGGGATAATCATGAATTCTTTCGAAGAGTTGGAGCCAGCGTATGCAAGGGAGTACAAGAAACAAAGAGGAGGTAAAATGTGGTGTATAGGCCCTGTTTCACTTATCAATAAGGGTTTATCTGGATAAGGCTGAAAGAGGAAACAAGGCCTCCATTGATGAGTTCCAATGCACGAAGTGGCTTGATTTGCAGAAATCAAACAGTGTCATCTATGCATGCCTTGGAAGCTCATGTAATCTAACATGGTCACAGTTGAAAGAACTTCGCATGGCTTTAGAAGCATCGAACAGGCCATTCGTTTGGGTCATCAGGGAAGGAACAAGTGAATCAAAGGAACTGAACAAATGGATTGAAGATGGATTCGAGGAGAGGACCAAAGCACGAGGCCTTGTGATTCGAGGCTGGGCTCCTCAGGTATTAATATTATCACACCCTGCAATTGGCGGCTTCATAACATACTGTGGTTGGAACTCAACATTAGAAGCAATATGTGGAGGTGTGCCAATGGTTACTTGGCCACTATTTGGGGATCAATTTTGCAATGAGAAACGTGTAGTGCAAATATGACAAGTTGCCGTGAGCGTTGGGGTGGGGAGTCCTGTGATATGGGGTGAGGAAAATGCAATAGGAGTGCTGGGGAAGAAGGAAGACATTGAGAAGGCAATAGACAAGTTCATGGATGAGACAGAGGAAGGTGAAAAGAGAAGAAGGAGGGCTAGAGAGCTTGCAGAGATGGCTAAGAATGCAGTAGAAGAAGGTGGGTCTTCTTACTCCATGTCAACTTATCATGCCCCAAATCAACATAGACAAATGATCTTTTCCTTTCTCAAGTATGAATTGATACATTGATGAGAGTGAAATTTAAGTAGTATTTATTTATAGGGTTAAGGTATAATATTCTTGGTTGGATATTCATAAATTATTTGTGGATCAATATTATTTAAAAAGTATTAAGAAATGAGTAAAGTTATCCTAACTATTAAAAAATATTTTTGAGCATAATATTGATTTAAGAAAAAAAAATTTATATCTATAAAGTTTTTAAGATTTAAAATTGTACCTAACTTTTATTTATGACCCCGTATTGATACATTGATAATAGCATGCAATTGATATAGACTATTAACATTGATATATCTTATAAAGATTCAAGTGCATTCAATCTCTTGTCGCTTGGATTTGACATTAGGCCCCACTGGGATGGGTCTATTGGTATTTTCTTGGAGATATTCCGTTTTTGCCTATAGAAAATAGAAAGAAGAAACGTTCACGACTTTAAAACGGTTTGTTTTTAATAACTTAATAGATATAACTGTGAAGAAGCCGGTGATCTATCAAAGCACGACATTGCTTTTGACCAAAATAATTCAACTATTTTTCGCATTTCACTTATCAGTCTGGATGAGGAGATTGGCGGATAAACTTGCTCGTGTTCTACATTAAGTTTATTAATAGTAAGATAAAACTTGCTTGTTCGAAGTAACCCCCATATATATTGACCTGAAGGCTGAAAGCAGTGTTCTATTTGTTTTTTGGTATTATAAGACTATAAATAAATAACAGTAAATTATATAAGAGAATTTAGTTAAAAGTTACTCAAAATATGCAAAATAAAAAAAACTATCTTATACTTGAGTTTAATTTATTAGTGGAATTCAATTTAAAAATTTAAACAAAGACATTTTGTTAAAACTATAAAATTAGTCCTAATTTTTAAAAACTTGTGTGTTTATCTATGATCGAATGAAATTACAGAAAAGTGAATATTTGTCTGGCTAATAAATAAAAGGGAAAAATAAATTTTGAATTCCAAGCTTAGGGTCAACTTTGGTGTCTTGATCATGCTGCAAAAGTCGTTCACGAGCTAGACTTGTTGCTTATCTATTCTAGGCACTCAAGGGACTTAGAAGCAAACCAGAAAGGCTCTTGCACATACGTAAATAAGTTGAAAGGAATCGGATCAGGCATATCACTTATCGAGTCTCTTGACAAGAAAAGCAATGGCTTCCCAATCCCAAGCATCTGAGCTTCACTTCGTCTTGTTTCCATTGATGTCACCAGGCCACATGATCCCCATGATTGACGTGGCCAGAATTTTGGCTCGCTATAACGTGATTGTTACCGTCGTCACAACACCACATAACGCAGCTCGTTTCTCTGCAACGTTTGCTCGTTTTTCAGAGTCTGGTCTTCCGATCCGATTGCTCCAGCTTCAATTCCCATATGAAGAGGCTGGAATGCCTGATGGGTGTGAGAATTTTGACATGCTACCTTCACTGGGCATGGGCTTGAGCTTCTACGAGTCGCTGAGCGTTCTGCAGAAACCTGCAGAAGAATTGTTCCAAGAGTTAAAGCCTCAACCAAACTGCATAATCTCTGACGTGGGTTTGCCATATACAGCCCACGTCGCCAGCAAATTCAATATTCCTAGGATTTCTTTTTACGGAGTAAGCTGTTTCTGTCTCCTATCCAGCCTTAAAGCCATCAGTTATGATGGTTTTCATAACATCAGGGAAGAATCAGAATACTTTGTTATACCTGACTTGCCTGATAAAATTGAGATCACCAAAGCACAGTTACCAGGACCACAGGAAAGCTGGAAGGAGTTTATAGGCAAAATGGCTGAAGCTGAAATGGCCGTTTATGGGGTAATCATGAATTCTTTTCAAGAGTTGGAACCAGCATATGCAGCAGACTACAAAAGGGCGAGAAAAGATAAACTATGGTGTATCGGCCCTGTTTCACTCAGCAACAAGGATGACTTGGATAAGGCACACAGAGGGAACAAGGCCTCCATTGAGGAGCATAAATGCTTGGAATGGCTTGATTTGCAGAAACCAAGGTCCGTTATTTATGTGTGCCTCGGAAGCATGTGCAATCTAACTCCTTTGCAATTAAAAGAGCTTGGTTTGGCTTTGGAAGAATCAAACAGGCCATTTATTTGGGTTATGAGAGCTGGAAGCCACTCAGAAGAACTGTACAAGTGGATTAAAGAAGATAAGTTTGAAGAAAGGACCAAAGAGAGGAGCCTTTTGATCAGAGGCTGGGCTCCTCAGGTACTTATATTGTCACACACAGCAATTGGAGGGTTCATAACACACTGTGGTTGGAACTCAACTATAGAAGCAATATGTGCAGGTGTGCCAGTGTTAACATGGCCATTGTTCGGGGATCAATTTTTAAATGAGAAGTTCGTTGTGCAAATATTAGGAATTGGAGTGAGGGTTGGGGTGGAGAGCCCCGTAAGCTGGGGTGAGGAAGAGAAAATAGGAGTGTTGGTGAAGAAACAAGACATTGTGACGGCGATTCACAGGTTGATGGATGAGACAGACGAAAGTGAAGAAAGAAGAAATAAAGCTATGAAGCTTGCACAGATGGCTAAGAGTGCTGTAGAACAAGGTGGGTCTTCTGACTTGAACGTGCGCCTTCTCATCCAAGATATCGGCCAACAAACCAAGAAAGACTAGTGCTCTTTCGCAGCTTGCTATGAAGTATATCGACTGCTATTTCTTTACGTACGATGATTATTTCGCGCCAATAAGTTCCACACCAACAGCACGTGAGCATCATATTTCAGCACTTTGCTCATTTTATTTGATATATATATATATATGCTGAGTAAATACTGGGTAAGCATGCCAGAAATTGCTCATTCTAAGCATGTGCCAATAAATTGGATCTCATGTTTCATATTGCCCAACAGTTGAATGCAATGTAACATAGGATGTTCTGATCCTTGTTTTCCTTTAATGCAAGTGATTTAGTCCCCATGTTTTGAATCTCAGTATAGGTTATCAACCCCACACTTTAATTAATTCAATAAGCTAACACGTCTAAAAATTTAGTTCCTTTACTTCCAGTTGCATTAGGCTTAGTTGAATACCTGGAATACTCATGAACACGAATCGCGTCACTCTTGCGCGCTTCCACGGTCTGTCCATGTCCAAATGGCATGATCGAATGGAGTTAAATAGAAGCCAGCATTTAGTGGAATTAAGCCCAGTTGGTCAGGATTTGTACCTAAGCGTCTGATGGGTATTTTTGCAATGAGAAGATGGTTGTGAAGATCGTTTGGCAGAGCGTGGATGCCAGATTGCAAGGAAACCCTACGAACACGAGATTGGGAAATGTCAGAGGAAAAAGAATATATAAATATAATGGGCCAAGAGAACGGAAAGTTGGGTTTTGTTGAGCCCAATTGTTTCTGGGCTTTTGTGTTTCTCAGTTCTCAGTTCTGTGACTCGGTGTTGTGCTTCCATCTTTGTCCAGCCCAAACAAAAGCCCACAACCTGCTTTGACGGTTTGACCAAAGAGAATAGCCAGTTTTTCCTACAACCGCCTAGAGAAAACTTTAGTGAATACCTAATTTACCCCTATCGTTGACATCTCTATTGCATATAACAAAAGCTGCCAAACCATTCTAGAAAGCTAAAGTGGATCCCATTTCTCCTGATGTTCAACCACTCACTTACGTCCGTTTTGTTAGGTAGCAGCAGTTAATATCTGTAGCCCCATTGCCCCGTGAATACAATTGACGTAGTCTTATATACACAGAATATACCTTTTCAGGGGGCCTCAATCTGCGAGCTTCATTTTTTGTTCTCGTTTCTTATATCTTAATTATAAAAAGTAATTAATTTTTTAAATAAATTAAAAAGATTAAATAAATCAATTAATTATAATTAAATATAACTATTAAGACAAAATTATATTATATACTCCTCAATCTAATTAAATTAGTTAGTAAACTCTTATATTAATTATAATTAATTTATTTAATTAATTTTTATAATTTATTTTAAAAAAATAAATTAACTCTTCTAATTAGTACTGGATGTAGGATTTAACAGTAGCTATCGTCGTAGTTTCCACTTTTCTTCATTAAACTTTGCCTGACCTAATCATGATGGTGATATCACTTTATATAATTTCAGGAAATCAGGACTATTATAATTCTACCGATAAAGCGTCTTCCATGAAGTTGCATGTACTCATCCATCAGTTATATATATGCACCCTGATTTCTACGTATGTGCGTATCAAGGAAAATTCCCAACCGTTACTGACTCTGGACTTAACTAACCTGGTTAAGGCACACTAGACACGTTTCCTTTTTCATATGTATACGATGTTGAATAAATATCATCTCTTATATGCGTTCGGAGGTTGACTTTCCTCTTTCTTTCTTTATTTTTTTTGGTTTGAAGTTTTCTGAAATAGCCAATTAGCTGGACAAGCAAAACAAGCAAGGCCAGCAAAATGAGCAGGCCTGTTTATAATTTTTATTAAAAAATACGTGCTTGCATGACCAACTGTAAACCCTTAGAATAAATAGGGTATGGTAACGATCATGCATTTACCAGCTCTACAGACAATAGCCTTGTAGAAAGGTCATTTCATTTCAAGCTGATGAACATAACAACCAATGGTTGTTATTCTAAACACTCCCACCTGAAAAAAGAAAAAGGAAAAGGAAAAGAAATATACCGTGTTATACCAACCCGGGTGAAAATAATAATTAAACAGTCAAATTATTGAATTCTCTGTTTCGACCAACCGAATATTCGTTGTCCATGCAGGACTTTCTCAGGGTTCTTATATATGGAAAAGAAGTCTATTATGAAATGTGCATTCATCCTATAAACTAAACCAATAAAGTAAGCCCTGTTTGAATCTATCTAATATATGGGGCTACGCACGTGTAATTTCCAGAGGCGTGATGTTAAGGTCACGCGCGGGGAAGATGATGAAAAAAATAATTTTCTTTTCTTTTCATCCAAATAGGTTAAACAAAACCAAAATCAGTACCATATAATAATAAGACTGACATTATTCATTATAATATATAATTTCTATGCCTATTTCGTTTCTTTTTACTTTTCGTTCTCTAAGCGTTATGCAATGTAACGTAAATAAAATTATTACTACATTATTCAAGGGCTACAGTAGTTGTCAAACCTCTTAGGCTCAACGACAAGTGTGTGTGTGTGTGTGTGTATATATATATATATATATATATATATATATATATATATATTCGTTCACGTACGCAAAGCAGCAGTAAGCCCCGGGAAAGAGAATGCATAACATGGGCATTTCCCACCGTTTTCAAAAGTGAAAAAATCTAAGATAATTAACTTTATATATTACGTACTTATTTTCAATTAAATTAGGATGTGTTTATTTTTTTTTTTTCAATTCCTGATTTACTATCTAGCCAATTAACTTTTGTTATTAATATTTGAGAAATTGGGGAAAGTCACCCAAGTCCAAGGATATTTACTCTAACGGTGCATCGTCTAAACTACAAAGTAGGAGAATATTCGGATTAGTTAGTTATTTATATATTTGATAATATAATTAAAATTACTTATAAAAAATGTTAAACACCGAGTGACTCAAAGGGTTATTAATAAAAAAAATTACTTTTGTATACACAAATTTTGCAGAGTACTAGTATTTTATATAAATAAAATTTACCAAATCCTTCCCACCAATTAAATTTTCAATAGGGGAGTTTTCCCCAATTCTCCCTTAATAATTTTATTTTTTAAAAAATAAATATTCTTATATTAATTTAATTGGAAACAAATATTTAAAAAATGTATTATTTTATTGATCTCTCGTAAATTATCATTACTTCTACTTAGATCATTGAGACTAGAGTTAGTAAGTATTTAAATTTTAAGGAAAATACCAGATAATTTCGAAGACAGACATATATAAGAAAGAAATGTTCGTATGCTAAATATATTAGTATGATCAGTAAGGGACAGTGCAAGAATGTACAAACTCGTCTCTCACGCAACCCATAACGGAATCAACACGGCGGGATCCTCCGTAAGTCAAAGGAGCAGATAGTTCAGACTTTGAGACTTTGAGACTTTGAGAATGATCAGAAGCAAAAAGGAAAGCTCTCATTATATTGCGGAATTAATTAGTCTTAAATAATGGCAGGGAAATTAACTTCATTGTCTGCCTTTTGAATCATTCAAAGTCAACGATCCTCTGGGAAGACCTGGCCATTATATAATGCGGCCGGCCGTGATGGCCCTTTCAGTATATTCGAACGCCTTAATTCATTATCGATCATCATTAACAAGACTTTACTTGAGATCGCTAAGCTTTGCATATAGCAACATGGCTTCACAAAAACCTCACTTTGTTTTGGTGCCACTGTTTGCTCAAGGCCATATGATCCCCATGATCGACATGGCTAGGGTTTTGGCTGACCGAGGCGTGATTGTGACTCTGCTCACAACACCTCACAATGCCTCAAGGTTCGAGCACACAATTCACAGAGCTTCACAATCTGGTCTTTCGATTCGCCTTCTCAATATCCCATTCCCTTGCCAGCAAGTGGGTCTTCCCTTAGGCTGCGAGAATCTTGATGTTTTACCTTCCAGAAGCCTCCTCAGAAACTTCTACAATGCACTCGACATGATGCAACAACCCTTGGAGGACTACCTCCGAAGCCAAACCACTCCTCTACCTAGCTGTATTATATCCGACAAATGTCTCTCTTGGACATCCTTAATAGCTCAGAAGTTCCACATTCCCAGGATTGTCTTTCATGGCATGTGCTGTTTCTCGTTGTTGTGTTCCTACAATATCATGCTTCACAGTGCTCATCTCTCTGTAAGTCATGACCTAGAGCCTTTTCTTATTCCCGGACTGCTTCAGAACATCGAGATCAAAAAAGCTCAGCTTCCAGGAGCATTCGTTGCTCAACCTGACTTAGATGATTTCCGAGACAAAATGCGAGAGGCTGAGATGTCCTCGTATGGTGTCGTCGTTAATAGCTTCGAAGAGCTAGAACATGGATATGCCGAGGAGTACGAGGAGGCCATGAACAAGAAAGTTTGGTGTATAGGTCCCTTGTCCTTGTGCAATAAAGAGAGTTTGGACAAGTTTGAACGGGGAAACAAACCTTCGATCGAAGAGAAATATTGTTCGGAATGGCTCGACACGAAGCGACCAAGTTCAGTCTTGTACGTTTGCCTTGGGAGCTTATGTCGGCTTCTTCCATCACAGTTAACAGAACTTGGGTTGGCTTTAGAGTCATCCCAAAGACCCTTTATCTGGGTACTTAAAACTGCTGGAGAAGATAATTCTGAGATAGAGAAATGGTTGGTTGATGAAGGTTTCGAGGAAAGGATTAAAGGAAGAGGGCTTTTGATAAAAGGGTGGGCTCCACAAATTCTCATACTGTCACACCCTGCAATTGGGGGATTCTTGACCCATTGTGGTTGGAATTCCACGTTAGAAGGAGTGTGCTCTGGATTACCATTGATGACGTGGCCTTTGTTTTCCGAGCAGTTCGTGAATGAGAAGTTGATCGTGGAAGTCCTCAAGATCGGAGTTCGAGTCGGCGTCGAGGTTCCGGTGAGGTGGGGGGATGAAGGCAAAGTTGGGGTACTAGTGAAGAAAGATAGAATCAAAGAAGCTATGGAGATGTGTATGGAAGGTGGCGAAGAAGGTGAAATTAGGAGGAATAGAGCCATAGAACTTGGGAAGATGGCTAAAAGGGCAGTGCAGGAACAAGGTTCGTCTCACTCTAATACTTCAAACTTAATTCAAGACATCATGCAACAATCTGAACGTACTGGTTAATTGGGTATCTGAAGGAAATATAGCTACTAATAATAAGGTCTCTCACCCTCTCGATCGTATCTGTTTTAATTTATTCACTGAAGAGTCGCTGTTGAGAGGGTAAACCCCCATCTCGTCAAATACTTGTAATTTTAGATTGGAAATAAGCCCTAATTAAACAACCTATTCTTTTAATTCAACAATTCAAATTTTCAAACCTTCTAGATATTCAGGCCAAAAAATAAGAAATAGATGTTGAATACAACAAATGGGTGGGTCTATTATGTATTTCAATAAATCTGAGGAGAAAATGAGTTATGTATTGTGTTCATAATTTACGAATAATATCGTAATTTGTTATGAATTTTATATTGCTTTGATATTTATTATCAATGGTCAATTGCTCCATAATATTGTTATTCCCTCACAATATATAATAAATTGAAGTTTAAATCTTCACTGTACATAAAGAAATGTATTTAGCGTATTAACGGTGTCTCTAAACTTAAAGAAATAAACAAGTATTTTTTTTATAAAATAATAAAGCTAACTATTTTTATTAATACTTAGTGTTTTATGTATGACTCTGGCATTTATAATCGAGAAAAGAGTGTGATCAAATGGAAAGGTATGAAATGGGAGGTTGAAGAAAGAGTGGATGTTGTTGCGTTGCTCTTTTATTTATAGGGGCCCTTGCTTGCCCTTGAGCCGTGATGCCCCTAACCCAATACATCTTATTAAGCAGTGGTGCAATCTTGCCGTCACAACTCACAACACGATACACACACAAATGTTTATTTACAAATTAACTAAACAATTAATTGTGTCCACTTTGTTGACATGACACCACCAAATGATCTCATTGGCAAGTTTTAAGTTTCAATTAGTAATATATACCGTACTCAAAAGAGCGCGCTCTTCCTGGTCGAAAATAAATACTGGTGATGATGCGCACGCGTGTGTGTCTATAACACACACACACTCATAGATATATATATATATATATATAAGCTTTGACTAGTTGAAACAGCGCTGCACTGCATGCATGCATGATGATGTTTGAGTGGGGAAAAGTAGCAACATTTACAAAATCAATGGAGCGTTGAATTTGAATGGAACAGTTTTAATTAAATTAATAGGTCCCACATTGTGCATATGGAATTGCATTGAGTGGAGTTATTATTCCATTCTATGTATGATTGTATGGTAAGACATGATTTATCTTTGGAATACTAATTAATTAAGTTTGTTTCTGGTCTTCTCCTTGGCTGACGTGGGTCAATGGGATGATGGCTTGAATTTTCAAATATTTAAACCACCAAAGTGTATGGCTGCTTAATATATATATATATATATATATATATATATATATATATATATATATATATATCCCATCAAGATTCTGTTGGTTCAACGTGAGACTTTTCTTTAAATTTTGTGTTACAAGTTGATGAACTCAACGCAGCTTTATATATATATAACACTCGTAATAAAATAGAAAAGTTATATGGCTAAACTTAGCCTTAGAACATTTATTTATTTATTTTAAAGTATTATTAACGTTTCAGAAGATTAAAATTTTAAATAATAATATTTCCTTAAACTTTCGGGAAAGTAAGGCCAGCGACAGCAAGGCATGTCCTATCCCATTCTCACCCATTTTTGTAGTCATTTCTTTTTTGTTCTAATCTTTTTGTTGAGCCCATCTGAGTCCAACCCAACATGATCCAGACCATGACGGGTTTTCTAGGATCGAGACAAAGTAAACACCTTTGTTATGAATAATAAAACATTTTATAATTTAATAATATAATTATGAATAATTTGGCTCTTGGTGTTTGTACTTGTTTTTTTATATTAATAAAATGGACTCCTGTTTGGAAAAAAAATATTATAGATGATTATTTAAGACTTAATTTTCTGAGTAGTTTTTTTTATATATATATATATATAAATTTTTCTGAGTAGTTAATCATAGTAAAAAGTTCCAGTTTAAAAGCCTTGCATGGCGTGCGTGGAGTTGCGCGACACACCGAGTAGTGTGATCTAAATGTTAAACGGATGAAATCAGGATAAAGGAATTGAGATGATCAAAACTTGTTTATTTCATTTTCCTTATTTCAATACAAAAGCTATGGAAGTTTACTGGCAAAGGCCTGCTTTTATATAAAAGCGACATTATGATTATGGAGTATCTGTAAACTTCGATTTGAATTTGAAGGTAACACAGATGCGCAGCAATGCAACTCAGAAGGCGTTTGCGTTAAGTCACAAAAATGAGAAGTAAAGATGAAATCGCTGTTGGGCTCTCAGTCTCTTGTGTTGCAAACTTGTTTTACACACTCGCTACAGTTTCGGTCACTTGGTCATCCTCTAAAGCTACGTCTTGGTGAAGTTAGTAAAGTTGTATAGAACATAGAAATTAATGATAGAAGGTAACTAATATGTTTAGTCTGAGTGATAAGTGGTTTGATATTGTTTAAACGAAGTCTCGAGTTTGAGCCTCGGCGTATACAGAAATTTTTTGTTAAGAGACTCACCTATCATAGCCAAGTACGCGACGCGAATCTGATCTAAATATAGTTGGGATAAAACTCTAGTGAACTGGGTGAGAAAAAAAATGATAGAAAGTAGATTTAATCAAAATAATTCTCAAAACAAGCAACTTCATCTGGCAAAATATCATTTGCACGAGATTTTAACGTTTAGATTCCTAAAAAAACAAGAAAGATGACGGTTTGTAACTTGTAAGTATTGAATTTTAAAATTTTTTTATAAAAAAAAAATTTAAGTGGATTTCGTATTGATCTCCTACTAAAGTCATGGCATAATTTTAGGGCTTAGAGAGTAGGGACTTATGAGATCGCCTATCAAAAGAACCCACAGCAAAAATCGAACTCGCATCCTTATGAGATACAAACATGTTTCTTACCATATATACCAATTGGCGGATAATTTTAATTTTATTCTCGTTAACACCTGGCCTCTTAACTCCAGCCCAATTATTTTCGATGTCATATTTTTTTTTAGTACAGTAACACCCAATATTCTGATCTTATTTTTTATATACGAATAATATTCTAATTTTATGTGTGGTGTAATTTCACATATAAATTTTTTAATTTGATATAATTTCACTTATAATCCTTTTAATTTGGTATAATTTTTAATACTTGAAAAATAAGATTATGAATAAAATTATATCAAATTAAAAAAATTACAGATAAAATTATACTAAATTAAAATGTTATGATAAAATTATATTATAAATAAAATTAAGTTATTGACCACCTAAAAAATAATATCAGAATATTATGTACTAATTTATCTTTTTTATTTTTTTGTGCAAGAAGAGAAGAAACTTAAACGTTTAATCCTATATATAAATTCTTCCATTCGTAATTTTACTCAACTGTAGCAACTCCTTGGGCCTTTTAGATTTCAAATTAAATTCTTACTCCTCCGATAAAAAAATAAATAATTTAATTAATAAATTAATTTTAATCTTAAACATAAAATTTATTTTCTAAATTTATCAATTCTTTTCTAAATTATCCTATTGATAGTCTCAATAATAATCAAATAAGAAAAGAGAAAAAATTAAAAAAAATTAGTATAATGTTTTTAGAAAAATATGTTTTAATAATTAATTTAACTAAATTAATCTAATTAAATTAATTAAATAAATTTTATATTGAGGATCAGGTGAGTATTAAACAAAGAATGAACCTGCTCTATTCCAGGAGCTTATGTTTGCTATGAGAGCAATCAAAATTAGAATGGGAAAATGACATTATAATTGATTAAACAATAGAGCATGGACAGCGATGACTTCCAGAATGGCTCGAAAGAAAGGTATATACATGACCAGGAATGAAGAAAAGGAAAGAAAACAAGAAAGCTAGGAGTTTTCCTCTTCCACATTGAAGAATTGAGGCGGAACCATTTTTTGAAGCATGGATGTCCCTTGGAATGTCACCATCTGACTGTAGTTCTTTCTACAGTTGCTAATCTGCAGCAAAAGGGACGTCTTAATTATCAGCCCATAAAACCTGATTGCATCACATTACTATGAATTGAAGTTGAAGTAGGAACCAAAATGTTAGCCAGCAAGTTGTAAGGCGTAGATGGAAACAATGTTAACCCCCCCCCCCCCCGCGCGCGCGCGCGCGCGCATATACCTGCTCTGGTTTCATCTTTCGGAACCCAAATTTATCTGTCCATATGGATTCTGCTTCTTCAGCAGCTGGTAGCACAAGCATCTTTACATTCAACATTGCCAGCAGTCTCTGAATGCAAGTGAAGAGTAATTGGAAGTAGCCCTGTCAGGGTGAACCCATGTATTAAAAATTAATGCACTTCTAAGCCATATAGGAGTATGCGATCATATTACACATCAGCAATAAATCAAAATTCCAGAGTGCATAAAGGCCAAATCTTGAGCAAGAGGAAGGGATTTGATGAACTTACAAAGCACATACGCTTCAAAAAATTCTAGCCCACACTCTACATTGACTGTGAACATTTGACGGTGTGTCTGACACATATTAGATCATAAAACTCTATGCAACAGTTTATATTATATGTAAATTTCTTTTGGGGGTCAAACAAGTAAGCATTTTAAATTTTATTTTTTGGCCCATAACAACTCAATTTATGCTGTGTTGCCTTAGCCTTGTCCATAAAAGTGCTCTGTATGTTACATAACCAAGTTAAATAACAAATACAGCTAAAGGAAAAAAATCAGTACAGAGAACAGGGTCCAGTACTACTACATTCTCGTACCTTCCCATGATTATCACTGCTTGTTGCAACCAAAGGAAGTTCAGCCACATCTTTACCAAAAATTCGAAGCATGCCAGCTGATACAACAGTTGAACTGCAATATCAAGAAAACAAACTTTGAAAAGCACTGTAAGTGATAAAATTTAAAAACAGAAGACAGAAGAACTTTTCTTACTTGACCGATAATATTGCACAATACATTCCTCCAAACTCTTGACTCCGCACATTCCTTCTGAAAGTGAGACATAGGTTAATTGAGACAACGGAAAAAATTGATTAGAGAATGAAAAGCAAACAGATGGTACACAAATAAGGCTAAAAATGTTATGTTACCCAAAAACCATGGCTGGGATAAGGTCACGTCCACTAGTTGAATCAACTATAGGATCAAAGCATTCCTGAAGCATGCAAATTGTCAGATACAAAGAGGTTCCTCAAGGAAAATAAAAAGTACTAAAAGATAACTAGACTTGTAGCCCGCACGTGCCCAAACAACACCTGAAGCTGGGCTCAGACAAAAACCATTACAACTGACATAAGCTTGTCACGGCCATGAGAAACATAGGCAACAGGAAGTTGATCATAAAATCACAAGACAAATGTGTTCACATGCAGTTATACAAAAGTGAAATATTAGTTCAGCAGTTTACTGTAAATAGGTTCCTCCAAAATTTCTTCAATATTTGTTAAATCACAAATCAACCAAGCCGCAATCAGACTGAATCAAGGAAAATCAAATCCAAAAAGACACTTATCAAAACAGCTATGAAAATATGGTTTACCCTGGGTAAGAATGCATAACAGATCTAACAATTATTCAAGAAACAAATAAGCATTTCATTACCTCTGTCCCTTAAAGGGATGAAAACAAAAAGACAAAGATGAAAAAAATTCAGGAGAACAGCACAACTTACATGAAAGATTGAAACAGCCTCTGACAGCAATGGCCTGGCTTCAGGAGAAGCAATTTTGCCATTAAGAAGTCTCCATCTTACATCAATATCATTGAAAGACTGCAAACCTTTTTCCTCTTGCTTTGTCTTTAAAACATCCACGAGAGAGTCAGGAAGTTTCTCAGCCCCCCTAACCAAGAACTTCTGCAAAGTAGAATGTATTCTGTTGCAATCCGTGCAACAAAACCAATTTCCTTCTGGCAATTCCTGTTAGTAGTTACAGTCATATCATAACAAGTTCGTGGAAAAGAGAGATCAGTGTCCAAACTAATACATCAACGACTAAAGATGGCAATAAAACACGTACCTTCAAATATGCCATCTTATGATCCCTCAAACAGCCTACATGATATTCCTTTTCACACTGGACCAAGAAAAGAGGGAGATAAGAAACGCGTCTGGTTTTTTTATTGGTTAGATCAAAGGGGCCTAAATCCATATGTTCAGTTAATTTGATATAAACAGAAGTGATCTGTATAATTGCATATCAATAAAGAACCAAAAAACCATTCATCATACTGTTTTATGAACACTGAAATGGAAGAAGTTAGGGCGCACTGATCTAGACTGGCCAGATCAAAATTAGATGGTCTAGATATAATATAATTTTATTTTTAATAACTTATAATTTTAATCAGTGTATAATCTAAAATAAAAATAATCTCCCAACTATCATTCAGCAAAAAGATGAATTTTTCATTTAAAAATTATCAATTTTTAAATCTCACCACAGAGATGAGCACAGAAACTGAACCCCACTGAAAATGTATTTCTTGTAAATATTTGATGCCTTGAATGTGACTTTAAAGAAGAGAAGGATGGGGAGGAGACTAGTATGCATACCTGGTCACAGAGTATAATTGTGCGAGGACCAAACCCTGACTTGCTGAAGTCATAACCCCTACATGAAAAATTTGTCTCTTTGTAATATATAGCTAAGGTGGAAATTCACAAATTCACAAGATGGATAAATAATTCAAATATAACAGCACACATGGTAGTAATTGATCAGCACAAGCATCAGTATGAAGATAACATAAGCTGATAACCAAATAAACTTAGAATCTAAAGGTTGAATTATTACCTGCATAAAGCACAGCCGCTCAGCTCAGCTTCAATGCCTTTGACAATGCGAATGCATCTCTTGGTTATCTGTTCAATAGGATCAACCCCGTCAACCCTTCCAGCAGCCACAGCATTGGCATTGTGTGCTACAAATCTTTCCCTCTGGAACATGTTTTGGCAAAACTTACAGTACCAGGCACCGCGTGGAATGCTTGATAGAGATGCGCATTCTGTACATGTCAATGGAACACAGTGGTACACTTAGAAGATGACCATCTCATCATATGAAACATAGGAAAAGTATGCTTCAAAGTAGTTTCTTTTTTCCCCCCTTCCAGCTGCTTCAAAGTAGTTTCTAAATCAGCCAATGGTGGACAAAACTTTTGGTTGAAAAAAATATAATAATTAATACCATCATAGAGGTTAACATTCTAACTATCTGAAAGCATGCCCAAGGTATGAATTCTGAAGAATTTCACTCTGAAATTCCTTATTTTATTTTAAAAACAATGGAGTGCAATTTATACGAAACTGTAGGCCACAGAGGGTTCAGCCAGCTAGTTTCTGGAGTGTGATACACACACATATATATAGAGGGAGATTAAACCAACAAAGTTAAAGCGTCAGAAAGTTGATCAGAAACCATAATAAAAGCCGGCCAATAACCACATATCAATTAGCCATAAATACTAATAACCACATGATTTCCAACACATTACAATGGATAAGCAAATCCAAAGCATAACGCCAATTCTATCAATTATACAAATAAATTGTTTTAAAAAGAGTAAACTACACGCAACTGCCCTGAGGTTTTGAGAAATATCAAAAGCCCCTTTAAATATCTATTTAAACTTCTCATACAACAATCAACCATTATACTATTGGAATACTTGAAATAAAGGATAAGATACCTAAATCATCATTCCAAATAACCCCTTCATGTGAAAATACACCATTATCCATCATCTGCTGCAATCAACTATAATGTTTTTCTTCTAAGAAAATTCAACATATTTAAAGCTTCTAATGATTCTCGCTGCCACTGAAGTTCCATTCATGTCTTACTTTAAAATTTACTAGCCATTCATACTGTACTATATGTACAACAGAGGACATGGTCAATTTACTCATCTCAAAATATGTTCCATCACTACATGCAAAGGCATAAAGGTAAAACCAAAAAATAATATTGAGGTAGCAGATAATTTATTTGGGGTTGCAATTTTGGTAGTTCAAAAACCACAAGGTCCATGCATCTCACATAATGTTTGGCAAAACCAAGGGGAAGGATTTTGGTGGAAGAGAGGAGAGGGGATGGAAGGTGAGGGATTTTATGGAGGGGCTAGGGGAGAAGGGTGGGGAGGAATTTTAGTGTTCCCTTGTTTGATTTTGTCAAAGGGGATGGGAAGGGAGGGATTTTCATTATCCCTCTAACTTACCCCATTTTGGAGGGAGGGGAGAGAAAATTCCCTCCCCTCCCCTCCTTTTTTCCTAACCAAATGAGGGGAGGGGAGCACCTCCCCTCCATTTTGTTTAACCAAATGAGAGGAGGGAAAATTCCCACCCCTCCCCTCCTTTTTTCCTAACCAAACAAAATGGAGGGGAGCACCTCCCCTCCATTTTGTTTAACCAAATGAGAGGAGGGAATTGAAATCCCTCCAACCAAACAATGTTAAGCATAAACTTGCATTTTTCTTCTTCCTCCTTCATCATTTCTCTTATTGCAAGAGCAGGATCAAAACTCAAAATGTACATGAAATGGGTCAGATTGATGGAATGAGGTCTCTTACAATATACACAATCTATGATCATGAACCTCAACATCGATTTTGTTTTGCTCTAAGCATCTTGTATATCAGCAAGATTATAGAAACTCTCTATATTAACAACCTAGGTGATATGATTATAGAAGTTCTTAGTGCAGCACTAGAGGCTAAATAATAAGAAAAGTTAATGATCACACACAAAGTAGCCAATAGATAACGTGTCCATTATTTTTCTTGTTTTTTTGTCAATGTATATCTGACCTTTATGAAATGCCCTTGGGCATCCATCACAAAGCAACAGATTTCCACCATCCAAACAAATAATGCAAACATCATCATTGTCCTTTGCAGAGTACTTGCGGCCTTTTGAAAGAGAAATTGCTAATTCATGGAGAGACACCCCATTTGAAGTGTAGATGTATGCATAACTGCCCAAAAACATAGCACTTTCATGAAAACCCGCAGACACAAGTGGCAATCAATGCAAAAAGCTGCCAAATACCCAACCAAGCACCTTCCCAAAAAACATAAACATAAACAGAAAAAAGCTCACGGTTTCCTGCGAGAAGCCCAGCCTGCATGAACCTCAAATTGTGATGGGCTGACCTGCACAGCAAATTCAAACATAAAACCCATTTGTACAACATACTGATCTTTAGGAGCACCAGCAGATATTGCAAGAAAATTGTTAAAAAGAAATACCTCTGTGTTGCAGCACCGACAAAGTATCCCAAATCCCTTTTTGTAACCCTCAAGCAATTTCTATCAGTAAGAATTTATTAGTCAACACAGCAACAGACAGAATTACATAAACTTATTACATGAATTAGACACATAATCAACCTGTCCACGTCCATAATAAGCTACCTCTGTTCCATCAGGCAATCCACCTTCTTCAAAAACTAATTTATGTAACCGCTGATCCCTTGAGAAGAAAACATTGGATGGAAAGTGATTACGTTACTAAAACAAAAGGAGGAACAACTAGATACAGATGCAAATATCAAAGGGGAAGAGGTAAACTAACTTTTTAGTGATCTTCCATTGACTCTTATTTTGTGAAGATAAACACTTTGAGTCTGATGAAATTAGCGGGGTCTCCAGTTTTACTGAAACTTTTGTTGACCTGAAAATAAAATATTAAAAAAGAAAGAAAAGTTCCTCTTTTAACAATTCACCAAGAAGCACGTTATTATAACTACTTTAAAGTTGCCAACAGATAAAACCCAGATACGAACTTGTTCAACTTCTGCATAGACTTCTTTCGTGATTGGATAGGCACAGAAGCAGTCTCAGAAGACTTTGAGCTGCTAACCTGATTTGTTGTCCTGCATAACACAGTTGGCAGCATACAAGTTAAAACAATCAATAAATAAAAACCACAATAAGTTAGCAACCACATAAAAATTAAAGCAACAATAACAAGTAGTCTTATCACATTAGATGGGATCGGTTACATGGATCACATGGCAACATTATGTCTATCAACAACCAAATACAACAACAACAACAACAAAGCCTTTTCCCATTAAATGGGGTCGGCTACATGGATCATACGACGCCATTGTGCTCTGTCAAAAACTAAATCCTTGGATAGGTTATTGACCAGGAGATTACGCTCAATGACCTCGTTGAGCGTTTTCTTTGGCCTTCCTCTACTCCTTTTAACCGGACTCCAAACCGTTTGATCCACCCTCCTCACCGGCGCATCCCTTGGCCTTCTTTGTACGTGTCCAAACCACCTAAGACGGTTCTCCACTATTTTCTCCTCAATAGGTGCCACTCCAACTCTTCCCCGTATTTGTTCATTGCGAATCTTATCTTTTCTTATATGCCCACACATCCATCTCAACATCCTCATTTCGGCTACCCCAATTTTATGCTCTTGTTGTCCTTTTAAAGCCCAACATTCACTTCCATAAAGCATTGCTGGTCTTATAGCAGTACGATAAAACTTTCCTTTTACTTTATCTGGCACTTTCCGATCACATATAACCCCAGTAGCCTTTCTCCATTTAAACCACCCAGCCTGGATTCTATGATTAACATCCTCCAAAATTTCACCATCTTTCTGTATAATTGATCCCAAATATTTGAACTTATCTATTTGTGGAATAACTTGATCTCCTAATCTGACCTCCAAGTTACTTCTAACTTGCCTCTTAGAAAAATTACAATGCATGTATTCAGTCTTACTTCTACTCAGACGAAAACCCTTCGACTCTAAAGTACTTCTCCATAACTCAAGTTTAAAATTAATTTCTTCTCT